>OX451216.1:21350074-21542766 GCA_949628195.1 Phasia obesa | reverse complement strand
ATACGGGAAATACAGGACTTTGTCGGAATACCCTTTAATTTGTAGTTACTATTTGTTTTAAGGCCATATTAACACGCCTTCTGTAATAATAAATTTAAAAAAGGAATTATGCGTAATGAGAAATAAATAATATTATTTAGAAAATTCCAAATATAATTTTTAAATATAATATATTTCAAGTGAATGTAAATTTAAAATTAAATGTTTTGGAATATTTAGTAATGTAAATATTTTCATTTCTTTATATTTGAATTATTTTCGATCTTTTTACTGTTCAATAGAAACTTCAAATTTAACACATGCTTCAACCTCAAATTAATGGCTGGTTAAAACACATGGTAAGAAAAAATCTTTGTAACACGAAATTGCATTTGCAAATGTTTGGTAGCAGTCCTTTGTTGGATTGGTTATTTTATTTAAAATTATTTCTATCTCTTATTAATGCAATTATACTTTGAACATCACAATCGACAAAAATGATAAATTACTTTAATTCACAAATGCCTAACGAATATACATATACAGTAATTTACATCATTTCTTAAGCATATAGGAAGCAGGCATTTAATTTTGTTATATACAACATCAGGGATAAAAATATATGAATTCTATTTTTTAACAAGCACAAGGTCTTTTTTATATAAAAATGTTTTAACAATTTTTATTTACAATATTTCGCTACACCATTGGGTAGCATCTTCAGGAAATAATTGTTAAATTTTATACAAAATATTTTGCTACAATTTTATACAAAATTTTTGTTTCAATTTAATACAAAATTTTTTGTTTCAATTTTATACAAAATTTTTTGTTTCAATTTTATACAAAATTTTTTGTTAAAATTTTATACAAAATTTTTTGTTAAAATTTTATACAAAATTTTTTGTTAAATTTTTATACAAAATTTTTTGTTAAAATTTTATACAAAATTTTTTGTTAAAATTTTATACAAAATTTTTTGTTAAAATTTTATACAAAATTTTTTGTTAAATTTTTACAAAATTTTTTGTTAAAATTTTATACAAAATTTTTTGTTAAAATTGTATACAAAATTTTTTGTTAAAATTTTATACAAAATTTTATACAAATTATATAAAAATTTAATTTATTTATATAAAAATTTTTTGTTAAAACTTTATACAAAATTTTTTGTTAAAATTTTATACAAAATTTTTTATTTTATTAAAAATTTTTTGTTAAAATTTTATTAAAAATATTTTGTTAAAATTTAATTAAAAATTTTTTGTTAAAGTTTTATTAAAAATTTTTTGTTAAAATTTAATTAAAATTTTTTTGTTAAAATTTTATAAAAAATTTTTTAAAACTTTATTAAAAATTTTTTGTTAAAATATTATTAAAAATTTTATTAAAAAGTTTTTGTTAATATTTTATTAAAAATTTTTTGGTAAAATTTTATTAAAAATTTTATTAAAAATTTTTCGTTAAAATTTTATTAAAAATTTTTTCTTAAAATTTTATTTAAAATTTTTTCTTAAAATTTTATTTAAAATTTTTTCTTAAAATTTTATAGAAAATTTTTTGTTGAAATTTTATAGAAAATTTTTTGTGGCAAATATATGCTCAAATACTCCCCTGCTATGTTAAATTCAAATTTTAGATCATACGGCCTAGCCCTTTACAAATGGCTGAGTTATTTCCAAAATATTTTGATTCTGCACCACAGTGCACTGTGGGAAAACTCTTTAATTTATCGGTTTAGTTTTTTATACTAGTTTATATAGCGAACATGTTTTAACCACTGTTTGTAAGTTTTAAGTGTATGTCTCCTACAGTCCAAGAAATAAAGACATATACACGAATAACGCGTCACTTTCGGAACACCTTATAACCTATTACTCTAGGAAAATTTTAAGTGAATGTCACCTACAGTTCAGAAAATAAAGATATGTACGCGTAGAGCACGTTTGGGTATATATATTTATTCCTCCAACTCCCACTGGAGCATAGGGCGCCAATAACAGCTGTTCTCCATCTAACCCGATTTTAAGCAATAGACCTAAGTTCGTTCCAAGATAAACCCAGTTGGTTCATTTTGTTGAACGTCTCCATGTTGTGCGAGGCCTGCTAATTTCTCTACCATCTTGTTGAAATGGGTTCCATCTAAGCGATTGTTTAAATACATTGTTGTCGTCTCGACGGAGGTTGGGTGGGTGTTGAACCTTAAAAATACTGGAAATTCTCCTCAAACTTATGTGATATTGAATTTTTAATAATTATAGAAATTTATAAAATAAATAAAAACAAATTTTATATTAGGGTCATTCCAAGTCAAATCAACAAAACAAAAATGTTTTCAAATTTACAACTCCCGATTTTATTGGAACTTTTTTTTATTTATATTCGTTGACTCCCTGAATCCAAATATGATTTTAAAAAAATTCTATCTCTTACAATTTTTCCGCACACAGTTATCAAAATTGAAAAATGTGGCTTTTTTGCATATGCGCTCGAGGATTAAATATATTCTAAATCCAGTTCTATAAGTCCTAGAATTGAGTAATAGCTCATTTTAAACGGTATTTCATACGCTTTAATATGGTATCAATCATGAATCATGAAATTTTTAAACAAATTTTTTTCTGATATTTAAAAAAAAGTTTTATTAAAATCTCTGAGATAGTGTCTTTTAATTTTTTTTTAAATTTACACATGTTTTTTAATGTGGCTTAATGAGTACGCCATAAAAATTTCAGAGTGGGACCATGGTGGGATCAGAAGTTATGTTAAAAAACTACATATTTTTCAGTTTTAAGGAATATTTCTTACCTTTATTACCCAGTTTATTAAAAAATTTCTATTTTTTCAGTTTATAATGAGTCAAAATGAAGTTTTTTTTATATAACTTTTGATGCCACCATGGTCCCACTCTGAAATTTGTATGGCGTACTCATTAAGTCACGTTAAAAAACATATATAAATTTAAAAAAAAAATAAAAGACACTATCTCAAAGATTTTAAAAATGAGAAAAAAATTTGTTAAAAAATTTCATGATTCATGATTGATGCCGAATTAAAGCATATGAAATACCCTTTAAAATGAGCTATTACTCAACATTCTAGGGCTTATAGAACTGGATTTATAATATATTTAATCCTCGAGCGCATATGTAAAAAAGCCACATTTTTCAATTTTGATAACTGTGTAGCGGAAAAACTGTAAGAGATAGAATTTTTAAAAAATCATATTTGGGTTCAGGGAGTCAAAGAATATAAATAAAAAAAGTTTCAATAAAATCTGAAGTAGTCATTTTGAGTGCCTTGTTGATTTGACGTGGAATTACCCATTAAGCAAAAAATTGTGCTTGAGGTCAAAATTTATTTTAAATTAATTATTTTTCTCTTTCATTGGATAAATAAATATTCTATTAAAATCTTGGACTTTTTTTCAACTTCTAATTATTGTAATATTTTATTTTTATTAAATATATTTTTATCAAATAGTTATTGTAGTTTTTGACCTTTTTTTATATTTGAATTCTATTTTTTAACAAGCACAAGGTCTTTTTTATATAAAATTTTATAAAAATGTAACAATTTTTATTTACAATATTTCGCTACACCAGGGTAGCATCTTCAGGAAATAAAAATAACAGTTATAAAATTTAAATGATTGAAAAAATTCAAATGAATGAAAAAAATTTGTTGTCAATCAATTTAAAAAAATTTAACATTTCAATACATTCAAGAAACAAATAAAAATATAAAAATATTTTTTAAAAATTTTCTGTATATGTATATGTCCAACAAAGGACAGCTACCAAACATTTGTAAATGCAATTTCGTGTTACAAAAGATTTTTCTTACCATGTGTTTTAACCTGCCATTAATTTGAGGTTGAAGCATGTGTTAAATTTGAAGTTTCTATTGAACAGTAAAAAGATCGAAAATAATTTAAATATAAAGAAATGAATTTATTTTAATTTCAAAATATTTACATTTCCAAATAATTCAAAACATTTAATTTTAAATTTATATTCACTTGAAATATATTATATTTAGTTAATTTTTTAGGCACTCGTTTTCGCAGTCGCTTTTGGTTGAGAAATAATTGTTACCCTCGTAGCAGTGAGACTTGAAAGCAACACATTTTTTGTAATGCGGAACGTAAGACCAGCCATCAACTTGTTTATAGTTGCAGTAATCACCTTGATGAACGCCCGGTAAAGGTTTATCCTTACAGCTTTCTAAAAATTTAAAAATATATTTAAATGATAAAAAGTTTAAAAATTATTCATTTTAACTCTAGTTACCAATATTTGAAGCAACTGTCCAGGAGGCTAAAGCCAAAAGGGATAATACTAAAACAATGATTTTCATTTTTATCTTAAGGATTCTTTTTAAATACTTTCAACAAAATTCAGAGATAGACTGTTTTAAAAACTCCGTACTAGACCTCTTATATTCACAAATTACCTGAATAACAAATATATAATCTTATAAATTTAAATAAATTTAAATTTATCTTTTAAGGCAACACACACGCAACTTTATTTGAAAAAATCTTATGCAAATACAGAAACCATAGTTATTTATTTACTTAGAAACTATTAGAAATTATTAGAAGTTATTAGAATCAAAACCTTTATAACACAATGATATTGTAGCTATTATCACATGTAGAAAGTGTGTATACATATGTATGAATGTATGTATCTAAGTTTTTCATTCGGTTTGGAGAGTCGGTTTAGCTAAATATATTCAGCTCTTAAACTTGTGGCTTTAATATGGTCCTGCAAGTTACTGCCAATACGTACTCGTAATTAAAAAACTGATGTAAAGAAACATATTCAAACAAGTACATAAAGAATACTCGTATATCCTTATGTGTCACATAAAGTTATTTAAAAAATATTGAATATTTATTAATATATTTCGATATTTATTAATATACAAATAAATTTTTTGAAGTTAGGCTTGAGTTCGTTATGTTATCTCTAAGTTGAGAGAGTATTATTTAGAAATTAGGTAATTATCATTTTTAGACACTAGAAGAATAGAATATTTTCTGGATAGCTACATATGTACAACCGTCTTCTCTTCTATTTACTTTGGGTAGTGTTTAGTTGTAAGCATCACCTACATATTTAACCAACCAAACTCAGATAAAGGAATACGAGAAAAACAGTGTTCGATCATCGTCAGTTGGTGAGAACGAAGTCTACCCAAAGTAGTTAGATACAAAGAATGCTGAAGACGGATGTATGTAGCTATAACACATTTAAAAACACAAGTAGACACCGTAGTTAAATTTGTGTTAGTTAATGTTGCATAATTCTTTAGAGTAGCTTAGACAGACAAGTAAAGCTGGATTCACCAATTTTTATTTTTTATTATTTTAACATTTTGCTTATTGAAGCATGTATTATTATTGAAAATTGCTTCTTTTAATGGCTGTTAGAATAAACAAAAAATGCAAAAAAGAATTGCAGTAAAAGAAATATTAAAGCAAATAACAGCAATGGACTACTATCACTTATTGGTTCCTGAGATGCGCTGAAATGATGTAAAATCCTTTGTTAATTTTCATCGCATGGACCCCACTACGTTTGCTTACGTTCAATTCTAATGGGGTTAGTTATTGCCGTCCAAATGCTTTGCTTTGCATGATTATTTTTATATGTATGAGCTATTGCTCATGTCGTACATGCTTCTGGGCTTTTTCATTTTCATTATAAGCTTGAGGGCAATTGCTTCATTGAACTCCATTTTCATAAAATAATTTTTTATTTTATAATTATGGTTTTTAAGCTTTAGTTCTTTTTTATAAAAATTTGAAATTTATTTTTATTTTTTTCGTGACGATGCTACACAATGGTGTAGCGAAATATTGAATATAAAAAAAAATTTGAAATTTTTACGAAAAATATCTAAGGCTTAAAAAACATAAATATAAAATTATTAAAAAGGCCAAAAATAACAATAATTATTTAATAATTTTTATTGAAAAATATTTCTTTGTTAATAATCAATACCAACAAAACAAAACAAACAATTTCATTCTATGCAAACACTATATAATGGCAACTCAATTCAGCTTTTTCTAAAAAAAAATTTTGTAAGTGGCAACTCATCTCAATTTTGTACGGGCAAAAATAAAATTAAACCAAAGCATATCTATATAAAGTACATGCAGTTCTACAACAAATACAATATTACAAAAACCACAGGAATTGTGTTTGTGTAAAATTCGTTCTTAAAAGTCAAAAACAGCTTACTAAACTGGTATGTATATAAATTGAAATAAAAACAAACACAATGGCGCTTTAAAAATTAAAACAAATTTTGACATTTCAGAACAATAATAAGTATTCACAGCTGTGGACTTGCAAGTACTTTATATAGATATACTTTGAATTAAAACAAATCACTTCTCTCACTCTCTGAGAGAAATGTAAAACTACGAATAAAAAATATGTTGTCCGAACAAAATGGGTGATTCCAGCTTAAGTATATACATATGTAAATACAAGTATAAAAGAAACCTCAATACACGTACTTAAATACAAGTATACAATAAATATCTAGAGGAGGTCTGCCAGACTTTTCCAGAATAGAACATTCTAGATATTTTTGTTCGCCTATAAATATAATGCCCACCCTAAAAGTCTTCGTGATCAGTTGCTTTTTTAAATAGTCTTATACAAAATTTAAACTCAAAAAAGCCAGACTTAAAAAAAACTACGAAATAATGAGAAAATCGGACCGAAAAATAAGAAAAAAAGGCTACTTCAGCCCTATTTACTAATTGCACATCCTTTGATCTCTAGAAAACCTGATAGAATTTACTGTAGTAATTTTATCTGAAATCTCGTTACCATCCTATTGATTGCTAAAAACTTATTCTTTAATTATAAAAAAACACGTAATTCTCAATTAATATACATACATACATACATTAAAAAAATATTAGTTTTTATTAAATCAAATAAAAAATCATGTTTTGTCTAATCTAAAATTTTTTCGATACGTTGTTGGCAACATTGTCAAGTTTATAATTTTTATAACTGAATACAGCAGCTTTTACTTTAAAGTGCTAAATGTTGTTTTATTGTTACGTTTATGCCTAGAAGTATGCTCTAAAATTAGCAATTAACGTACATTGCAATATATCAGGGTTGGTAAAGTTAGTACAATTGTACCATTGTTGATACAATTTAATTTAAAAATAATAAAAAAAATAAAATTTTTTAATTTTGAAAATATTTTTAATAAATCACACAAAAAGCATTTAATCGAAATAGCTAAAATTCGCTAAAAATAGTAATCACAAGATAGGTGCAATCTTTACTTGAAACAATGAAATATACTGGTTATTATAATAAATGGGGACCTGAACATATGTACATATCCTCAAAACATGACATTTGTTATGTGAAATTTATATCTTTACAGTATTGTATTTTTTGTCTTTTAGAGAATGAAAATTTTCAATACACTATAATAAATAATTAAATTTTGTATTCCACCCAGTGTTTTTCACACATAAATATATCAACAAGAAATACAAAATTGTTATTCTTATTTAAAAACAAAAGATATATTTAATTTTAACATCTAAAATCGATTGTAAAAATTATAGTTTTTTTACAAAACATTTTATAGAAGTATGTGAAGTTTAAGTGCTGTGGGGAAATTTTTTTAAAACCAACCTTTATAGAAATTTTTCTACCAATACATTCTTAGACTAAGGTTTTTTGACAAGAGACTTACTGCTAAACCTAAACAAAAGCGTAAGGCGTAAAATAACTGTCAAAATTCTCATGTACATACAAAATGTATGAAGCAAACCTAAATAGAGCAATTTTGACAGAGATAGTGAATTTGGATGCAAACGAAATGTTATTGTTTTTTTTTTTGTGTAAGAGTGGTGCCATTTTAGCTATTTTCTGCTTTATATACCGATTTTATCTCTATTTTAGTAAAGCCGTAATGACATTTTTTTGCCTGCTTAAGATTTTGGAGAACAGTATAAATATATTGTGAAAGAAAGAGCGAAGAAGCTATATTTAAAAAAAAATCTCGAAACGTCAAAATTTCTATACATGTTACCGATAAAAAGTGCAAATGCCAAAAAAAATGTTACTTTTAAAATTACATTTCAAGCTTAAAATATTACAGTGATGCTAACTCATTAGTTTTATTGCCGAATATAGCGATTTTAAATTGTTTTTTTCATCTTGGCGTTTGCATAGTTGACATCACTATGCAATGAACTACTAAAAATATGCAAAATTGCCTAATAACTTATTACGGCAAGTCGCAATAAAGTTATTTTTATTAGTTTTATTATGTAATAATTTAAGAAAATAATCTATCTAAACTACACTTTGAAGACCAGCTGTTTTAAGTATTTTTGTTTAATAACAGGAGGTTATGTCATACTTATGTACGTAACATGTGTACCTGTGAACATGTATGTAAATTATAAACCGTATGTTAAACACTGATTTTGACGTACACATGAAATTTCAAATAAATAGCAATTTTGACATTCCATATGACTTGTACACGCAGTCGGAATACACCTTTAGCACCAGCGTTGTCAACTTTGAAATTTCAAAACGCACCAAAGTGGAGAAAAAACGCACCATTTAAGAGAAAACGCACCAAGTTTTACAATTTCTTTTTTATTTAAAATCTTGAATGAATTAATTTTCCAAAAAAGTATAATATTTTTGTTTTAAAAATATAACAATAAAACAGTCTTAAGGTTTTAAAAACAAAACAAAATTAAATCATAAGACTTAACAAAAATAAAAAAAACTAAACAAATATGTTTGTATTCAGTTGTAGTAGATAATACATTTGTTTATTTCATATATTGCATACACAACTTTTTAAATAGAAATCAGCGATCATTCACAATATACATAGTTTAACAAAAAACTTAACAATAACATTTAACTTCAGTCCAAAATTCTAATGTTGAATCAATATTTTTCCATTGCATAAGGTAAACCATTCGCCATCCGTTTTCAATACTAGACAATATTTCGATATCGGATGCAAATTGTACTGCTAATGGCATGATATCATTTTTGCAATGAGATAAAACATTTTTTACGTTTAAAACGTTAATTTTTTGTAAAATTTCAACATTAGAAGGCAGTCACGCCCGAAACTTTTCAACTAATTTTTTGGTGAAATTACAACAAGTTTTTGATATACATATCTTTCTTTGCTTCATTGCTTATTTTCTTTAATGCGCAAGCTTCTTCAAACTGAAAACCCAAATAACAAATGTCAAACGATGTATTGTTAAAAAATTCGAATTCAATGTCAGGCTCAGTGAGTTTGGATATCAAAATTTTTAAGAGATTGTGCAAATCATCAAATAATTTAGTCTGGTCGGCATTTTTTGATTCAAATGCGATATTAACACGTTGGACCTCTTTTCAAATATCGGATAAATATACTAAACATAATTAATATCATCATTGTATATATTTTTTAGTTGGTTAGATAAAAAATATTGTTGAGATATTGGAAATGTATTAAATAGCGTTTTTAATTCAAGTCATATTTTTAGAATTGCTTTGACTTTTCCAACGAGTGTCTGCAATCAATGGAAGGAACTCTTTATCAGTATTATCAGGATACTCATTATCAGTATTTATTAATTGATATATTTGTTCGCAGGTCTTTTGTCTAACAGCTTAATGGGAAAACCAATGTGTTTTGTAGGGATAGCAAATTCCTTACAGTGAAATCTTTCTTTTTTTAACATAACACAAATTAATACAACAACAATACCGTTTTACTTTGTCCATATGATTTGGTATGTCTTAAACATCATTACTAGTTGTTCTTATTATGGTCTGTAAAAATAACAGAATATTTTGCACTGTCGGTGCCACCAAAAATTAAAAAAAGCGCACCACGCACCAACTCGTGAAATTTTCGCACAAAAAAATTGAAAAAGAACCCAAAATGGTGCGAAACGCACCAAGTTGACAACGCTGTTTAGCACGTTTGAAATTACGAAAACGTATAACGTTATTAGAATGTTCAATTGGGATGTTATATGTCAAAAAATAAGATCATGTTTAGAAAAACACGATGCTGATAATTGATTGATCACACATCAAAACATTGCACTCATTGGAAGCAAAGAACAAACCTAAACTGATTGTAGAATTCTGTAAATAATGTCTAATCTAAAATTTCCCGCTTACAAAAACAGGAGGTACTGCCAAGTTTTCAGTACCAGTAAATCGGTGCTATTTTCATTTATTTTCTCTTGGAAATGAGATATTTTTACGGGGAAAATTGCCATATATGTATGTATATGAACCAAGATACCCACAACAATTTATTAAAATCCATTCAATTGTTCTTACGTGATGCAAACACAGCCAGACGAACAGTAAGATACACAGATAAAAATTCCAAAAACTGATGTTTTGTATTGCATCCAGCGTTGCCACAAATAAAAATATTTCTCTTCCCAAGTTATCCGTAAAATCTACCAAAACCTTCCAAATTCTAAAAAACCACCAATTTTTTAAATTAAATTAATTGTATCCTTTTTTTTGTCAACTTACAAGTTCGTTTGATTTGATTTTATAAAATCTTTTAAGTTAGTAAGTAAATACAGGGTTGTTAAACTTATACATTAACACATTTACAAATTGTATTTCCAATTGTTATAGTAAATCGTATAGAAATTTTCAAGGAATTTCTTTTTGGAAATTAATTGTCACATTTAAAATGGACAAATAATAATTCTACCCAAAACGCGGAAGAACTGGTGCAAACCAACCAAAGTACTAAATCGTTCATAAATAAAAAAATAACAATTTTTGTCCGATCAGGCATCGCTGATTGTATTTGCACTAGCAACAAAATGTTCAAAAATATTTCATGCACCGAAACGGTCCTGTTACTTTATTATTATGGGGGTAGATGTACATATACGGGGATTAAACCAGATGATAAGAAAAGCATACGCTTTTATAACATGAAATATAATTTATGTTTGACAAATGTAGTTTTTTTTTTATTTGGTGAAGTAAAACGTTAAATCTATGAAAATTAGTTTTTATCTATTTTTTTTGCTCGACAATATAAAAAATAAAATAAATTACTTTAATTTATACACGCCATATGATAAGTACTCTGTCATAAAACCATAAAACCATCTGTTGCGCAATTTTATTTAAAATAGCCA
Organism: Phasia obesa; assembly: GCA_949628195.1. Taxonomy (NCBI): domain Eukaryota; kingdom Metazoa; phylum Arthropoda; class Insecta; order Diptera; family Tachinidae; genus Phasia; species Phasia obesa. Next base: position 21,531,575 of record OX451216.1, on the reverse strand, counting down.
CTTTAAAAATAAAAGGTGCGCAACCGTGTTTAAAATATCCCACTTTTAAACCGAAAATTTTAGTACCTTTAACCCGGAAAGTGCGTACTTGCACTGCCTTTTCTCCACTTTTTCTTGCGGAAAGAAGTATCCTATATCGGAATCAGGATGCTAAGGTACCTCCTCATAAAATTTTGTTAAAATCCATCCAGTAGTTTTTACGTGATGCAAACGCAAAGGAAAAGCAGATAGACAGACGAACAGACAGACAAACGGAAATGAGTTACTATTTTATTATATGTATAGATAAATTATGTTTTAAAATGAGCGAATTATAAGCAATTTAAAATAAAATATTTTTGATTTTCCGATACCCTGGTCTTAAAAACTAGACGATTTTCAAATAAAAAATTCTACTGTAACATAACATAACATAAATCAGTAACATAAACTGCTAAAAGTGTGATAAATATGGGAATACTCATATTTAAAAGCACATGGTTTTCCACGTAAAAAAGATATTGAGCTGATTTTTTTTATTTGATAGCGGACTACCTCTGCTACATTTATATAAAGTTCGTTGCTTTTATCTGTTACCAAACTGTACTCTTATCCTTTGCTTTAGTTCCGGTGTTTTAATCGGATAGGCAGATAAAATCAGATGATTTTTGTTCTATTCTTTACTTTAACACGTCTAGTTTGAAAAGTGACCTTCCACATCTCGGAGGAAGCCGGAGATTTTTTTGTATTCATAGCTGTTTTCAAGGCTAATTTGAAATTCGTATTTTATAAAGTTGTTAAGTACTCAAATTTTTTTTTGCCCAGTTTGACTTCATGTGTGGCTTAGTTGACTATCGTAGAGCAGGGAAAAAAGTTTATAATTTTTTTCTCCCCTTTTAAAATTATATATCACTGATTTAAAGAAGTGTGTAATTTGGTCAAACTTCCATTAGTCGGACAGCTGGCCTATATTTATAGCAGTACCCTTGAAACTGGAAAAAAAAATTATGCTGTTCCTAGATCATCTAGCTAGATAATCGAAAGAAGTGCTTTCCGCTATGTCCCCTCTGTGCACCCCTACTTACCGCTATGAATGTTAAAACCTACAGATTTTGTAAAGAATTAACCAAATACTACGAGTAAAAAAAGGACAGGGTTAAATCAAACAATCGAATTAAGTCTCTTGGAATGAATTTCTGAGGTCATGTAAACTATTGTATTATCTATTTTAAAAATACCCTTGTAGTAATCATTTTTATAGCATTATTATTTTGATAGCATATTATAGTCTTAGGCCCATTATTATAACTTGTCTTTAGCTAAAGTTAGGATTTTGTTGAAGCGATAAATAAAAAAACATCACGTAAAAACTACTGGATGGATTTAACAAAATTTTGTGAGGAGGTACCTTAGTATCCTGATTCCAATGTAGGATACTTCTTTCCGCAAAAATATCTTATTTCCAAGAGAAAGTGGAGAGAAAGCAGTGAAAGTACGCCGAATTTTATTTTATTCTGTTATTTGCTTCGAATATCAGGCAGTGAAAATTAGGAACGTCCAACCAACAGTCAACAGGCGGATTCTCTTTTTTTAAGATTTTTACCCTTTTTTGGTTGTTATCTGGCTATTCTACGACTCATGCAGATCGCACATAAAGGAAAGGGAAATGGACCCACAAGGGAGGGCAATGTACCAAAAAGAAAAAAGACGTTGCTTTGGTTGTGCCATTTTAGGACAAATAATTGCACGGCGGGTCTTTGTAAACCAATATTGGTGGAGAGCATTTGGCTCCTTTTAGTAGAAGGGCAATATTAAATTAATTTTCTACTGGTTTTTAAGCTTTTTGCCACGATCTACATATATAACAGAAGGAAGGTTGACAGTCGAAAGTGAAGGCTAGTGTTAGTACAAGACTCCACTAAAAATTTTAATGTTCGTAAGTTAATTTCATAATTTTTCATTATTTATTACTTGCGTGTGCAAGGCAAGTTTTTAGACGAACGAAGAAATTAAATTTAATTTTAAAAATAAATTTATTTAAATTATATAATATTTAGATATTAAATATTCCAAAAAATTTAATTTTAATTTTACATTCACTTGAAACTTGTTACACTTAGTCAAATGTTATAACGCATTTTTCTTTGCAGGCGCTACTGGAAATGAAAATGTTGTTACCTTCATCGCAATAGGAAACGAATTTAACACATTGGTTGTAATAGGGAACGTATGACCAGACTTCAATGCCTTCCATATCACAGAGATTAGTTCGGTAATTGCCAGGGAACGGTTTATCCTCACAACTATCTAAAAATTAAAATATAATTTAAATGTGTAAAAATTATACATTTTAACTCTAGTTACCAATATTTGAAGCAACTGCACAGGAAGCTAAAGCCAAAATGGACAATACCAAGGCAACGATTTTCATTTTTATTTAAATGATTCTTTTTAGACGCGAATTCAAACTTTGACTGTTTTTAAATTCTGTCTAGCAATTTTATATTCGCTAAAATGTTTCTGCATATAAAGAAACTATGATAATAATTATTTAATTTTTTTATTTATTTACTTATAAATTATTACGCATAAAATTCTAATAAATCTTTAACTATACTGCATGAGCAACAATGGCCTAAGAACGATTATAGCACAAGTTTATTATAGCTATCAAAGCAGGTAGAATCGGTGTGTATATAAGTTAATCATTTGGTTTGTACCAAATATAATGACTTTTAATTTTTTATCTTCTGTTGAGTAAGATTTCGATCCAGACCCTATTAATATGTCTGGTAGACATCTAAAATACTCACAGAATATGTATTACCGCTACAACAGCAAATAACAATAAATAAATGAAGTGTGAGTCAGACTTACACACTTAGGGTTCTGTACTATGTTTAGTACAACTTTAAAAATACAAATTTTTCACGTCTTATGGGGCACCCTTTAATTTTTAATTATAGGGTGCCCCATAAGACGTATGCATACCTTGTGTAAATATCAAGTGTCTGCCTATAACGCTTAGAAGTGAAGGTAAAATTCCTCAAATTCGCGACATCTAGGGAACACGCTTTTATTTTTATTAAATATATATTCGTTACTTGTTGGTACATTAGATTTGTAAAATATAATCAGTGTAAATTTTAAGTATCATTCTATTACTGTTCAAATATAAGAACTTTCTACGAAAATATCAGAAACCTTCCTTCCTTGCGGTTAAAAAATAAAATACAGGAAATACAGGACTTTGTCGGAATAGCCTTTAATTTGTACTATTTGTTATAAGGCCATATTAACACGCCTTCTGTAAAACTTTCAAGACTCTACGTATTATAGTTCAAAACTTGGGCCTTATAATTTCCGTCACTGCCGGAAAACCCTTTATATTGTACTATTTGTTATAGAGGCAGTAATATACCATCTGGGAAAATATCTTATGGTTCAAAAATTAGGCCATATTCATGCATATCACGTCACTGTCGGAACACCCTTTAAGTTTTACTATTTGTTGTAGTGGCCATAGTAATACACATCCTGTAAAAATTTCAAGAGTCTACCTATTATGGTTCAAAATTTAGGCCATATACATGCAAATCACGTCACTATCGGAACACTCTTTAATTTTTAGCTATTATAGTTCCAGCGATAAAAGGCGCTGACAGACCGAAAGACGGACAGACATTGTAGCGAAAACAGTAGGGGACGCTTTGGGTACGGAACCCTTAAAATTTGTTAAGTTTAAAATTAAAGAATATTCTCACCATGAAACGTGTATTGATACAAATTTTGTCTAATCCTTAAAGTATGCTTCTGTAAATATGCTGATAACATAAATTTAAAAATTGTTAAAACTTTTTTAAATCATGCAAAATTTTTCGCCGTTAAATTTTTCTCTTTTAAATAAATTGTAAGGAATTTTGATGGTGTTTTTGATGTACAGTCCGACTCGCACTTGCTAGATTACCAATAATTTATTTAATTAAATATTTTTTTTTGCAAAATTTATAATTTGTAAAGATATCCGATTGTTCCCATAAACTTAAAAGATGCAATTTTCGTTGGTCCACTAATATGATAACTCGTTTATGCTGCCAGTTGTCTTTATAGCAGCTTAGCGCGACACCTACTAGTTTATGTATTTCCTGAGTAGATAGGTAGGTAGGTTTCAGGAACCCAAAACAATTCCATGTTGGGATGACTCGCAATCTCATCTTGAGATGTCCGGCATTCACGATTCAATATCGACGTCATGTAGAAACCCGATAAGAAGTTTATCGCGGATTTGCTGTCGATACAAATCTCCATATATTTGCCATATATCCGGCTTGCCAATGTTTTATGGCTGAAATTTCAGCCATGATTTAGGCTGCAATGATTTTGCTGCCTAAACTTTATCCTAGTCTGGAATATAGGAATGAAGACGCCTTCCTCCAAAATACAAAAATTTTTGTTAAAATTTTAATTAACAAATTTTTAATTTTGTATAAAATTTTTTGTTAAAATTTTATACAAAATTTTTTGTTAAAATTTTATACAAAATTTTTTGTTAAAATTTTATACAAAATTTTTTGTTAAAATTTTATACAAATTTTTTGTTAAAATTTCATACAAAATTTTTTGTTAAAATTTTATACAAAATTTTTTGTTAAAATTTTATACAAAATTTTTTGTTAAAATTTTATACAAAATTTTTTGTTAAAATTTTATACAAAATTGTTTGTTAAAATTTTATACAAAATTTTTTGTTAAAATTTTATACAAAATTTTTTGTTAAAATTTCATACAAAATTTTTTGCTAAATTTTATACAAAAAATTTTGTTAAAATTTTATACAAAATTTTTTGTTAAAATTTTATACAAAATATTTTGTTAAAATTTTATACAAAATTTTTTGTTAAAATTTTATACAAAAAATTTTGTTAAAATTTTATACAAAATTTTTTGTTAAAATTTTATGCAAAATTTTTATACAAATTTTATACAAAATTTTTTGATAAAATTTTATACAAAATTTTTTGTTAAAATTTTATACAAAATTTTTTGTTAAAATTTTATAAAAAATTTTTTGTTAAAATTTTATACAAAATTTTTTGTTAAAATTTTATACAAAATTCTTTGTTAAAATTTTATACAAAATTTTTTGTTAAAATGTTATAGAAAATTTTTTGTTAAAATGTTATAGAAAATTTTTTGTTAAAATTTTATTATAAATTTTTTGTTAAAATTTTATACAAAATTTTTTGTTAAAATTTTATACAAAATTCTTTGTTAAAATTTTATACAAAATTTTTTGTTAAAATATTATAGAAAATTTTTTGTTAAAATTTTATAGAAAATTTTTTGTTAAAATTTTATTATAAATTTTTTGTTAAAATTTTATACAAAATTTTTTGTTAAAGTTTTATACAAAATTTTATACAAAATTTTGTTAAAATTTTACACAAAATTTTTTGTTAAAATTTTACACAAAATTTTTTGCTAAATTTTATACAAAATTTTTTGGTAAAATCTTATACAAAATTTTTTGTTAAAATTTTATACAAAATTTTTTGTTAAAATTTTATTAAAAATTTTTTGTTAAAATTTTATTAAAAATTTTTTGTTAAAATTTTATTAAAAAATTTTTGTTAAAATTTTGTTAAAAATTTTTTGTTAAAATTTTATTAAAAAATTTTTGTTAAAATTTTATTAAAAATTTTTTGTAAAAATTTTATTATAAATTTTATTAAAAATTTTTTGTTAAAATTTTATTAAAAATGTTTTGTTAAAATTTTATTAAAAATTTTTTGTTAAAATTTTATTAAAAATTTTTTGTTAAAATTTTATTAAAAATTTTTCTTAAAATTTTATAGAAAATTTTTTGTTAAAATTTTATAGAAAATTTTTTGTTAAAATTTTATAGAAAATTTTTTGTTAAAATTTTATAGAAAATTTTTTGTGGCAAATATGTGCTTAAATACTCCCCTGCTATGTTAAAGTCAAATTTTAGATCATTCGGCCTAGCCCTTTATACAAAATTTTTTGTTAAAGTTTTATACAAAATTTTTTGTTAAAATTTTATACAAAATTTTTTTGTTAAAATTTTTTTTTAAAATTTTATACAAAATATTTTGTTAAAATTTTATACAAAATTTTTTGTTAAAATTTTATACAAAATTTTTTGTTAAAATTTTATACAAAATTTTTTGTTAAAATTTTATGCAAAATTTTTTGTTAAAATTTTATGCAAATTTTTATACAAATTTTATACAAAATTTTTTGTTAAAATTTTATACAAAATTTTTTGTTAAAATTTTATACAAAATTTTTTGTTAAAATTTTATACAAAATTTTTTGTTAAAATTTTATACAAAATTTTTTGTTAAAATTTTATACAAAATTTTTTGTTAAAATTTTATACAAAATTCTTTGTTAAAATTTTATACAAAATTTTTTGTTAAAATATTATGGAAAATTTTTTGTTAAAATATTATAGAAAATTTTTTGTTAAAATTTTATTATAAATTTTTTGTTAAAATTTTATACAAAATTTTTTGTTAAAGTTTTATACAAAATTTTATATAAAAATTTTTTGTTAAAATTTTACACAGAATTTTTTGTTAAAATTTTACACAAAATTTTTTGTTAAAATTTTATACAAAATTTTGTGTTAGAATTTTATACAAAATTTTTTGGTAAAATTTTATACAAAATTTTTTGTTAAAATTTTATACAAAATTTTTGTTAAAATTTTATACAAAATTTTTTGTTAAAATTTTTACAAAATTTTTTGTTAAAATTTTATATAAAAATTTTTTGTTAAAATTTTATTAAAAAGTTTTTGTTAAAATTTTATTAAAAAATTTTTGTTAAAATTTTATTAAAAATTTTTTGTAAAAATTTTATTATAAATTTTTTGTAAAAATTTTATAGAAAATTTTTTGTTAAAATTTTATAGAAAATTTTTTGTTAAAATTTTATAGAAAATTTTTTGTTAAAATTTTATAGAAAATTTTTTGTTAAAATTTTATAGAAAATTTTTTGTTAAAATTTTATAGAAAATTTTTTGTTAAAATTTTATAGAAAATTTTTTGTTAAAATTTTATAGAAAATTTTTTGTTAAAATTTTATAGAAAATTTTTTGTTAAAATTTTATAGAAAATTTTTTGTTAAAATTTTATAGAAAATTTTTTGTTAAAATTTTATAGAAAATTTTTTGTTAAAATTTTATAGAAAATTTTTTGTTAAAATTTTATAGAAAATTTTTTGTTAAAATTTTATAGAAAATTTTTTGTTAAAATTTTATAGAAAATTTTTTGTTAAAATTTTATAGAAAATTTTTTGTTAAAATTTTATAGAAAATTTTTTGTTAAAATTTTATAGAAAATTTTTTGTTAAAATTTTATAGAAAATTTTTTGTTAAAATTTTATAGAAAATTTTTTGTTAAAATTTTATAGAAAATTTTTTGTTAAAATTTTATAGAAAATTTTTTGTTAAAATTTTATAGAAAATTTTTTGTTAAAATTTTATAGAAAATTTTTTGTTAAAATTTTATAGAAAATTTTTTGTTAAAATTTTATAGAAAATTTTTTGTTAAAATTTTATAGAAAATTTTTTGTTAAAATTTTATAGAAAATTTTTTGTTAAAATTTTATAGAAAATTTTTTGTTAAAATTTTATAGAAAATTTTTTGTTAAAATTTTATAGAAAATTTTTTGTTAAAATTTTATAGAAAATTTTTTGTTAAAATTTTATAGAAAATTTTTTGTTAAAATTTTATAGAAAATTTTTTGTTAAAATTTTATAGAAAATTTTTTGTTAAAATTTTATAGAAAATTTTTTGTTAAAATTTTATAGAAAATTTTTTGTTAAAATTTTATAGAAAATTTTTTGTTAAAATTTTATAGAAAATTTTTTGTTAAAATTTTATAGAAAATTTTTTGTTAAAATTTTATAGAAAATTTTTTGTTAAAATTTTATAGAAAATTTTTTGTTAAAATTTTATAGAAAATTTTTTGTTAAAATTTTATAGAAAATTTTTTGTTAAAATTTTATAGAAAATTTTTTGTTAAAATTTTATAGAAAATTTTTTGTTAAAATTTTATAGAAAATTTTTTGTTAAAATTTTATAGAAAATTTTTTGTTAAAATTTTATAGAAAATTTTTTGTTAAAATTTTATAGAAAATTTTTTGTTAAAATTTTATAGAAAATTTTTTGTTAAAATTTTATAGAAAATTTTTTGTTAAAATTTTATAGAAAATTTTTTGTTAAAATTTTATAGAAAATTTTTTGTTAATTTAATTAGATTTAATTACTCTAGGAAAATTTTAAGTGATTGCCAGCTACAGTTCAGAAAATAAAGATATGTACGCGTAGAGCCCGTCACTTTCGAAACACCGTATAAGTTTTAGTATTTTGTTGCTATAGTAATACACCTTCTGTGCCATAGTAATACATATTCTGTGAAAATCTTAAGGTCTACTTATTACGGTTCAAGAAATAGAAGGCGTTGACCAACGGACAGACATTGTAGCGAAACCAATAGGGTTACGTTTTTACCCTTTGGGTATATATATTTATTTCTCTAACTCCCACTGGAGCATAGGGCGCCATTAACAGCTGTTCTCCATCTAACCCGATTTTAAGCAATAGACCTAAGTTCGTTCCAAGATAAACCCAGTTGGTTCATTTCGGATTCCGTTGAACGTCTCCATGTTGTGTGAGGCCTGCCAATTTCTCTACCATCTTGTTGAAATGGGTTCCATCTAAGCGATTGTTTAGATACATTGTTGTCGTCTCGACGGAGGTTGGGTGGGTGGGTAATCCTGAAAATACTGGAAATTCTCCTCAAACTCATGTGATATTGAATTTTTAATAATTATAGAAATTTATAGAATAAATAAAAACAAATTTTATATTAAGCAAATAATTTTGCTTGTAAATGCAATTTCAACATTTCAAATGCAACATTTGTAAATGCAATTTCGTGAAATTTATTTTAATTTGAAAATATTTACATTACTAAATATTCCAAAACATTTAATTTTAAATTCACATTCACTGGAAAAATATTAAATTTAGTTAATATTTTTTAGGCACGTTTCTACGCAGTCGCTTTTGGAAGAGAAAAAATTGTAACCCTGGAACCAGTAAGACTTGAAAAGAAAACATTGTTTTTTATACGGAACGTATGACCAGCCATCAACTACGTTATCGTTGCACCTTGATGAATGCCAGGTAAAGGCTTATCCTTACAGCTTTCTAAAAATTTAAAAATATATTTTAATGATAAAAAGTTTAAAAATTATTCATTTTAACTCTAGTTACCAATATTTGAAGCAACTGTCCAGGAGCCTAAGTCAAAAGGGACAATACTAAAGCAACGATTTTCATTTTTATCTTAAGGATTCTTTTTAAATACTTTCTACAAAATACAGAGATAGACTGTTTTAAAAACTCCGTACTAGACCTCTTATATTCACAAATTACATGAATAACAAATATATAATCTTATAAATAGTTTATCTTTTAAGGCAACACACACGCAACTTTATTTGAAAAAATCTTGTGCAAATACAGAAACCATAGTTATTTATTTACTTAGAAACTATTAGAAATTATTAGAAGTTATTAGAATCAAAACCTTTATAACACAATGATATTGTAGCTATTATCACATGTAGAAAGTGTGTATACATATGTATGAATGTATGTATCTAAGTTTTTCATTCTGTTTGGAGAGTCGGTTTAGCTATATATATTCAGCTCTTAAAATTGTGTCTTTAATGTGAACATGTTACTGCCAATACGTACTCGTAATTAAAAAACTGATGTAAAGAACCATATTCAAACAAGTACATAAAGAATAATCGTATATCCTTATGTGTCACATATAGTTATTTAAAAAATATTGAATATTTAAACTTAAATACAGTTCGATATTTATTAATATACAAATAAATTTTTTGAAGTTAGGCTTGAGTTCGTTATGTTATCTCTAAGTTGAGAGAGTATTATTTAGAAATTAGGTAATTATCATTTTTAGACACTAGAAGAATAGAATATTTTCTGGATAGCTACATATGTACAACCGTCTTCTCTTCTATTTACTTTGGGTAGTGTTTAATTGTAAGCATCACATACATATTTAACCAACCAAACTCAGATAAAGGAATACGAGAAAAACAGTGTTCGATCATCGATCGTCAGTTGGTGAGAACGAAGTCTACCCAAAGTAGTTAGATACAAAGAATGCTGAAGACGGATGTATGTAGCTGTAACACATTTAAAAACACAAGTAGACACCGTAGTTAAATTTGTGTTAGTTAATGTTGCATAATTCTTTAGAGTAGCTTAGACAGACAAGTAAAGCTGGATTCACCAATTTTTATTTTTTATTATTTTAACATTTTGCTTATTGAAACATGTATTATTATTGAAAATTGCTTCTTTTAATGGCTGTTAGAATAAACAAAAAATGCAAAAAAGAATTGCAGTAAAAGAAATATTAAAGCAAATAACAGCAATGGACTACTATCACTCATTGCTTCCTGAGATTCGCTGAAATGATGTAAAATCCTTTGTTAATTTTCATCGCATGGACCCCACTACGTTTGCTTACGTTCAATTCGAATGGGGTTAGTTATTGCCGTCCAAATGCTTTGCTTTGCATGATTATTTTTATATGTATGAGCTATTGCTCATGTCGTACATGCTTCTGGGCTTTTTCATTTTCATTATAAGCTTGAGGGCAATTGCTTCATTGAACTCCATTTTCATAAAATAATTTTTTATTTTATAATTATGGTTTTTAAGCTTTAGTTCTTTTTTATAAAAATTTTAAATTTATTTCTATTTTTTTCCTGACGATGCTACACAATGGTGTAGCGAAATATTGAATATAAAAATAAATTTGAAATGTTTACGAAAAATATCTAAGGCTTAAAAAACATAAATATAAATCTATTAAAAAGGCCAAAAATTACAATAATTATTTAATAATTTTTATTGAAAAATATTTCTTTGTTTATAATCAATACAAACAAAACAAATGGCAACTCATCTCAATTTTATACGGGCAAAAATAAAATTAAACCAAATCACTTCTCTCACTCTCTGAGAGAAATGTAAAACTACGAATAAAAAATATGTTGTCCGAACAAAATGGGTGATTCCAGCTTAAGTATATACATATGTAAATACAAGTATAAAAGAAACCTCAATACACGTACTTAAATACAAGTATACAATAAATATCTAGAGGAGGTCTGCCAGACTTTTCCAGAATAGAACATTCTAGATATTTTTGTTCGCCTATAAATATAATGCCCACCCTAAAAGTCTTCGTGATCAGTTGCTTTTTTAAATAGTCTTATACAAAATTTAAACTCAAAAAAGCCAGACTTAAAAAAAACTACGAAATAATGAGAAAATCGGACCGAAAAATAAGAAAAAAAGGCTACTTCAGCCCTATTTACTAATTGCACATCCTTTGATCTCTAGAAAACCTGATAGAATTTACTGTAGTAATTTTATCTGAAATCTCGTTACCATCCTATTGATTGCTAAAAACTTATTCTTTAATTATAAAAAAACACGTAATTCTCAATTAATATACATACATACATACATTAAAAAAATATTAGTTTTTATTCAATCAAATAAAAAATCATGTTTTGTCTAATCTAAAATTTTTTCGATACGTTGTTGGCAACATTGTCAAGTTTATAATTTTTATAACTGAATACAGCAGCTTTTACTTTAAAGTGCTAAATGTTACGTTTATGCCTAGAAGTATGCTCTAAAATTAGCAATTAACGTACATTGCAATATATCAGGGTTGGTAAAGTTAGTACAATTGTACCATTGTTGATACAATTTAATCTTGAAGAGTACAGCAGTAGAATTTAAGCACATGTCTATGTTCATATCATATTTCGCCAAAATCGATGTCAAAAATCGCCAAAATAGTTTTTTTTATTAAAATTTGCCTATAATACATACAAAATTTTTTAATTTTGAAAATATTTTTAATAAATCACACAAAAAGCATTTAATCGAAATAGCTAAAATTCGCTAAAAATAGTAATCACAAGATAGGTGCAATCTTTACTTGAAACAATGAAATATACTGGTTATTATAATAAACGGGGACCTGAACATATGTACATATCCTCAAAACATGACATTTGTTATGTGAAATTTATTTCTTTACAGCATTGTATTTTTTTGTCTTTTAGGGGATGAAAATTTTCAATACAGTATAATAAATAATTAAATTTTGTATTCCACCCAGTGTTTTTCACACATAAATATATCAACAAGAAATACAAAATTGTTATTCTTATTTAAAAACAAAAGATATATTTAATTTTAACATCTAAAATCGATTGTAAAAATTATAGTTTTTTTACAAAACATTTTATAGAAGTATGTGCAGTTTAGGTGCTGTGGGGAAATTGTTTTAAAACCAACCTTTATAGAAATTTTTCTACCAATACATTCTTAGACTAAGGTTTTTTGACAAGAGACTTACTGCTAAACCTAAGCAAAAGCGTAAGGCGTAAAATAACTGTCAAAATTATCATGTACATACAAAATGTATGAAGCAAAAGTAAATAGAGCAATTTTGACAGAGATAGTGAATTTGGATGCAAACGAAATGTTATTGTTTTTTTTGTTTAAGAGTGGTGCCATTTTAGCTATTTTCTGCTTTATATAGCGATTTTATCTCTATTTTACTAAAGCCGTAATGACACTCACTTTTTTTGTCTGCTTAAGATTTTGGAGAACAGTATAAATATATTGTGAAAGAAAGAGTGAAGAAGCTATATTTAAAAACAATCTCCAAACGTCAAAATTTCTATACATGTTACCGATAAAAAGTGCTACTTTAAAAATTACATTTCAAGCTTAAAATATTACAGTGATGCTAACTCATTAGTTTTATTGCCGAATATAGCGATTTTAAATTTTTTTTTCATCTTGGCGTTTGCATAGTTGACATCACTATGCAATGAACTACTAAAAATATGCAAAATTGCCTAATAACTTATTACAGCAAGTCGCAATAAAGTTATTTTTATTAGTTTTATTATGTAATAATTAAAGAAAATAATCTATCTAAACCACACTTTGAAGACCAGCTGTTTTAAGTATTTTTGTTTAATAACAGGAGGTTATGTCATACTTATGTACGTAACATGTGTACCTGTGAACAAGTATGTAAATTATAAACCGTATGTTAAACACTGAAATTTCAAACAAATAGCAATTTTGACATTCCATATGACTTGTACACGCAGTCGGAATACACCTTTAGCACGTTTGAAATTACGAAAACTTATAACATTATTAGAATGTTCAATTGGGATGTTATATGTCAAAAAATAAGATCATGTTTGGAAAAACACGATGCTGATAATTGATTGATCACACATCAAAACATTGCACTCATTGGAAGCAAAGAACAAAACTAAATTGATTGTAGAATTCTGTAAATAATGTCTAATCTAAAATTTCCCGCTTACAAAAATAGGAGGTACTGCCAAGTTTTCAGTACGAGTAAATCGGTGCTATTTTACATATATTTTCTCTTGGAAATGAGATATTTTTACGGGGAAAAGTACCATATATGTATATGAACCGAGATACTATGGTGTCTACCCACAACAATTTATTAAAATCCATTCAATTGTTCTTACGTGATGCAAACACAGCCAGACGAACAGTAAGATACACAGATAAAAAACTGATGTTTTGTATTGCATCCAGCGTTGCCACAAAGAAAAATATTTCTCTACCCAAGTTATCCCTAAAATCTACTAAAACCTTCCAAATTCTAAAAAACCACCAATTTTTTAAATTAAATTAATTGTGTCCCTTTTTTTTGTCAACTTACAAGTTCGTTTGATTTGATTTTGTAATGTCTTTCAAGTTAGTAAGCAAATACAGGGTTGTTAAAGTTATACATTAACACATTTACAAATTGTATTTCCAATTGTTATAGTAAATCGTATAGAAATTTTCAAGCATTTTCTTTTTGGAAATTAATTGTCACATTTAAAATGGACAAATAATTTTTTCTACCCAAAACGCGGAAGAACTGGAGCAAACCAACCAAAGTACCAAATCGTTCATAAATGAAAAAATAAATTTTTTTGTCGGATCAGGCATCGCTGATTGTATTTGCACTAGCAACGAAATGTTCAAAAATATTTCATGCACCGAAAGGGTCCTGTTACTTTATTATTATGGGGGTAGATGTACATATACGGGGATTAAACCAGATGATAAGAAAAGCAGACGCTTTTATAACATGAAATATAATTTATGTTTGGCAAATGTAGTTTTTTTTATTTGGTGAAGTAAAACGTTAAATCTATGAAAATTAGTTTTTATCTATTTTTTTTTGCTCGACAATATAAAAATTGCTATAAAAAATAAAATAAATTACTTTAATTTATACATGCCATATGATGAGTACTCTGTCATAAAACCATAAAACCATCTGTTGCGCAATTTTATTTAAAATATCCACTTTTAAAAATTCTTGCAAAAAAAAAAAAAAAACCGACTTCAAAACAAATGCATCAATTCTTAACTAAAAATTTAAAAGGAAGTAATCTGTATGAAATTGTACTCAAATCAAATACTTTTATACTTGTTGCTCTAACGGACATAGTTTTATAAGTTCTGTACATTCAAATGTCTATCCATAACGGTTCAGCAGATAAAGCCATATACGACAAATTACCTCAGATATGAGGACACTCTTTATTTTTTTACACTTATTATTACTGACACAGCAATAAAAAGTACCGGTTCCAAAGATATGGCCATATAAGTTAAACAATATCACCTAAGGGACACCCTTTAATGTAAAATTTTAAATTAAACAATTATTTTAAAGGACAAATTCTTTGTAAATTTCAAATATCTGTCTAAAACGGTTCAAAAGTTTGGCCATATGCATCAATTTACATCAACTATTGAGACACCCTTTATAACTTTAAATATTTATAAATGTTATTATACGGGACATTGTAGTGGAGATTCTGTCTAATTTTCAAGTGTTTGTCTATAACGGTTCAAAAGATAGGGCTAGATAGGTTAAATTATATCAATCATGGGGACACCCTTTAGTTTCCAAATTTAAATTATATACTTGATGTTATAAAGGACTTAGATATACAGGTTCTTTGTAAATTTCAACCGTCTCTCTTTTACGGTTCAAAAGTATTGCAATATACATCAAATTACATCAACTATTTTGACACCCTTTAACTTCTAATTATAAATATTTAATTTCTGATTATAAATATTTGACATTCTGTCCAATTTTCAAGTGATTGTCTACAATGCTTCAAATAGTTCGTATATTTAAATTGACGTCATATATGGGGACACCCTTTAATTTTTAAGTTTATTTTTTTATTAATTTCTGTTATTGGCAGCTATAGTGATATGCAGTTTTTTAAAATTTTAAAAGAGTGTTCTTTACGGTTCATAATACACGTAAAAAACACGTATGTTGTATGGGGACACCCTTTAATTTTCAAAATTCTGAACTTCTTTTAAAATGGGACCAATCTGTAAGCATTTACTTTCTAATAAAGAAAAAATTTTTAAAATCGGTTCAATAATGACTGAGTTATGCGGGCACAAACATAAAAAAAGCAACATTCAGACGAATAGATAATAACCTCCTTCTTTTTTTGAAGTCGGTTAAAAAGGTGCGCAACCATGTTTAAAATAACCCAGTTTTAAACCGAAAATTTTAGTACTTTTAACCCGGAAAGTGCGTACTTGCACTGCTTTTTCTCCACTTTTTCTTGCGGAAAAAAGTATCCTATCGGAATCAGGATGCTAAGGTACCTCCTCATAAAATTTTATTAAAATCCATCCAGTAGTTTTTACGTGATGCGAACGCAAAGGAAAAGCAGATAGACAGACGAACAGACAGACACGCGGAAATGAGTTACTCTTTTATTATATGTATAGATAAATTATGTTTTAAAATGAGCGAATTATAAGCAATTTAAAATAAAAAATTTTTGATTTTCCGATACCCTGGTCCTAAAAACTAGACGATTTTCAAATAAAAAATTCTACTGTAACATAACAGTAGCATATAATAACATAACATAACATAACATAAATCAGTAACATAAACTGCTAAAAGTGTGATAAATATGGGAATACTCATATTTAAAAGCACATGGTTTTCCACGTAAAAAAGATGTTGAGCTGATTTTTTTTTATTTGATAGCAGACTACCTCTGATACATTTATATAAAGTTCCTTGCTTTTATCTGTTACCAAAGGCGTACTCTTATCCTTTGCTTTAGTACCGCTGTTTTAATCGGATAGGCAGATAAAATCAGATGATTTTTGTTCTATTCTTTACTTTAACACGTCTAGTTTGAAAAGTGACCTTCCACATCTCGGAGGAAGCCGCAGATTTTTTTGTATTCATATCTGTTCTCAAGGCTAATTTGAAATTCCTATTTTATAAGGTTGTTAAGTACTCAAATTTTTTTTTTTTTGCCCAGTTTGACTTCATGTGTGGCTTAGTTGACTATCGTAGAGCAGGGAAAAAAGTTTATAAATTTTTTCTCCCCTTTTAAAATTATATATCACTGGTTTAAGGAAGTGTGTAATTTGGTCAAACTTCCATTAGTCTGAAAACTGAAACTGAAAAAAAAAATTATGCTGTTCCTAGATCCTCTAGCTTATATAGTATAAGAATCATAAACAAGATAATCGAAAGAAGTGCTTTCCGCTATGGCCCCTCTGTGCATTCCTACTTACCGCTATGAATGTTAAAACCTACAGATTTTGTAAAGAATTAACCACTACGAGTAAAAAAAGGACAGGGGTAAAACAAACAATCGAATTAAGTCTCTTGGAATGAATTTCTGAGGTCATGCAAACTATTGTATTATCTATTTTAAAAATACCCTGATATTTAAATATAACTTTTAAAATTATAGCTGTTTGTATGTTTTATCTTAAAATATTATGCAGCTTAATTAGTTATCTTATTTTTCTTGTAGTAATCATTTTTATAGCATTATTATTTTGATAGCATATTATCATCTATTATTATAACTTGCCTTTAGCTAAAGTTAGGATTTTGTTGGAGCGATAAATAAAAAAACATCGTAAAAACTACTGGATGGATTTAACAAAATTTTGTGAGGAGGTACCTTAGTATCCTGATTCCAATGTAGGATACTTCTTTCCGCAAAAATATCTTATTTCCAAGAGAAAGTGGAGAGAAAGCAGTGAAAGTACGCCGAATTTTATTTTATTCTGTTATTTGCTTCGAATATCAGGCAGTGAAAATTAGGAACGTCCAACCAACAGTCAACAGGCGGATTCTCTTTTTTTAAGATTTTTACCCTTTTTTGGTTGTTATCTGGCTATTCTACGACTCATGCAGATCGCACATAAAGGAAAGGGAAATGGACCCACAAGGGAGGGCAATGTACCAAAAAGAAAAAAGACGTTGCTTTGGTTGTGCCATTTTAGGACAAATAATTGCACGGCGGGTCTTTGTAAACCAATATTGGTGGAGAGCATTTGGCTCCTTTTAGTAGAAGGGCAATATTAAATTAATTTTCTACTGGTTTTTAAGCTTTTTGCCACGATCTACATATATAACAGAAGGAAGGTTGACAGTCGAAAGTGAAGGCTAGTGTTAGTACAAGACTCCACTAAAAATTTTAATGTTCGTAAGTTAATTTCATAATTTTTCATTATTTATTACTTGCGTGTGCAAGGCAAGTTTTTAGACGAACGAAGAAATTAAATTTAATTTTAAAAATAAATTTATTTAAATTATATAATATTTAGATATTAAATATTCCAAAAAATTTAATTTTAATTTTACATTCACTTGAAACTTGTTACACTTAGTCAAATGTTATAACGCATTTTTCTTTGCAGGCGCTACTGGAAATGAAAATGTTGTTACCTTCATCGCAATAGGAAACGAATTTAACACATTGGTTGTAATAGGGAACGTATGACCAGACTTCAATGCCTTCCATATCACAGAGATTAGTTCGGTAATTGCCAGGGAACGGTTTATCCTCACAACTATCTAAAAATTAAAATATAATTTAAATGTGTAAAAATTATACATTTTAACTCTAGTTACCAATATTTGAAGCAACTGCACAGGAAGCTAAAGCCAAAATGGACAATACCAAGGCAACGATTTTCATTTTTATTTAAATGATTCTTTTTAGACGCGAATTCAAACTTTGACTGTTTTTAAATTCTGTCTAGCAATTTTATATTCGCTAAAATGTTTCTGCATATAAAGAAACTATGATAATAATTATTTAATTTTTTTATTTATTTACTTATAAATTATTACGCATAAAATTCTAATAAATCTTTAACTATACTGCATGAGCAACAATGGCCTAAGAACGATTATAGCACAAGTTTATTATAGCTATCAAAGCAGGTAGAATCGGTGTGTATATAAGTTAATCATTTGGTTTGTACCAAATATAATGACTTTTAATTTTTTATCTTCTGTTGAGTAAGATTTCGATCCAGACCCTATTAATATGTCTGGTAGACATCTAAAATACTCACAGAATATGTATTACCGCTACAACAGCAAATAACAATAAATAAATGAAGTGTGAGTCAGACTTACACACTTAGGGTTCTGTACTATGTTTAGTACAACTTTAAAAATACAAATTTTTCACGTCTTATGGGGCACCCTTTAATTTTTAATTATAGGGTGCCCCATAAGACGTATGCATACCTTGTGTAAATATCAAGTGTCTGCCTATAACGCTTAGAAGTGAAGGTAAAATTCCTCAAATTCGCGACATCTAGGGAACACGCTTTTATTTTTATTAAATATATATTCGTTACTTGTTGGTACATTAGATTTGTAAAATATAATCAGTGTAAATTTTAAGTATCATTCTATTACTGTTCAAATATAAGAACTTTCTACGAAAATATCAGAAACCTTCCTTCCTTGCGGTTAAAAAATAAAATACAGGAAATACAGGACTTTGTCGGAATAGCCTTTAATTTGTACTATTTGTTATAAGGCCATATTAACACGCCTTCTGTAAAACTTTCAAGACTCTACGTATTATAGTTCAAAACTTGGGCCTTATAATTTCCGTCACTGCCGGAAAACCCTTTATATTGTACTATTTGTTATAGAGGCAGTAATATACCATCTGGGAAAATATCTTATGGTTCAAAAATTAGGCCATATTCATGCATATCACGTCACTGTCGGAACACCCTTTAAGTTTTACTATTTGTTGTAGTGGCCATAGTAATACACATCCTGTAAAAATTTCAAGAGTCTACCTATTATGGTTCAAAATTTAGGCCATATACATGCAAATCACGTCACTATCGGAACACTCTTTAATTTTTAGCTATTATAGTTCCAGCGATAAAAGGCGCTGACAGACCGAAAGACGGACAGACATTGTAGCGAAAACAGTAGGGGGACGCTTTGGGTACGGAACCCTTAAAATTTGTTAAGTTTAAAATTAAAGAATATTCTCACCATGAAACGTGTATTGATACAAATTTTGTCTAATCCTTAAAGTATGCTTCTATAAATATGCTGATAACATAAATTTAAAAATTGTTAAAACTTTTTTAAATCATGCAAAATTTTTCGCCGTTAAATTTTTCTCTTTTAAATAAATTGTAAGGAATTTTGATGGTGTTTTTGATGTACAGTCCGACTCGCACTTGCTAGATTACCAATAATTTATTTAATTAAATATTTTTTTTTGCAAAATTTATAATTTGTAAAGATATCCGATTGTTCCCATAAACTTAAAAGATGCAATTTTCGTTGGTCCACTAATAAGATAACTAGTTTATGCTGCCAGTTGTCTTTATAGCAGCTTAGCGCGACACCTACTAGTTTATGTATTTCCTGAGTAGATAGGTAGGTAGGTTTCAGGAACCCAAAACAATTCCATGTTGGGATGACTCGCAATCTCATCTTGAGATGTCCGGCATTCACGATTCAATATCGACGTCATGTAGAAACCCGATATGAAGTTTATCGCGGATTTGCTGTCGATACAAATCTCCATATATTTGCCATATATCCGGCTTGCCAATGTTTTATGGCTGAAATTTCAGCCATGATTTAGGCTGCAATGATTTTGCTGCCTAAACTTTATCCTAGTCTGGAATATAGGAATGAAGACGCCTTCCTCCAAAATACAAAAATTTTTGTTAAAATTTTAATTAACAAATTTTTAATTTTGTATAAAATTTTTTGTTAAAATTTTATACAAAATTTTTTGTTAAAATTTTATACAAAATTTTTTGTTAAAATTTTATACAAATTTTTTGTTAAAATTTCATACAAAATTTTTTGTTAAAATTTTATACAAAATTTTTTGTTAAAATTTTATACAAAATTTTTTGTTAAAATTTTATACAAAATTTTTTGTTAAAATTTTATACAAAATTTTTTGTTAAAATTTTATACAAAATTTTTTGTTAAAATTTTATACAAAATTTTTTGTTAAAATTTTATACAAAATTTTTTGTTAAAATTTTATACAAAATTTTTTGTTAAAATTTCATACAAAATTTTATACAAAATATTTTGTTAAAATTTTATACAAAATTTTTTGTTAAAATATTATACAAAAAATTTTGTTAAAATTTTATACAAAATTTTTTGTTAAAATTTTATGCAAAATTTTTATACAAATTTTATACAAAATTTTTTGTTAAAATTTTATACAAAATTTTTTGTTAAAATTTTATACAAAATTTTTTGTTAAAATTTTATAAAAAAATTTTTGTTAAAATTTTATACAAAATTTTTTGTTAAAATTTTATACAAAATTTTTTGTTAAAATTTTATACAAAATTCTTTGTTAAAATTTTATACAAAATTTTCTGTTAAAATGTTATAGAAAATTTTTTGTTAAAATTTTATTATAAATTTTTTGTTAAAATTTTATACAAAATTTTTTGTTAAAATTTTATACAAAATTCTTTGTTAAAATTTTATACAAAATTTTTTGTTAAAATATTATAGCAAATTTTTTGTTAAAATTTTATTATAAATTTTTTGTTAAAATTTTATACAAAATTTTTTGTTAAAGTTTTATACAAAATTTTTTGTTAAAATTTTACACAAAATTTTTTGTTAAAATTTTACACAAAATTTTTTGCTAAATTTTATACAAAATGTTGTGTTAGAATTTTATACAAAATTTTTTGGTAAAATTTTATACAAAATTTTTTGTTAAAATTTTATACAAAATTTTTTGTTAAAATTTTATTAAAAATTTTTTGTTAAAATTTTATTAAAAAATTTTTGTTAAAATTTTGTTAAAAATTTTTTGTTAAAATTTTATTAAAAATTTTTTGTTAAAATTTTGTTAAAAAATTTTTGTTAAAATTTTATTAAAAATTTTTTGTTAAAATTATATTAAAAAATTTTTGTTAAAATTTTATTAAAAATTTTTTGTAAAAATTTTATTATAAATTTTATTAAAAATTTTTTGTTAAAATTTTATTAAAAATGTTTTGTTAAAATTTTATTAAAAATTTTTTGTTAAAATTTTATTAAAAATTTTTTGTTAAAATTTTATTAAAAATTTTTCTTAAAATTTTTTGTTAAAATTTTATAGAAAATTTTTTGTGGCAAATATGTGCTTAAATACTCCCCTGCTATGTTAAAGTCAAATTTTAGATCATTCGGCCTAGCCCTTTATACAAACTTTTTTGTTAAAGTTTTATACAAAATTTTTTGTTAAAATTTTATACAAAATTTTTTTGTTAAAATTTTTTTTTAAAATTTTATACAAAATATTTTGTTAAAATTTTATGCAAAATTTTTTGTTAAAATTTTATGCAAAATTTTTATACAAATTTTATACAAAATTTTTTGTTAAAATTTTATACAAAATTTTTTGTTAAAATTTTATACAAAATTTTTTGTTAAAATTTTATACAAAATTTTTTGTTAAAATTTTATACAAAATTTTTTGTTAAAATTTTATACAAAATTTTTTGTTAAAATTTTATACAAAATTCTTTGTTGAAATTTTATACAAAATTTTTTGTTAAAATATTATAGAAAATTTTTTGTTAAAATATTATAGAAAATTTTTTGTTAAAATTTTATTATAAATTTTTTGTTAAAATTTTATACAAAATTTTTTGTTAAAGTTTTATACAAAATTTTATATAAAAATTTTTTGTTAAAATTTTACACAGAATTTTTTGTTAAAATTTTACACAGAATTTTTTGTTAAAATTTTACACAAAATTTTTTGTTAAAATTTTATACAAAATTTTGTGTTAGAATTTTATACAAAATTTTTTGGTAAAATTTTATACAAAATTTTTTGTTAAAATTTTATACAAAATTTTTGTTAAAATTTTATACAAAATTTTTTGTTAAAATTTTATATAAAAATTTTTTGTTAAAATTTTATTAAAAAGTTTTTGTTAAAATTTTATTAAAAATTTTTTGTTAAAATTTTATTAAAAAATTTTTGTTAAAATTTTATTAAAAATTTTTTGTAAAAATTTTATTATAAATTTTTTGTTAAAATTTTATAGAAAATTTTTTGTTAAAATTTTATAGAAAATTTTTTGGTTAAAATTTTATAGAAAATTTTTTGGTTAAAATTTTATAGAAAATTTTTTGGTTAAAATTTTATAGAAAATTTTTTGGTTAAAATTTTATAGAAAATTTTTTGGTTAAAATTTTATAGAAAATTTTTTGGTTAAAATTTTATAGAAAATTTTTTGGTTAAAATTTTATAGAAAATTTTTTGGTTAAAATTTTATAGAAAATTTTTTGGTTAAAATTTTATAGAAAATTTTTTGGTTAAAATTTTATAGAAAATTTTTTGGTTAAAATTTTATAGAAAATTTTTTGGTTAAAATTTTATAGAAAATTTTTTGGTTAAAATTTTATAAAAAAATTTTTTGGTTAAAATTTTATAGAAAATTTTTTGGTTAAAATTTTATAGAAAATTTTTTGGTTAAAATTTTATAAAAAAATTTTTTGGTTAAAATTTTATAGAAAATTTTTTGGTTAAAATGTTATAGAAAATTTTTTGGTTAAAATTTTATAGAAAATTTTTTGGTTAAAATTTTATAAAAAAATTTTTTGGTTAAAATTTTATAGAAAATTTTTTGGTTAAAATTTTATAAAAAAATTTTTTGGTTAAAATTTTATAAAAAAATTTTTTGGTTAAAATTTTATAGAAAATTTTTTGGTTAAAATTTTATAAAAAAATTTTTTGGTTAAAATTTTATAAAAAAATTTTTTGGTTAAAATTTTATAAAAAAATTTTTTGGTTAAAATTTTATAAAAAAAATTTTTGGTTAAAATTTTATAGAAAATTTTTTGGTTAAAATTTTATAGAAAATTTTTTGGTTAAAATTTTATAGAAAATTTTTTGGTTAAAATTTTATAGAAAATTTTTTGGTTAAAATTTTATAGAAAATTTTTTGGTTAAAATTTTATAGAAAATTTTTTGGTTAAAATTTTATAGAAAATTTTTTGGTTAAAATTTTATAGAAAATTTTTTGGTTAAAATTTTATAGAAAATTTTTTGGTTAAAATTTTATAGAAAATTTTTTGGTTAAAATTTTATAGAAAATTTTTTGGTTAAAATTTTATAGAAAATTTTTTGGTTAAAATTTTATAGAAAATTTTTTGGTTAAAATTTTATAGAAAATTTTTTGGTTAAAATTTTATAGAAAATTTTTTGGTTAAAATTTTATAGAAAATTTTTTGGTTAAAATTTTATAGAAAATTTTTTGGTTAAAATTTTATAGAAAATTTTTTGGTTAAAATTTTATAGAAAATTTTTTGGTTAAAATTTTATAGAAAATTTTTTGGTTAAAATTTTATAGAAAATTTTTTGTGGCAAATATGTGCTCAAATACGCCCCTGCTATGTTAAAGTCAAATTTTAGATCATTCGGCCTAGCCCTTTACAAATGGCTGAGTTATTTCCAAAATATTTTGATTCTGCACCATAGTGCACTGTGGGAAAACTCGTTAATTTTTCGGTTTAGTTATTTATAGTTGTTTATATAGCGAACATGTTTTAACCACTGTTTGTAAGTTTTAAGTGTATGTCTCCTACAGTCCAAGAAATAAAGACATATACACGAATAACGCGTCACTTTCGGATAACCTTAGTTTTAGTATTTTGTTGCTATAGCAGCCACAGTTGCGAAATTTTAAAGAGTCTACCTATTACGGTTAGAAAATTATTTTTAGGTTTATGTTTTCATACTTGTTTATATAGCGCACTTAGATTTAATTACTCTAGGAAAATTTTAAGTGATTGCCAGCTACAGTTCAGAAAATAAAGATATGTACGCGTAGAGCCCGTCACTTTCGAAACACCGTATAAGTTTTAGTATTTTGTTGCTATAGTAATACACCTTCTGTGCCATAGTAATACATATTCTGTGAAAATCTTAAGGTCTACTTATTACGGTTCAAGAAATAGAAGGCGTTGACCAACGGACAGACATTGTAGCGAAACCAATAGGGTTACGTTTTTACCCTTTGGGTATATATATTTATTTCTCTAACTCCCACTGGAGCATAGGGCGCCATTAACAGCTGTTCTCCATCTAACCCGATTTTAAGCAATAGACCTAAGTTCGTTCCTAGATAAACCCAGTTGGTTCATTTCGGATTCCGTTGAACGTCTCCATGTTGTGTGAGGCCTGCCAATTTCTCTACCATCTTGTTGAAATGGGTTCCATCTAAGCGATTGTTTAGATACATTGTTGTCGTCTCGACGGAGGTTGGGTGGGTGGGTAATCCTGAAAATACTGGAAATTCTCCTCAAACTCATGTGATATTGAATTTTTAATAATTATAGAAATTTATAGAATAAATAAAAACAAATTTTATATTAAGCAAATAATTTTGCTTGTAAATGCAATTTCAACATTTCAAATGCAACATTTGTAAATGCAATTTCGTGAAATTTATTTTAATTTGAAAATATTTACATTACTAAATATTCCAAAACATTTAATTTTAAATTCACATTCACTGGAAAAATATTAAATTTAGTTAATATTTTTTAGGCACGTTTCTACGCAGTCGCTTTTGGAAGAGAAAAAATTGTAACCCTGGAAGCAGTAAGACTTGAAAAGAAAACATTGTTTTTTATACGGAACGTATGACCAGCCATCAACTACGTTATCGTTGCACCTTGATGAATGCCAGGTAAAGGCTTATCCTTACAGCTTTCTAAAAATTTAAAAATATATTTTAATGATAAAAAGTTTAAAAATTATTCATTTTAACGCTAGTTACCAATATTTGAAGCAACTGTCCAGGAGGCTAAACCCAAAAGGGATAATACTAAAGCAATGATTTTCATTTTTATCATAAGGATTCTTTTTAAATACTTTCAACAAAATTGAGAGATAGACTGTTTTAAAAACTCCGTACTAGACCTCTTATATTCACAAATTACCTGAATAACAAATATATAATCTTATAAATTTAAATAAATTTAAATTTATCTTTTAAGGCAACACACACGCAACTTTATTTGAAAAAATCTTGTGCAAATACAGAAACCATAGTTATTTATTTACTTAGAAACTATTAGAAATTATTAGAAGTTATTAGAATCAAAACCTTTATAACACAATGATAATGTAGCTATTATCACATGTAGAAAGTGTGTATACATATGTATGAATGTATGTATCTAAGTTTTTCATTCGGTTTGGAGAGTCGGTTTAGCTAAATATATTCAGCTCTTAAACTTGTGGCTTTAATATGGTCCTGCAAGTTACTGCCAATACGTACTCGTAATTAAAAAACTGATGTAAAGAAACATATTCAAACAAGTACATAAAGAATAATCGTATATCCTTATGTGTCACATATAGTTATTTAAAAAATATTGAATATTTAAACTTAAATACAGTTCGATATTTATTAATATACAAATAAATTTTTTGAAGTTAGGATTGAGTTCGTTATGTTATCTCTAAGTTGAGAGAGTATTAATAAGAAATTAGGTAAATATCATTTTTAGACACTAGAAGAATATAATGTATTTTCTGGATAGCTACATATGTACATCCGTATTCAGCATTCTTCTCTTCTATTTACTTTGGGTAGTGTTTAGTTGTAAGCATCACCTACATATTTAACCAACCAAACTCAGATAAAGGAATACGAGAAAAACAGTGTTCGATCATCGTTAGTTGGTGAGAACGAAGTCTACCCAAAGTAGTTAGATACAAAGAATGCTGAAGACGGATGTATGTAGCTGTAACACATTTAAAAACCTAAGTACACACCGTAGTTAAATTTGTGTTAGTTAATGTTGCATAATTCTTTAGAGTAGCTTAGACAGACAAGTGAAGCTGGATTCACCAATTTTTATTTTTTATTATTTTAACATTTTGCTTATTGAAACATGTATTATTATTGAAAATTGCTTCTTTTAATGGCTGTTAGAATAAACAAAAAATTCAAAAAAGAATTGCAGTAAAAGAAATATTAAAGCAAATAACAGCAATGGACTACTATCACTTATTGGTTCCTGAGATGCGCTGAAATGATGTAAAATCCTTTGTTAATTTTCATCGCATGGACCCCACTACGTTTGCTTACGTTCAATTCTAATGGGGTTAGTTATTGCCGTCCAAATGCTTTGCTTTGCATGATTATTTTTATATGTATGAGCTATTGCTCATGTCGTACATGCTGCTGGGCTTTTTCATTTTCATTATAAGCTTGAGGGCAATTGCTTCATTGAACTCCATTTTCATAAAATAATTTTTTATTTTATAATTATGGTTTTTAAGCTTTAGTTCTTTTTTATAAAAATTTTAAATTTATTTTTATTTTTTCCTGACGATGCTACACAATGGTGTATCGAAATATTGAATATAAAAATAAATTTGAAATTTTTACCTAAAATATCTAAGGCTTAAAAAACATAAATATAAAATTATTAAAAAGGCCAAAAATAACAATAATTATTTAATAATTTTTATTGAAAAATATTTCTTTGTTAATAATCAATACAAACAAAACAAATGCCACAATTTCATTCTATGCAAACACTATCTATATAATGGCAACTCAATTCAGCTTTTTCTAAAAAAAATTTTGTAAGTGGCAACTCTTCACAATTTTGTAGGGGCAAAAATAAAATTAAACCAAATCACTTCTCTCACTCTCTGAGAGAAATGTAAAACTACGAATAAAAAATATGTTGTCCGAACAAAATGGGTGATTCCAGCTTAAGTATATACATATGTAAATACAAGTATAAAAGAAACCTCAATACACGTACTTAAATACAAGTATACAATAAATATCTAGAGGAGGTCTGCTAGACTTTTCCAGAATAGAACATTCTAGATATTTTTGTTCGCCTATAAATATAATGCGCACCCTAAAAGTCTTCGTGATCAGTTGCTTTTTTAAATAGTCTTATACAAAATTTAAACTCAAAAAAGCCAGACTTAAAAAAAACTACGAAATAATGAGAAAATCGGACCGAAAAATAAGAAAAAAAGGCTACTTCAGCCCTATTTACTAATTGCACATCCTTTGATCTCTAGAAAACCTGATAGAATTTACTGTAGTAATTTTATCTGAAATCTCGTTACCATCCTATTGATTGCTAAAAACTTATTCTTTAATTATAAAAAAACACGTAATTCTCAATTAATATACATACATACATTAAAAAAATATTAGTTTTTATTAAATCAAATAAAAAATCATGTTTTGTCTAATCTAAAATTTTTTCGATACGTTGTTGGCAACATTGTCAAGTTTATAATTTTTATAACTGAATACAGCAGCTTTTACTTTAAAGTGCTAAATGTTGTTTTATTGTTACGTTTATGCCTAGAAGTATGCTCTAAAATTAGCAATTAACGTACATTGCAATATATCAGGGTTGGTAAAGTTAGTACAATTGTACCATTGTTGATACAATTTAATCTTGAAGAGTACAGCAGTAGAATTTAAGCACATGTCTATGTTCATATCATATTTCGCCAAAATCGATGTCAAAAATCGCCAAAATAGTTTTTTTTTTTATTAAAATTTGCCTATAATACATACAAAATTTTTTAATTTTGAAAATATTTTTAATAAATCACACAAAAAGCATTTAATCGAAATAGCTAAAATTCGCTAAAAATAGTAATCACAAGATAGGTGCAATCTTTACTTGAAACAATGAAATATACCGGTTATTATAATAAATGGGGACCTGAACATATGTACATATCCTCAAAACATGACATTTGTTATGTGAAATTTATTTCTTTACAGTATTGTATTTTTTGTGTTTTAGGGAATGAAAATTTTCAATACAGTATAATAAATAATTAAATTTTGTATTCCACCCAGTGTTTTTCACACATAAATATATCAACAAGAAATACAAAATTGTTATTCTTATTTAAAAACAAAAGATATATTTAATTTTAACATCTAAAATCGATGGTAAAAATTATAGTTTTTTTACAAAACATTTTATAGAAGTATGTGAAGTTTAAGTGCTGTGGGGAAATTTTTTTAAAACCAACCTTTATAGAAATTTTTCTACCAATACATTCTTAGACTAAGGTTTTTTGACAAGAGACTTACTGCTAAACCTAAACAAAAGCGTAAGGCGTAAAATAACTGTCAAAATTCTCATGTACATACAAAATGTATGAAGCAAACCTAAATAGAGCAATTTTGACAGAGATAGTTAATTTGGGTGCAAACGAAATGTTATTGTTTGTTTTTGTGTAAGAGTGGTGCCATTTTAGTTATTTTCTGCTTTATCTAGCGATTTTATCTCTAATTTACTAAAGCCGTAATGACACTCACTTTTTTTGTCTGCTTAAGATTTTGGAGAACAGTATAAATATATTGTGAAAGAAAGAGTGAAGAAGCTATATTTAAAAACAATCTCCAAACGTCAAAATTTCTATACATGTTACCGATAAAAAGTGCTACTTTAAAAATTACATTTCAAGCTTAAAATATTACAGTGATGCTAACTCATTAGTTTTATTGCCGAATATAGCGATTTTAAATTTTTTTTTCATCTTGGCGTTTGCATAGTTGACATCACTATGCAATGAACTACTAAAAATATGCAAAATTGCCTAATAACTTATTACAGCAAGTCGCAATAAAGTTATTTTTATTAGTTTTATTATGTAATAATTAAAGAAAATAATCTATCTAAACCACACTTTGAAGACCAGCTGTTTTAAGTATTTTTGTTTAATAACAGGAGGTTATGTCATACTTATGTACGTAACACGTGTACCTGTGAACAAGTATGTAAATTATAAACCGTATGTTAAACACTGAAATTTCAAATAAATAGCAATTTTGACATTCCATATGACTTGTATACGCAGTCGGAATACACCTTTAGCACGTTTGAAATTACGAAAACTTATAACATTATTAGAATGTTCAATTGGGATGTTATATGTCAAAAAATAAGATCATGTTTGGAAAAACACGATGCTGATAATTGATTGATCACACATCAAAACATTGCACTCATTGGAAGCAAAGAACAAAACTAAATTGATTGTAGAATTCTGTAAATAATGTCTAATCTAAAATTTCCCGCTTACAAAAATAGGAGGTACTGCCAAGTTTTCAGTACGAGTAAATCGGTGCTATTTTACATATATTTTCTCTTGGAAATGAGATATTTTTACGGGGAAAAGTACCATATATGTATATGAACCGAGATACTATGGTGTCTACCCACAACAATTTATTAAAATCCATTCAATTGTTCTTACGTGATGCAAACACAGCCAGACGAACAGTAAGATACACAGATAAAAAACTGATGTTTTGTATTGCATCCAGCGTTGCCACAAAGAAAAATATTTCTCTACCCAAGTTATCCCTAAAATCTACCAAAACCTTCCAAATTCTAAAAAAAACACAAATTTTTTAAATTAAATTAATTGTATCCTTTTTTTGTCAACTTATAAGTTCGTTTGATTTGATTTTATAATGTCTTTCAAGTTAGTAAGTAAATACAGGGTTGTTAAACTTATACATTAACACATTTACAAATTGTATTTCCAATTGTTATAGTAAATCGTATAGAAATTTTCAAGCATTTTCTTTTTGGAAATTAATTGTCACATTTAAAATGGACAAATAATTTTTTCTACCCAAAATGCGGAAGAACTGGAGCAAACCAACCAAAGTACCAAATCGTTCATAAATAAAAAAAAAATAACAATTTTTGTCCGATCAGGCATCGCTGATTGTATTTGCACTAGCAACAAAATGTTTACTTTATTATTATGGGGGTAAATGTACATATACGGGGGTTAAACCATAGATAACACATAGATGGCCAACTCTCCAAATGTCAAAAACGTGGCTTCAAATGTCTTTTCACATACGGGTACGGTGTGAATTCAACACACTTAGGGGAGTAAAATGTATATT
The DNA here is from genome assembly GCA_949628195.1 of Phasia obesa. Taxonomy (NCBI): domain Eukaryota; kingdom Metazoa; phylum Arthropoda; class Insecta; order Diptera; family Tachinidae; genus Phasia; species Phasia obesa. Next base: position 21,501,105 of record OX451216.1, on the reverse strand, counting down.
CTTATTTAGGCACTATTACGCGATATTCCACTGCACTTTCCAATTATTTAAATAATTTTGAATTTTTGCACAGACAATTATTTAACAATTTATTGTTTTTAAAATTTTTTAATAAAAAATAAATTTAATTTTATTGACATTTGTTTGGTGAAATTTATTTGTACACAGTATTGTATTTTTTTGTCTTTTAGGGGATGAATATTTTCAAATCAATATAGCAAATATTTCAAATTAGCATTCAATCTAAAGTTTTTCGCACATAAATAAATTAGGAAAATACAAAATTCATATTTTTATCAAAAACCAAAAGAATTATTTAATTTTAACATCTAAAATTGAACGTAAAAAAAATATTCTGTTTTTCCAAAATATTTTATACAACTATGGGGAGTTTAGGTGCTGTGGGGAATTAAAAAAAAAACCAACACTTATACAATTTTGCCTACCAATACATTCTTAGACTTAGGTTTTTTGACAAGAGACTTAGGTTTTTGACGTTTCAGTTGACTATCTATGTGTTATCTATGGGTTAAACCACATGATAAGAAAAGCAGACGCTTTTATAACATGAAATATAATTTATGTTTGACAAATGTAGTTTTTTTTTATTTGGTGAAGTAAAACGTTAAATCTATGAAAATTAGTTTTTATCTATTTTTTTTGCTCGACAATATAAAAATTGCTATAAAAAGCTAAATAAATTACTTCAATTTATACATGCCATATAACGAGTACTCTGTCATAAAACCATAAAACACATATTTTTATTATGTTTGAGGTAAAAATTTAATTTTAAATTTTGTATCCAATATTGCCCTATCTCATTAAATACGCCATACAGGGATAAGAGAATGTACATACATACATACATACTTTGCAATAAAAAATTCTTGAAAAATAATAATTTTGTTTCAGTTTTTCCGAATAATAGTTTCCATGGTTTATTCTTTAAATTTCTTTTTTCTCTTTCCGGGGCGGTGCACTGTGGCAAATATTTTGAGAAGGCGGCCAAAAATATTTTTTTTTCAAACCTATGTAAATATATTACTCATTTGAAAGTAAATACCAGAGTACCTCGGGAGCCAAAATATTACTGCTCTATTTCAACTACCCCCGGGGGTTCCAAATGTCACTGCAGGAATATGGCAAATGCTTTGACGCGGTCCACTCGGGGAAAATAGGGGCACCAGACGCTAGGGTTCCTAGAGCCTAAATCTGGAAGAAAAGGTCTGTGAGTAAAATCACGGGTTCTCTTCGAGGCCAGAACAGTGCCCAAAGGACTGGTACCACGGGAATCGGTGGCCCCACAGAGAGCCTATCCTCTCTGTGACCGGTTATTGGTGAGGTCCCCTTCGGGGTTACACGTGGTGGTTGTGATTTAAGATCGATTAAGTAGGTAAGATGCACTCTCATCAGACGGAGTTTGGATAGTCTCCAAACCCCTAAGCAAGAGGTTATAATGTGGATCTAGGCTTGCCTTGGAAAGGCTTGCCATATTATATAAATTGCTACTCATTGTGACTGTATCACGCACAAAAAGCGATTGGTGGCAATCGTAAAGTGTTGTTATACTACACAATGGGGGCGCTAGTCTACGCCTAAGTTTCACTCGGTGGTAAGACCACCGTTAGGTTAGGCCGAGTAGGCAGGTACTCACATTAATCTTGTTCAACAATTGCTCTATTTCAACATTATCACAGCGAATAGGGTGGTCCAAAATTTTGCTAAAATTATTTTTTTTAAGAAAATGTTCAATTTTTAAATACCTATAACTTTCTGCACAAAAAAATAAAACATGCTTACCTTCACAAACTGCTATTAGTGTCACTTCAAGTTCAGCAGAAATTAAATTGCAAGATCTTCTTGAACATACTGCTGAACGTTTATTGAATACGATTGATGCGGATCATTAAAAAAAAAAAACTTGAAAATTGTAGTATTACTTTAATTTCAAAATGGGGAAGTCATGTATCTTCTGGTCAAAAGCAGTACAAGCAATGCAATGCCGAAAATTCATCAGATGCTAATTTATTTATGGTATCTTTTGACCCATTACGCTTGACAAAAACTTATACCGGATTGCAACCATCAACTAGTAAGGCAACATAAATTAATGTATGGATAAATGAAATTCCCTCTTCAACAAAGTATTGCAAACCAATAAAATTTACATTTCAAAAGGAAACAAAAGATGTCATAAATGAGGGAGTTCAAAAATTAAAAATTATATTTAAATTTGATGGCCGAGACCATAGATAACACATAGATGGCCAACTCTGCAAATGTCAAAAACGTGGCTACAAATACCTTCACACAGACGGGTATGGTGTGAATTCAACACACTTAGGGGAGTAAAATTTTTATTCACATTTAGGCACTATTACGCGATATTTCATTGCACTTTACAAATATTTAAACAATTTTGAATTTTTGCACAAAAAATTATTTAACAATTTATTGTATTTTAAATTTTTTAATACAAAGTGAATTTAATTTTGTTGACATTTGTTTGCTGAAATATATTTCTAGACAGTATTGTTTTTTTTTTGTCTTTTAGGGGATGAAAATTTTCAGCAGTCTTTTTTTCGATCCCTATATAGGCTAATGTCAAAATTTCGATGTAAAATAGATCAAATTGAATGACCTCCATATTCTTTTTTATTTATTATTTATTTATTTATTTATTTTATTTATTGTATTCTACATTTTTTAATACAAAATAAATTAAATTTTGTTGACATTTGTTTGGTGAAATTTATTTCTACACAGTATTGTATTTTTTGTCTTTTAGGGGATGATATCAATGTAATAAATATTTAATATTAGCATTCAATCTAACTTTTTTCGTACGTAAATATATTAGAAAAATAAAAAATTCATATTTTTATTAAAAGGCAAAATAATTATTTAATTTTAACATCTAAAATTGAATGTAAAAAAATATTCTGTTCTTACAAAATATTTTATACAACTGTGTGCAGTTTAGGTGCTGTGGGGAATTTTTTTTTAAACCAACACTTATACAATTTTGCCTACCAATACACATCTTAGACTTAGGTTTTTTGACAGGAGTCTTAGGTTTTTGACGTTTCAGTTGACTATCTATGTGTTATCTATGGCCGAGACATATCACAATGATTGATGGGAAAGTTGTACAAGCTTTAACTCAAACAAAGTCATCGTGAAGCTATAGTTTTAGGGAAGCGTATGAATTTGGATTGTCCCCTCTTCATGCCAGAATACGTTTTATGGAGCATATTCTTAAATTAAGACATGATTTGGAATTTGGTCCTTTAGGCGAAACTGTAAGAAAAAGTAAAGAAAATGATGAAAAAAGAAAGCAAAAAAAAAAAAAGAAATTCAGGAAAAATATTATCAGCTAGAGCTTATAATTGTTCAACCAAAACAAGGAGGAAGAAACTCAAACGACGCAGAAACTGCTGCGTCTATCACAGGTGTAGATTACGAATTAATAAGACGATTTAAAATCATTTTACAAGTTCTTGCATGTAGCAGGAAGATAAATGCAAAAAAATTTGGAGAGTACGCAAATGAAACAGTTATAATTTATAACGATAAATCCTCTTGGAGATATGTATAAAGTCAACAATGATATATATTGGAAACTAGAGATCATGAAGTTGTTTTGGAAGAGATTCCATTAGACTATGATTAAACTGCTAATGATGTTGAGCACCTCAGTGATCAGAGCCATCATCAGTCGGCAATGAAAATGAATAAATTGATGAAGGTGAAAAGCTAGGATAAAGTGCAGTTTATAACTCGTATGAACTGTTCGATAGCGACAAGGATATTCCTACATCTCACATCCTCAACACTCACACAACGGCCTCAGAAATATAAGCTTTTATTGAATGAACTTTTTAATGGGAATCAAACCTCAGACTAGTTATAGAGACTATAGGTCGTCTCGTCCAGAATTAAAAGACGGCTATACTATATCAAAAATAATGCCTATAAGAAGATGTGATTGGATTTTAGCTAACATCCACTTGCCATGTTCCACTTTGTTTAGGCAAAACGAAATCCTACTCGAGCATATTAAGAATAATTCCTTTGAATATTATTATTTTCCTTTATATTGGTCGAACTATTTTGTTACATTTCATATGAATATTTTCATTGGTTCTAGTAAAAAACACATGAAGTTGATTTCCTTTGCAAAATAATAATTAAAGTGCAAGTCAGATTTAAACACATAGGGTTCCGTACTACCTTCAATATATAACTTCAAAAATACAAGTTTTTATTTTCTCACATACTTTGTGCAGATATAAAGTGTCTACTCAATCCGGTCGCTAGGCATGTGTGATATTCAAAGTTTAATTGCATTGAGTTTGAGCAATTGTAAGAGACAGAAATAATATTTTCAAAAGTTTTAAATAAAATAATTGAACCAACAAAGGACATTATGCCAAACATTTGTAAATGAAATTTCGTGTTACAAAAGATTTTTCTTACCATGTGTTTTAACCTGCCATAAATATGAGCTTGAAGCAAGTGTTATATTTGAAGTTTCTATTAAAAAGTAAAACGATCGAAAATAATTTAAATGTAAAAAAGAGATTTATTTTAATTTCAAAATATTTACATATATTACTAAATATTATAAAACATTAAATTTTAAATTTACATTCACTTGAAATACGAGTATATTTCATTTAGTTAATTTTTTAGGCACTCGTTTTCGCAGTCGCTTTTGGTTGAGAAATAATTGTTACCTTCGTAGCAGTAAGACTTGAAAGGAACACATTTGTTGTAAGGCTGAATGTAAGACCAGCCATCAACTACTTCATCGTTGCAGTCATCACCTTGATGAACGCCAGGTAAAGGTTTATCCTTACAGCTTTCTAAAAATTAAAATATATTTTAATGATAAGAAGTTAAAAAAATATTCATTTTAACTCTAATTACCAATATTTGAAGCCACTGTCCAGGAGACTAAAGCCAAAAGGGACAATACCAAAGCAACGATTTTCATTTTTATCTAAATGATTTTTTTTTCGTCAGTTGGATAAAACTCAGAGATAGACTGTTTTTAAAATTCCTTCTAGCCCCTTTTATATTCACAAATTATGTGGTTTGACAATAATATAATCTCACAAATTGTTGCTATTTTTCCAAATATTTGTTTAAGTTTTATAACAGATGTGCGTACAAGTACATTTGATAAACCTTGTGCAAATAAAGAAGCCATAATAATTACTTCTTTGTTTGATTAGAAATTTTAGAATAAAAATTTTAATAAATCTTTTACTATTCAGCACTAGCAACAAGGGCTACTTCAAAACTTTATAACAATTGCATTATAGCTACCATCACGCGTTGAAAGTGTGTATATATGTACATGAGTATAACTGCCTATTTCAGAGCGCGAATTCGAACAACAAACGACGAATTCGAACAACATTAGTAAATTTGTTTTCGTTTTAAATGTAATTTTGCGAAAAAAAGAATTCGTGTGACACTGTGAAATAGGCAGTAAGTTAGTCATTTGGTCAGCTTAGCCAAAAATAGCTCTTGTAGCTTTAGATATGGCCATCAGTGTTGCTAGGGGAATGCTTTAAAAAAAATTTCACGCTTTTCTTTCAAAAATGTAATATTTTTTCATTAAATGTTATATTTTGAAAAGTTCCTTAAACAATAGTAAACTTTCGTGATTAATATAAAATGAACATTTTTCTTTTATATTTCAGTGGAAATAACAAGGAAAAAAATTACAGAAGCATGTGAAAATCTAAATTTAACATGTAAGACTGCTATACTCGGCCATGCCGAATCTTCTATACCTTTCACCATGGTGTGTTTATTTTTACAGATATGTGAAAGTACAAAATTGATTTAATTTGAGAGATAAACGCATTAAAAAATAAAACTGCGCTTTTTTTTCATTAATCATCAAAATTTCGTATACGGTATATCGTCCCCTGAAAAGCCTAACTAAGTAAAAATTTTATAGAATTTTTTTTTTGTAAAAACTATAGAAAAAATTAAAATTTTAAAATTTTATAGAAATTTTTTTTTAAATTTTATACGAATTTTTTTATATATAAATTTTATACAACATTTTTTGAAAAACGTTTAATAAAAATTTTTTTCTAAAAATTTTATTGAAAATTTTTTGTAAACATTTTATTGAAAATCTTTTGTAAAAATTTTATTGAAAATATTTTGTAAAAATTTATAGAAAATCTTTTGTAAAAATTCTATAGAAAATCTTTGTAAAAATTTTATTAAAACTTTTTTTTTAAGTTTTATTGAAAATTTGATAAAAATATTTTGTAAAATTATTATAGAACATTTTTTTTTATAAAATTTTTTGGAAAAAGTTTTTGTAAAGTATTTAGATTTTTTTTTTAATTTTAATGAATTTTTTTTTGAAAAAATTTATACAAAATTTTTTTTATATATAAATTGTATATAACATTTTTTGAAAAACATTTAATGACAATTTTTTTCTAAAAATTTTATTGAAAATTTGGTGTAAAAATTTTATTCTTGTAAAAATTTTATTGAAAATCTTTTGTAAAATTTTGTTAAAAAACTTTTGTAAAAATTTAAAAGAAAATATTTGTAAAAATTTTATTGAAAATAAATTTTTTGTAAATTTTTTTGTAAAAATTTTATTGAAATTTTTTTGTAAAAATTTTATTGAAATTTTTTTGTAAAAATTTTATAGAATTTTTTTTTGTAAAAATTTTATGCGAAATTTTTACTTAGTTAGGCATTTCAGGTGACGATATATACCGTATACGATATATTTCTGATTAATGAAAAAAAGCGCTGTTCAATTTTTTAATGCGTTTGTCTCTTGAGGTGGGATCACAAGATTGCCGCAATGCACCAAATATTGCCTTATATTATTCGCCAATCGTGTGATTTTTATTTCCGGGCGATATTGTGCTAGTTTTGCCCAATAAAATGCAACTCTGGCGCGGCAATCGTTTGACTGGCCAATAAGCAACCATGTGGCAATAGAAATGATAAAAACGCGGCAATATTTATTGTATTCTTGTGCGGCAATAGACGTTACCACCGTCTTCATTTGCTATCAACATGTCTTAACAAAACTCAAACTTCATATAAAAAAACAGTATTAATTTTTCATGTGAAGTTTGACTTTTGTTAAGACATGTTAACGACTAATGTAGACGGGGGTTTGCCAAAACGCGGCAATTTACATGTAAATAACTTGTTTTTGATACGTACTCATATATTTTTTTGGAAGTAAAAATAAGTTTATTTTATATTATAAATAAATTTGTTTATTATTGTTGTAATTTTAATTATACACCTTACAAACAGCCGGTATGAATAGGGACATGGTATTTGGTGCAATGCGCAAAAAAACCGAAAGACTATCTCCGGAAGCTAGAAAGCGAAGCAGCAAAGCGTTCACGACCTGGTATAGCCTTGTGCATGTTTGTGTCCTGTTTACGAATATGTATATGGTAACACCAGTTCCAATAAATCTTTGAAGGTTTCGTCATTCATTTGAATAAAATTTATAAATTCGAATAATATTTTTTTCAGCTGGTTATCTATTTCTCGAAATTATTTTAGGGTCTTCTCATATGCGCTATCAGTTGGTCGTTTTTTTATTTCTCTTTTTTGGGTTATTTGATTTACATATGATGTAAAAAGATGAAGCAGTTTTTTTCGTTTTAAAAATCAAACCATTTTTATGCACTAAATAAAACACAATTTTTCAAGTTCGCTCAACAGCTGATTCCCATAATTGCAATACATAACCGTATGAATAGGCTGCGGCAATTATTGTTGCTCAATTATTTTTTGACGTTTTGCGGCAATCAAATTTGTACACAATGGGGCAATCATGTGAACGAAGAGAATACGATTAGGACAACTTCATTATTCTGCGGCAATTTAGCACCGCAAAAATTGGGCCAATGTGGTGCATTTGTGGCAATCGTGTGATACCACCTTTAAATTAAATCAATTTTGTACCTATATCTGCAAAATTAGGATCACCATGGTGAAGGGTATAGAGGATTCGGCATTGCCGAATATAGCAGTCTGTTTTTTTGCCATGTTATTTTCCCTGAAAAATAAAATAAAAATATTCATTTTACATTAATGAAAAAATTTAACATTTTTGAAAGAAAAGCGTGACTTTTTTCTAAGCATTCCCGTGGCAACACTGATAGCCATATCTAAAGCTACAAGTATAAGAGTTATTTTTGGCTAAGTCGACTCTTATATATGTAATTCCAAACCAAATGACAAACTTACTGCCTATTTCACAGTATCACACGAATTCGTTCTTTTGTACAATTACATTTAAAACGAAAACAAATTTACAAATGTTGTTCGAATTCGGGCGACACTCTGAAATAGGCAGTTGTTATACTCATGCATATACACACTTTCAACGCGTGATGGTAGCTATAATACAATTGTTATAAAGTTTTGAAGTAGCCCTTGTTGCTAGTGCTGAATAGTAAAAGATTTATTAAAATTTTTATTCTAAAATTTCTAATCAAACAAAGAATTAATTATTATGGCTTCTTTATTTGCACAAGGTTTATCAAATGTACTTGTACGCACATCTGTTATAAAACTTAAACAAATATTTGGAAAAATAGCAACAATTTGTGAGATTATATTATTGTCAAACCACATAATTTGTGAATATACAAGGGGCTAGAAGGAATTTTAAAAACAGTCTATCTCTGAGTTTTATCCAACTGACGAAAAAAAAATCATTTAGATAAAAATGAAAATCGTTGCTTTGGTATTGTCCCTTTTGGCTTTAGTCTCCTGGACAGTGGCTTCAAATATTGGTAATTAGAGTTAAAATGACTATTTTTTTAACTTCTTATCATTAAAATATATTTTAATTTTTAGAAAGCTGTAAGGATAAACCTTTACCTGGCGTTCATCAAGGTGATGACTGCAACGATGAAGTAGTTGATGGCTGGTCTTACATTCAGCCTTACAACCAATGTGTTCCTTTCAAGTCTTACTGCTACGAGGGTAATAATTATTTCTCAACCAAAAGCGACTGCGAAAACGAGTGCCTAAAAAATTAACTAAATGAAATATACTCGTATTTCAAGTGAATGTAAATTTAAAATTTAATGTTTTGGAATATTAAGTAATGTAAATATTTTCAAATACTCGTTCTCATTATTTTTTGCGTTTTAGCTTTTATAGACATTTTTATACTTTCGAGCAAAAAATAAATAGATAAAAATTAGTTTTCATAGTTGTAACGCTTTACTTCACTAAATAAAAAAACTAGATCTGTCAAATATAATTTCGTGTCATAAAAGCGTCTGCTTTTCCTAACATGTGGTTTAACTCCCGTAAACGTCTACCCACATAATAATACTGTAACAGGACGGTTTCTGTACATGAAATAGTTTTGAAAATATTGTTGCTGGGCATATACATACATATATGACATCAGTTTTTTGGAATTTTTATCTGTGTATCGTCTGTCTGTGTTCGCATCACATAAGAACTATTGGATGGATTTTAAGAAAGTTTTGTGGGGCGGCACCATAGTACCTCGCTTCATATATAGGACACTTTTTCCCCGTAAAAATATCTAATTTTCAAGAGAAAATATATATAAAATGGCTCCGATTTACTGGTACTGAAAACTTGCAGCACCCCCTATTTTTGTAAGCGGAAAATTTTAGATTAGACATTATATACAGAACTCTAAAATCATTTTGGTCTGTTCTTTGTTGATTTGATTTGTCCAATGTTTTGATGTATGATCAGTTTCCTCCCGGGTTACAATAAATGTCACTGCTGCATATTCCAAAGGCTTTGAATGAGGTACTTCGGGGGTACTCGTAGTGGTTGTGGTATGAGATCGATTTAAGGAGAGGGTGCATGGTCTATCAAGTGTGCTGTTGCACTCTCAACAGAACGGAGTTGGATAGTCTCCAACCCCTAAGCAAGAGGTTATAATATGGGTTCTAGGCTTGCCTTTTAGGCTTGCCATGTTATATAAATTGCTATACTACACAATGTAGACGAGCCGTTAGGGTTTTTAAATCATAATTTTTTGGCCTTGTGTGATATCGTTATACCATTGCAAATGACAGTAATTAAAAATGATATTGCTAATTCACGTTGGAAGAAATATAAAAATATAAATATAAATGCATTACATATGTATATGAAAACTTTTATTTGGCTAGGAAAAATACTACTAAAGCAGTCAGAAATGTGAATAGCACGTGGAAAACCATCAGAGGATTGGGCTTGTTCAGGAGAAGCACGTTGATGTTTATCCTATTTCTGATCCAAATACCATCAATAGGAATTTTATTGAGACCCAAATGCCAAAAATTTTAATACCTACATATGTAATAAATAGTGATTTTAAACAAATTGTCGCTGCTCTGGGTAACGACCAATGACATACACACAAGAATGACATACTTCGTTCAAACGAAAGAAATCATTCTCAATATTTAATGCACCAAGTTTCGGTGAATATAACAACACGATGATTAAAATTAAAACTATCAGAATAGAATTTCGATAATTTAGTATTTAATCCACAGACATTTTGATATATTATATGTAACTGGTTACTGTTAGCAACTAGTTTTTTGTAGACGTTGATGCGGCTGCAGGAAAACGCGCAAAGTTATTAACTCTTTGATTTGATTTCGGTATAAATTCTCTAACAAGAGTGTTTTCAGGGCAGAAGGATTGTTTAATTATCTTATTAAATATTTCAGATGAAACCGTAATCCTCAACGATGTGATACTTCTTGGTTGAGTATAAGAGTATTTGTAGGTTATAATATCCGTATTTAAATTCAATTTGCTTTTGACGTAAAAATGAATATCTTCAATAGTGGTTTCAGAGACAAAACGGAATACAAACACATGTTTTTTGGGCGGATGAACGCGAAGTTCACGAGTAGCATTATTACTAACAATTATTTGTGATGTAGGCTGTATGATTTTTCGAATTGTTTCAGTAGAATATTCAACAGGATTAACAGGCGTGGCAGCAATAACACGCGGATTGATGGCAGTTGAATTAGTTGTGTTATCTGAGTCAGAAGTAATTATCTTATTGTTTCGACCAGTCTTGCGGCGTTTCGGAGATGATTGCTGAGGGGTAAGAAACTTTAGATCGATCTTGTCCTGATGCAAAATTATCCAGCGATGAGTACTTCTCAAACAATTTACCGTATTCAGATGTGCGATTAGAAATATTTTTAAAGTCCTTTTTAAAATCATTAAATAAAGTTTTTCTTGCTTGAAAGAAGTTATAAAAATCTGATTCAATTTGTTTGCAGCGCCAATGTAAATTATCATGCTTTTGAGTAGCAGTTAAAGTAGGTAGTCCACTGCATGTAAAATTGGCAAAACAATTCATTTTTATACTATTATAAACACGCAAGTTGAGGTATTGCTGTACAATTATATTTTATTTAATAAGTGTAATTGGATATTATAATAATTATTATGGGAAATTGCGTATTTAACATTCTGGCAGCACGGAACAGGAAAATAAGATTTATATTTGACAATTTTATTTGGATGCTAGCAAATATACAAACCAATTCAATTCACGTTATTGCCAGCTTTTACAGAATGAAAAGATATGGTTAAAACCATAGATAACACATAGATAGCAGTGTTGGGATTTGTGATACAATTGTACCAAATTTGGTAAAATCAATACATCAGTGGTACACCTATTGCTTTTTTGGTACAATTACATATAAAATTTATTTTATATGTAATATTTTTACATAGCTCTCCAACCCAGTCTATAACTGACTAAATTACAACATTCTTGATTTATGTTCAGGATTTTTATTATTTACTCTGCCAAACTTATTATGTAGAAGTGATAGGTAATTTAGTCACGTTTTTGCGTCGCCTTAATCAGTTTCCGGAATTATTCGCCTGATATATTTTTTCATTCTTTTTAATGCGAAATCGTAAGGTATTTTTGTTCCTCCAAATAGCTCCATTCACACTTAATCGGATTAAGATCCGGTGATTTTGGTGAAGTTTCAAGCACTTGATTGCAAGCTCCTAACAATGCACAGTGTAAAGGGCTTGTCCGATTGATTCATAATTTGACATGGACATAGCAGAGAAGTATCTGAGCTTATGTTTTAAAGCTGGGAAACATTCACTTACCTCACACAATTTTATATACATACAAATTTTATATTCTAATCCAAATTTCGTGTTAAAGTGATGACCCTAGTAGAATATGGAGGTCATTCAATTTGATCTATTTTACATCGAAATTTTGACATTAGCTTATATAGGGATCGAAAAAAAGCCTGCTGCAAAAAAGCTATATTTATTCCCAATAATTGCTGAAAGTATTTCATGAACCCTAGTTTGTATATGGACACTATTGGCTAAAGCCTAAAATTCCATTTTTGGGATTTTTGGTATTTATTTTAGGAATTGCGGGATTTCCTTTGTCTTAATCTTAAAAACATTCACAGAAAAAAAATTCAAGGAATCAAGGTATATTCACCCGTATTACGAATGTCGTTGTCACACTTCGACAACAATAATATTGTAATAGATTAAAGAACACAATTAGTATTTTCTGATTGTTTTCTTTAATCTATTACAATATTATCGTTGTCGATGTGTGACAACGACATCCGTAATAGGGGTGATTATCATCACTTTAAAATACCCTACTAGTATTAAAGTTTTAATTAGCATCTTTAATATCGAGCTTTGTTTTTTTTACTTAATGACAAATGTTGGTACAATTGATGCTGATTTGGTACAATTTTTTCACTGAGACGGTACAATTTAAACATTGTCAGATCCCAGCACTGATAGATAGTCAACTAGAACGTCAAAAACCTAAGTCTCTTGCAAGGCGAATTCATACCAGGTGGAATCGATAGCCCAGCTGATTATTTTTTGTTCGAGTTTTTTTTGCTAATGTCTTGTCAAAAATACATTGTTTCATATCTGCTAGTCTAATGTCAAAGTTGTTGTATTGTTGTATTTGTTGCTCTACTGCTCACACCTGGTATGAATTCGCCTTGTTCTCTTGTCAAAAAACCTAAGCCTAAAAATGTATTGGTAGGCAAAATTGTATAAGTGTTGGTTTAAAAAAAAAATCCCCACAGCACCTAAACTGCACATAGTTGTATAAAATATTTTGTAAAAACAGAATATTTTTTTACATTCAATTTTAGATGTTAAAATTAAAATTAATAAAAATATTTTGTATTTTCCTAATATATTTACGTGCGAAAAACGTTAGAGTGAATGCTGATTTTAAATATTTATTATATTGATTTGAAAATTTTCATCTCCTAAAAGACAAAAAAATACAATACTGTCTAAAAATATATTTCAACAAATAAATGTCAACAAAATTAAAGTTTATTTGTATTAAAAAATTTAAAATACAATAAATTGTTAAATAATTTTTTGTGCAAAAATTCATAATTGTTTAAATATTTGGAAAGTGCAATGAAATATCGCGTAATAGTGTCTAAAAGTGAATAAAAATTTGACTCCCCTAAGTGTGTTGAATTCACACCGTACCCGTATGTATGAAGCTATTTGTAGCCACGTTTTTGACATTTGGAGAGTTGGCCATCTATGTGTTATCTATGGTTATAACCAAAGAGACCCACGCAAACCCCTCTGTATCAGGGTTGTCAGATTTATTTTCACCTATTTCGCCAAAATCGATGTGAAAAATCGCCAAAACAGTTTTTCGTTAAAATTTGCCTATAATATAATCAATATTCTTTAATTTTACAAATATTTTTAATAAAGCACAAAATTTAAATTTAATCGAATTTCGCAAAATTACATTTAAAACAAATTTACAAATGTTGTTTTTGTTTAAAATGTACTTATTTGTGCAAAAGAACGAATTCGTGCGACACTCTGTAATTGGCAGTTATATTCATGCATATACACACTTTCAACACGTGATGTTAGCTATAATACAATTGTTATAAAGGTTTATTGCTAGTGTAATGTAATGTTATATGTATTTTAAATATTTTGTTAATTTCCCTGTAGCCCTTGTATTTATATTAAACAGCTGAAAGGGTTCCAGCTCAACTATAGGCGTTCAAAAGAACTGCCGAAATCTTGAAACTTTAAAATTAAAAACAACGGCTTGGTATAGCCAATTTGAGTTCTTAAATCCAAGTCTGTTTTATTTGTGGCGCTAAGCCCTTTATATACAAAACATGAAAATAATTCTTAACTGTTCTACAATTGTACAATTATCTATTTCTTTCATTCTTACTTTCTATTCAGTATTATGGAATTTGTGTAGGATCATGTTACCAATACTAATAACCAATCACAAATTAGTGTATTTCAATGTGCATTGAAATACACTCATCTATTGTGATACTCAAATGTGTGTCACTCAATTTCTGTGTGGTCATCAATATTGATAGTTTCATGATGGTGTATGCATTGTGCACTTGTGAAGTACACTACACCCTTACCCTTAAGAGAAAAATTAGGGGAATAATTTTTCTTACTGTATCCATAGTGCTGTTACATAATTGGTTTAATATGCTTATATATAAATTGATATAGGGTTATTTATTCAAAGATAATTGTAATGTTAAGGTAAGTAAAATATATATAAAGTAAAATAAAATATATGTATTGTGATAGTAATAATAATAAATGGTTAATGACGTATTTATGATTTTAAAGTGTGTTATATATATAAATTTTTTTGTGTTATCTTATATGTATAATGATACTTATTTTACAATGTGTTGTATGGCTTAAGATTATTGTTATGTAAAGTTTTTTCTTTACCATTGTAATCTATTGTGGTATTTACACCTTCTTTACTTATTATTTTAAATGGTCCTTTGTATGGACTTTGGTTTTTCTTTCTATTTTCTACTTTTACTAAAACTAAATCTCCTACTTCTAGATTAAATTTATTTACATATCTGTATTTTGATGTTCTGTTTTCTTTTGTATTAACGATTAATTCTTTTGCTTTATTTAAAGCAAACTGTAATCTGATTTTTAATTCATTTACATAATTGTCATAGTCATAAATTTTATTAGTGTTTTCTAGAGTGTCAGATGGCAAGCATGGCAATTTCCCATAAACTAGTTCAAAGGGTGAATAGCCTGTATCTACATGTGGTGCCGTATTATACGCAAAAGTAAAATATGGAATCCACTTGTCCCATTCATGATTGTTTGCAGATGTTAACAAAAACTCATTTAGAACTCTATGGTTTCTTTCAATTGATCCTAAAGTTTCATGGTGCTAGGGTGCCGAAAATGTTTGTTTGATGTCTAACAGTAAGCATACGTTTTTCATTAACTCATTCGTAAATTCAGTTCCTCTATCTGACTTAAGTACCTTAAACTGTCCGTATTTTAAAATAAATTGTTCAACTAATGTTTTGGCAGCTGTAAGAGCATCTTTGGTTGACATAGGATGCGCGATAACAAATTTAGTCAGTTCACACTGAACCGAAGGGGTCCTACGGTGTCAATTGAAATCACTTCAAAACTGTTGTTTGGTGTGTTTGTTTGTGTAAGTGGTTCTTTGATATGTTTTGTTTGTTTGTTTATATTACATTTGTCGCAATACATTACAAATTTCTTGACCATCTTGTTCATGTTTTTCCATATGTATCTTTGTTTTAGTTTTATGACCGTTTTTCTAATTCCTAAGTGGCCTGCGTGTGTGGTATTATGGAATTCATCAATTAATTTGTATTTTAGAATATCATCTGTTATTCTTTTTGGGGCATTGTATATTAATATTTTTAGTTGAGGACTTTTATCTTTTGTATTTATTTTCTTGTAGGCTTCTTTTAATTCTTCTTTTGTATACTCTTTAAATATTTTATCATTGTTCGGTACCGCTAATTCTTTAATATTTTCTTTCTTCATTTTAGATATCAGTTTCTTCAGTATCGAATCTAGTTTCGCTGATTTATCACTGAATCTTGCTAGCTTATTTTCATTATTACTTATATCCTTGGCATGTGATTTCTTCATGGAACTGGTTCCGAATGAATTTTCGTCACATCCTATGTGCACTATATTTTTTTTTATAATTATATCGATATCTTTTATATTTTCAACATTATTAAATTGCAATTGCTTCATATTCTTTATATCATTAATGGAGGTGCATTCCCATATTTGAAGTTGATCAGGCTCCTGAGAAGTACAGTTTTCCAATTTAATTTTATCTGCGCGCGTTTCTTTTATTCTTTTATTTTCTTTGTTCGTACTTTTTGCCTCATTATTTATTCTTAATTTTTCTCTTTTATTTGCCTCGTTGATTTTATTTTTCATTGCCCTCGTTGTTACTAATATTTTCTTTTCTTTTTCATCACTTTCCTGCGGTATCATTTGTTTCAACATCTCTGAATTAACTTCTATTCTAGAGAGTGCATCCGCATTTGTGTTCATCTTTCCTTTTTTGTAAACTATTGTAAAATCATAATCGCTTAAATCTAGTCTTATTCTAGTCATTTTAGATGATGGGTTCTTATGCGAGAATAGTGAGATTAACGGTCTATGGTCCGTTACTACTATGAATTTTCTACCGTACAAATATGGTCTAAAAAAATTTATGCTCCAATGAATCGCTAAGAGCTCCTTTTCAATTACGGGTTTATTTAAATCATGTTTCTGTAATGATTTACTGGCATAAGAGATTGGTAAATCTTTGCCTATTTCGCCTTGGGACAAAACTGCTCCTAACGCGTAGTTTGAAGCGTCTGTCGTGAGAATGAACGGTTTATCAAAATTTGGATATTGTAGCAATGGTGGATTCATTAGTTTGTCTTTTAGTTTTTCAAAAGCGTTTTGGCACTCGTCTGTCCATAGAAATTTTGTCTTTTTCTTTAGTAATGCGTTTAGATGTTTGGCAATTTCAGCAAAATCAGGAATGAATTTTCGGTAATAGTTGCAGAATGCAACGAATCGTCTAACCTCGTCCGCGTTTTTTGGGATTGGATAATTTTTTATTACGTCATATTTTGCTGGGTCTGTCTTTACTCCGTCTTTTGTTATTAAGTGTCCTAGGTAAATTACTTCTGGTCTTAAAAAACAACATTTCTTTGGGTTCAGTTTTAAGTTGTATTTCTGAAGTCTGTCTAATACTTTAATTAAATTTTGGTTATGATGGTCCAAACTACAACCGTATATGATTATATCGTCTACATAGAGAAATGCTTCTGATTCTAATCCTGATAATGCTATTGTAAGCATTCTTTGAAAACTATTTGAAGAAATTTTTAGTCCAAATGGGAGTCTTTTGAATTGATAGTGTCCTTGTGGAGTTGAAAAGGCTGTTAATTGTCTTGAGTCTTTTTCCAATTCAATTTGGTGGAATGAGCTTGTCATGTCAAGTGTAGAAAACCATTTGGCTCTGTCTAATTTGTCCAAAATATCCTCTAATCTAGTTAGTGGAAATTTGTCATTGATGATTTTATCATTTAGCTTTCTAAAATCCACTACCAGTCTCCATTTTCTTTTGTCTTCAATATTTTTCTTTGGTACTAAAAGGAGTGGTGCATTATATGGGCTAACTGATGGTTCTATTATGACATCATTAAGCATTGTCTCAACCTGTTCATTTATTACGTCAGTGTCTTTATGTAAACTGGTGTATTGTCTGAGGTTATGATTTTCTGTTTATAAAAATTGTTTACTGTTAATTTTTCATTCTCTAGTTGAAAAACATTTTGATATTTCCTAAAAATATTTATTAGTGTTTTGTTTGCGTAATCATCTTTTTCATTTAATTTTAGCTCTTTTAGTATTTCTTCAAAACGTTCGTTATTCTTAGTTTTTGTGTAATATAATATGTCATAGTTTGAAAGTGGGTCAGTTTGTATTTTAAAATTTTTTAAAGTTACTGTATCGGTCGTTGTGTTTAATATTTTTATGTGTGTCATACCATTTTTTGGTGCGATTGAATTGCTTAAAAATATTCCTTCTTGTATTTCATTGTTATATATGACGCAATCTTCTGTTATGTTTAATATAATGGGTTGAATGATTTCTGTTCTTGGTGGTATTGTTATTTCTGAGGTGTTAATTGATTTCGTTTGCATAGGAATTACAATAGTGTCATTGTTTATAAATAGGGCAATTGTAAATGTTTCATAATCTATCTTGCATAGATATTTCTTAAAAAAATCTCTTCCTAATATACCGTCTGTTTCTATTGGAAAGCTTTGTTTTAACAATTGAAATGTGTGTTCGCATGTTTCTTCCGATGCTTTTAACTTAAGTTTAATTGTTCCCATTGATTCTATTTCTACTGTTGTGATATTTTTTTTTTTATGCTTACGAAGAGCTAACTAAAATATTTTCTTAATTTTAAATGTACTAAAAACTAATTATTTGTTTATTTTACAATGTGTTTTTTTTTTTTTACTTTTAATAGCATTGTTTATTTTTTTTTACGCTTAACTAAATGTTTCCATTTCGAAATGCAGTGTTGTTTTTTTTTAAATTTACATCTTTAATTAATAGTTTACATAGATTTATAGTACTACGCGAAAAGCTGTCTAAAATTTTTTTTTTATGATTACTGTAAATGTTCCATTTTGTGATGAGCTTTAAAATAAAGTGGGTTTTCTCCATATTTTCCTTTATTGTCCCGATACTTTAGTTCTCCCATTTTTCATCCTATCTAATCATTCGCACTGTTTTTTCTTCTATTCTGGGGTTTTCTCTTATGTCAGTTGATATTAATTTCCAATGCTCGGCTAACCATTCAATCTTTTCTGCCATAGAAGGTTCTTTTTTCGTCTCTTCCTTAAAACTGATAGGATTCTTCTTGAACCGGTTACTGATAAAATGTTTTTATCCATTTTAATAATAAATTAATTTTTGTTTTAAATTAAGTTGTTATAATAAATAAATAGCTGTTTGTTTTTCTGGAGGTTGTTCTAAATTAATTTAACTCGTTGTTTTGTTGAACAGAATCTATTGTCCGAATTGGGTATGATCGCATGATTAATGGTCGCAAGATCATTTGCAGGGTCTTTGTAGTCCGCAGGATCAGAGGATTTGGTCTGTTTGCAGGATCAGAGGATCTGGTCCGTTTGCAGGATCGGAGGATCTGGTCCGTTTGCAGGATCAGAGGATTTGGTCTGTTTGCAGGATCAGAGGATCTGGTCCGTTTGCAGGATCGCCATGTAATGTAATGTTATATGTATTTTAAATATTTTGTTAATTTCCCTGTAGCCCTTGTATTTATATTAAACAGCTGAAAGGGTTCCAGCTCAACTATAGGCGTTCAAAAGAACTGCCGAAATCTTGAAACTTTAAAATTAAAAACAACGGCTTGGTATAGCCAATTTGAGTTCTTAAATCCAAGTCTGTTTTATTGTGGCGCTAAGCCCTTTATATACAAAACATGAAAATAATTCTTAACTGTTCTACAATTGTACAATTATCTATTTCTTTCATTCTTACTTTCTATTCAGTATTATGGAATTTGTGTAGGATCATGTTACCAATACTAATAACCAATCACAAATTAGTGTATTTCAATGTGCATTGAAATACACTCATCTATTGTGATACTCAAATGTGTGTCACTCAATTTCTGTGTGGTCATCAATATTGATAGTTTCATGATGGTGTATGCATTGTGCACTTGTGAAGTACACTACACTAGTGCTAAATAGTTAAAGATTTTCTAAAATTTCTAAACAAACAAACAAATAATTATTATGATTTCTTTATTTGCACAAGGTTTATCAAATGAAATTGTAAGCACTTATATACATCTGTCTTAAAACTTCAACAAATATCAGGAAAAATAGCAACAATTTGTGAGATTATGTTTTTGTCAAACCACTTAATTTGTGAATATAAAAGGGGCTAGAAGGAATTTTAAAAACAGTCTATCTCTGAGTTTTATCAAACTGACTAAAAAAATCATTTAGATAAAAATGAAAATCGTTGCTTTAGTATTGTTCCTTTTGGCTTTAGTCTCCTGGACAGTTGCTGCAAATATTGGTAACTACAGTTAAAATGAATAATTTTTATCATTAATATTTTTATCATATTCTTATCATTATATTTTTAAATTTTTAGACAGCTGTAAGGATAAGCCTTTACCTGGCGTTCATCAAGGTGATCACTGCGACGATGACGCAGTTGATGGCTGGTCATACGTCCCGCATCACAAACAATGTTTTCTTTTCAAGTCTTACTGCTTCGAGGGTTACAATTTTTTCACTTCCAAAAGCGAATGCGAAGAAACGTGCCTAAAAAATATTAACTAAAAGAAATATATTTCAAGTGAATGTAAATTTAAATTTAAAATTAAATGTTTGTTTTATTTAAAACTATTAAAATCATTATTTCTATCTCTCATTATTGCTGCAACTCAATGCAGTTAAACTTTGAATATCACAATCGACAAAAATTTGTCCCCTAGAACAAATATCAAAACCAAAAATTAAAGGGTGCTTCGATAATAACTCGATTTTACATATATAACCTTATATTGACACTTAAAATTTACGCATATTATATTTAACAATATCTACAGTAACAACAAGAAACGAAAATAAATTTAATAATATTGGGGTGTTCCCTTAATGTCACAAAGTTGCGGAATTTGCCTTTCTCTTCTTAACCTTTTAGGCAAACACTTGATATTTACACAGGATATTTAGTACTATGCTCTAGTAGAAAAAATAATTTTAAATTATAGCATGCCTCATAAGACGTAAAAATTATAGACTTGAATTTTTAAAGTTGAACTGAACATAGTTCGAAACCATACTTGTGTGATTCTGACTCGCATTTGGCTGATTTATTTTTATTAATTTCATTTTATTTGGATAATACTTTTAATTACCTTTCCAATCGCACGCATATTACCTCATTCTACCCTAAAATAGTCGAGATTTACCATACTTTACATACAAATTTAATGGGGTCCGTAACTGCGAAACTAAGAGTACCGCCCAATTTATTCTTGCGACATTTTTGTTTAAAATTAAATTTTTATATATACATATATATCTTAAATTATAATTTGGAAATAATTTTTTTATACAAAACAAAAATACAACTTGTCGTTTTTTTCTGTAGTCAAAAAGTAGACAACACTTTAAAAAAATAAAATGAAAATAATCAAAAACAAAAAACAAAAAATGCTTCGTCAGGCTTTGTGATGCAACTTTTTCAACCCTGCTTGCCTCTCAACCCCTCTTACTGACAAGAAAAAAGTTGCATGAAAAAGTTGCTGCGTTTATTGCAAGGTGTAAAAGTAGTCTAAGTTACGTGTGTATCTAGCCATATTTTTGAGCCGAAATTAGTAGACTCTTTATATCTGCACAAAGTACGTGAGAAAATTAAAAACTTGTATTTTTGAAGATATATATTGAAGGTAGTACGGAACCCTATGTGTGTAAGTCTGACTCGCACTTTACTGATTTATTTTGCAATCGAAATCAACTTCATGTGTTTTTTACTAGAACCAATGAAATTATTCATTTGGAATGTAATAAAATAGTTCGAATAGGATTTATTCTTAGTAGCTCTTATCGGCGCACTATATGAAATCGGAAAAAATTAATAAATATTTTTATTTGATTTTATTAATGAAAATAATTTATTAAAAAAATTGTATCTTTATAGGATTAGGCGCAAGGATGTGGTATGGTATTTATACCACTGCGCATATTTAATAGCTTTATTTATGAAAATCCTTAAAGTAGGATTTCGTTTTGCCTAAACAAAGTGGAACATCGCAAGTGGATGTTAGCTAAAATCCAATCACATCTTCTTATAGGCATTATTTTCGATATAGAAAGACGTCTTTTAATTCTGGACGAGACGACCTATAGTCTCTGTAACTAGTCTGGGGTTGCCAGGTTATCAATTCGTCTCAATGTTGTTTTTTTTATGTTTGTGCCCGCAGAACTCAGCCATTTCTAAACCGATTTTAAATATTTTTTCTTTATTTGAAAGCTTATGCTTACAGATTGGTCCCGTTTTAAAAACAGTTCATTATTTTAAAAATTAAAGGGTGTCCTGATACAACATACATGTTTTTTTGTGTATTAATAAGCCTAAAGGGCACCAATTTAAAATTTTAAAAAATTGCGTATCAGTATAGCTCCCACCAACAAAAAGTAATAAAAAAAAATAAACTTAGAATTTAAAGGGTGTCCCCATAGGTGGCGTAATTTGACCTGTGGATAAACTTTTGAACCGTTATAGACAGACAGCTGAAATTTACAAGGAACCTGCATTGCTAAGTCCGCTATAACAAGTATATAATTTGAATTTAAAAATGAAAGGGTGTCCCCATAATTGATGTAATTTGACCTATATGGCCCTATCTTTTGAACCGTTATAGACAAACACTTTAAAATTAGGCAGAATCTCCACTACTTTGTCTGGTATACTAGCAAGTATAAATATTTAGAATTATGAATTAAAGGGTGTCCCAATAATTCTGTAATTTGCTATATATGACTAAACCTTTGAACCGTTATAGACACACAGTTGAAATTTAAAAAAAAATCTTTGTGCCCAAGTCCTCTATAACAAGGGGTCTTTAATTTAAAATTCTAAACTAAAGGGTGTCCCAATAGGTGATGTCATTTGATTTATGTTGCCCTATCTTTGAAACCGTTATAGACAGACATTTGATATTTACGCAGAACGTATATTACTATGTCCTCTATAGTAAAAAGTATAAAGTTGGAAATTAAAGGGTGCACCTAAAGTTAATGATATTTGATCTATATTACCTTATCTTTTGAACGCTTATAGATAAACATTGAAATTTTAACAAAGCGAATATCACTATGTCTACAATAAAAAAGTACTTTAAGGGTGTCCTCATAGCTGACGTAATTTGACTTATATGGACTAGTCTTTTGAACCGTTATAGATAGAGACTTGATATTTACATAGAGAGTGTATTATAAAATTGGAAATGAAATTTGATGTATGCCTTATCTTTTGAGCCGTTTTAGATAGACAACTGAAATTTGCACATAATGTGTATTACTATGGTCGCTATTACAGCTATAAAAATTTAAAATTAAATGGTATCCCCATAAAAGACGGATGTTGGTGAAAATAGCTTAAATTTTGAACACTAATAAGGAGATGCTTGAATTTCCTGCTAATATTGGCGCATTTTGTTTATCTTTTATTCGGTTTATATATTATTCTTACAGGTTACTTCTTACATTTTCAGTTTAGAACTGGTACCCAACTATCTGTTTTGAAGTCGGTTTTTTTTTGCAAGGATTATTTACCTTTATCAATGTATTCATTTTCATTGTCGACTGCAATGATGGATTTATAATGTTCTTGGATTTGGCTCTGATCATTACGTTGAGGTTTGAAAAGTAATGCCAAATTTCAAAAACACCCTGTTTTAAAACATACTATAATCGTTTTATTAACCCATAACATTATAATTTTTAATAATAATATGATTTGAAAACAATCATATAATTTAACCATAATATGTTGCTCTTAGATTATGGTTGCCTCAACTATGTTTTTTCTTAGCGTGAATAAATAAAATAAATTTTATTCTAAACATAATTGATTGATTTGGGATTGATTCAATCGCGCGTTTACTTAAATCAATATGATTTTTCGATTATATCAAGCACTATTGTGAGCTTAATTTAAAAAATGAATTCATGAAAGAAACGTATAGCTGGATTCAAATCCTGAATTCCTGATTCAATCTCTTTTATGCTTGGATTAAACTTATTGTAGACTCACACCAAACTCGGATTCATATTTAAGTTAAGCTGTGAATTCTTTAAACAAGACTTTGTCGGTTTAAAATCGAGCCTGAAAAGGCTTAACAAGATTTGAAATTAAGAATACAGCGCTTGATGAATTCTAGCTTGAGTCAAGCGTCTTGTACTTAATTTAAGAAAATCCGTACTTACCGTACCTTTTTATTGGAGAATAATATTCTGAAAATAAATATGTAGTAGAATTTTTAAATTTCTGGGATGGGCAACATCAAGTCTGAAGGGGGCAGAATGGCCTTTCTACGCCAATGACACAACTAAACCAAACAATTTCATTTTTTTTAAATCAACTCGAACGAACGATAATTATGCAAAGGGCCGTGCCATTTTTCCACCATTCTTGCTTCGCTACACCTCTTGCCAACAAACAAAAATTGCATATAACTAGTTTTATGAAAAATTTCATAGTGTAAGTTAGCTTTTGCAGTATCGTTATGTTTTTTTTTTTGCAATTTAAAGAACCCAACGAACAAGTAAAAAAAGTTGACAGTATTTGTCTAGGAGGTTTTTGATATGAAAACTTAAACGTAAGGTCGGAGCAAGGGCAAGTTAGTTAAAATACATTTTTTCTTATGAGCGTTGTCCCAATCAGTCCGTCTCTGTCATTTCAGAGTATGAAAGTTGGGCAACGTCTTAACTTTTGACCTACGTTGAGCAGTTTGATAGCTATGATTGGTTTTTTCTTTTACTACACGAAAAAACTATGGAGTGGCCTACGCTCAATTTTACCATACCTCATAATTAAAAGTTCTAAGCATATTCAAATAGAAAAATTAATTATTTTCAGTTTGTAGCGAAAACAATAGGGTTACGTTTTTACCCTTTAATAGGGAACCCTAAAAATTATGGTTTTCTACAAATTCATGTGATATTGAATAGTGATAATTGAATTGATATTGAATAATTATAGAAATTTATAAAATAAATAAAAACAAATTTTATATTAAGCAAATAATTGAGTTTGAGGTCAGAATCTATTTTAAATTAATTATTTTTCTCTTTCATTAGATAAATATGTGTTTTATCAAAATCTCATCAGTTTTTTCAACTATTGTTTTTTCAATTATTGTAATTGTTGTTTTGTGTTATGTTTTATTGTTAACTAGCTGAGTTCCACACGTTGCGTACATCCTAAAAAATATTTTTTGTTCGATTTTTCTATGAAAGTAATCCACACCATACGTATTAACTTTATATACAGGTACTCATTACTGGATAAAATTCTAAAACTTATAAAAAATTCTGAAATTATTGTAAAGCATTGTAAAAGGTTGTAAAGCTTTGTAAAATATCCCGCCTTAAAGTGTAAAATTGTGTACTTGAACTGCTTTCTTGGAAATAAGATAATTTTACGCAAAAAAGTATCCTATATTTGAAACACGATACTAAGGTACCTCCTCACAAAATTTTACTATAATCCATTTAGTGGTATTTACGTGATGCGAACACAGACAGACGGAAAAAAGTTACTGTTTTATTATACGTATAGAGATAATGTCAGTTTATCCCTGATGTACTATACAACAGAATAACATGCCTGCTCCCTATATGCCTTAACGACGAATTACTTACTAAATGACATGGATGTTAAGATTTTAATGTCCTCATGTTAATTTCAATATTTGCTGTTTATCACTGAGTAAACTACTGTATATATACGTATGTATAATCGCTAGGCATGTGTGAATTAAAGTATTTTATCATTCTTGTCGATTGTGATATTCAAACTTTAACTGCATTGAGTTTCAGCAATAATGAGAGATAGAAATAATCCCCCTAATTACGTATGTCGTAGTCGAATTATGACAACTGTCGTAGTCGAACCCGAATTTACATTTTATGGGCATTGTGTAAAACTTTCGACGTGAGTGTTTTTGTAGTAGATTAGACGAGCACATTCATTTACAATAACAGATCAGCTGATAGCAGAAACATCAATTTCAATAATTTTTATTTGTTATTTGTTTTTTAATAAATAAAATTAATAATTATTAATATAAATGTTAAGTGTTGTACATTTTGCATCTTCGGGTGAAGAAGAAGATGAGAGGAGCCAGGAACTTATAAGTTTACGGAGACAACTAAGACACCGATCTTCCAAGTTCCATGTAAGTTTACTGTGGATTAATCACTTTGTATTTTTAAGCTGTTGTTGTAAGAGTGATTGGTTTTCTGATGCTTTAGAGTGTCTTTTTGTTTTTTTGTTTCTGGATTGTTCTAAAATTGTATTGTCTTCTGAACTGTTATTATTTCCATCCTCATCATTGGCTTCTAAACTATCGTGTGTTTCCACGGCTATATGTCGCGTTTTGAATACCGAAGTTTACTCGTTTCGGATTAATTATGGAAGCTAGCTGTAATAATCCCGACACTGCCTCACCTAGGGCTGTTAAAGCTTTCCACAATTTTGTTGCCTGTTGAATACAAGCTTCTTTTTTTAACACTTATTTTTATGTCAGCCCAGACTTTCATCCATCCCTCGGAGTCGCGTGAGGGAGGACCAATGTTGTTCAACTTTTCTTTAACTGTGTTCCATTGCTCCTTTATTAAAACTTTGTCTGGGTATTTGTGGTACCCTTTAGCAAGGTGTGGATTTTGTGTCATAAAATGAACAAGGCTTTCAAATTGCTTTGGTGTTGTTTTTTTTAGTCTTCAATAAGTAAAAAGATATGTTGTAATTATAATCTTGTTAAATATTTAATAAATATTACTGATGAAAATGCTCTTACGTTTTTATATCCATTTTCTGTTTAGTTTGATAAAAAAATTTTATAATTCGACGTTGTCACCAGCAGAATACACTACGACTGTTTTTCCCGAATTTCACAATAAAAAACGGCATACAAAATACCACAATTTGTAATAGAATTCGACAGTGTCGTACTTCAGTCTCCAAAACGACATGGGTAATGGCATATTAAAAAAACGACAAAGATTCGGCGTCACTACGACATACGTAGTTAGGCGGAATGATTTTAATAGTTTTAAATAAAACAAACATTTCATTTTAAATTTACATTCACTTGAAATATATTTCTTTTAGTTAATATTTTTTAGGCACGTTTCTTCGCATTCGCTTTTGGAAGTGAAAAAATTGTAACCCTCGAAGCAGTAAGACTTGAAAGGAAAACATTGTTTGTGATGCGGGACGTATGACCAGCCATCAACTACGTCATCGTCGCAGTGATCACCGCGATGAACGCCGGGTAAAGGCTTATCCTTACAGCTGTCTAAAAATTTAAAAATATAATGATAAGAATATAATAAAAATATTAATGATACAAATTATTCATTTTAACTGTAGTTACCAATATTTGCAGCAACTGTCCAGGAGACTAAAGCCAAAAGGAACAATACCAAAGCAACGATTTTCATTTTTATCTAAATGATTTTTTTAGTCAGTTTGATAAAACTCAGAGATAGACTGTTTTTAAAATTGCGTCTAGCCCCTTTTATATTCACAAATTAAGTGGTTTGACAAAAATATAATGTATGTATGTATGTATGTATGTATGTATGTATGTATGTATGTATGTATGTATGTATGTATGTATGTATGTATGTATGTATGTATGTACAATTTCATTTGATAAACTTGTGCAAATAAAGAAACCATTATAATTATTTGTTTGTTTGTTTAGAAATTTTAGAATAAAAATTGTAAAAAATCTTTAACTATTTAGCACTAGCAACAAGGGCTACTTCAAACCTTTATAACAATTGTATTATAGCTACCATCATCATTTAAGTGTAATTGTGCGAAAGAACGAATTCGTGTGACACTGTGAAATAGGCAGTAAGTTAGTCATTTGGTCAGCTTAGCCAAAAATAGCTCTTATACTTGTAGCATTAGATATAGCCATCAGTGTTGCTAGGGGAATGCTTTGAAAAAAATTCACGCTTGTCTTTTAAAAATGTAAAATTTTTTCATTAAATGTTACATTTTGAAAAGGTCCTTAAACAATAGTAAACTTTCTTGATTAATATAAAGTGAATATTTTTATTTTATTTGTAAAAATTTCATAGATAATTTTTTTGTAAAAATTTTAAAAGAAATTTTTTTTTATATATGTAGGTATAAATTTTATACATCTATATATATTTTATACATCTATATATAAAAAGCTTAGAACCATTTTAACTGACTTAAACTCAACGTATTCGCTTGATTTTTTTCTTTTTGTGTTTGATAGATTGTTAATAGGAGCAGTGCAGAATGTGTTTTTTCTTCTACATTTTTGAGTCTAAGATAGTTAAAAGCAGTTAAGAATATTAGCCAATCATAGAGCAATGATCTCTCTTTCTCTTTTAATTTGCTAAAAAACTACAACAAAAAGCTCAATATTAACTAAATTAAATTTGGCTTGGCAACTCCGTAAACACTCAGAAGGAAAAACTTATTAATTTATTAATATACATATTGTTACGTTTTTACTTTACGTTCTTTTAATTGCAAAATAAATACACACTGTTATTACTTTTACTGTAAGTCACTTTATTTATTAATACCACTGTTAAAAAAATACAGCAAACTGTTAAACACTCTTAAAATTCGACAACTTAACTCTTTGACTTTTAAATTAATACTGCCATACTACTCGCCAGCACGATTCACTTATATAGGTGATTTAAAAGCACCAGAATGTTCTATTCCAGACAGGTCTGGCAGGTTCGATTGTTATTGCTCTTGTTTTCTGTTTGTGTGGTTGTTTATACCTGTATGTGTGGCTATTTATTTCTTTATACTTGTATGTGTGGCTATTTATTTCTTTATACCTGTATGTGTGGCTGTTTATTTGTTTATGATTGTATTTATGTATTTGGCTGTGTATTTAACAGAAGAATGTTTATTTAATCTGTGTGTGTATATGCGTAAATGCGAATGTTTGTATGAGGCGTTTCTTGCTTCCATCATTGTAAGAAAATAAACCATTAATGTTGTTGTTGTTCGAGAGTATTGTTGTTCAGAGCTTATAATGAATAAATTCTTCTTTCGTAACACTACCCCCTTCTCAAACCTGTTCGTCCCGAACAGGCACAGATGTACCTTTTTCATAGTTGGCTAGCCGCTCCAAGGGCACAACTCTCATTTTTGATCTTAGGCGCTTTATTACTTTATAAGGTCCATCCCAATGAGTTTGTAGCTTGGGTGATAATCTTCTTCCGTTGTGGGTTAAAAAGTAGAACCAGTTGTCCCTCGTTAAATCCCTTAGAGTTGGCAGCTCGATCATATCTGGCTTTCATTTTATCACTGGTTAATTTTATCCGACTCCGCATGAATTCGTGAATCTCCTGCAGGTCCCTTTGTGCCTGACTAGAGTTTTCGCCGTCTCCTTCTGCCGATGTTGGCTTAACATCAAACTCTAAATCTGCAGGCAAATTTAGCTCAGATCCAAAGACTATTTTAGCTGGTGTTCGTGAGGTGGAATCGTGAACAGCTGATCTATATGCCAACAAAAATTTGGGTATATGCTCATCCCAGTCCCTCTGATGTGCGCTGACCACTTTTCTCAGGTATTCCTCCAGGGTTCGATTGAATCTTTCGACCATACCATCAGATTGCGGATGTAACGGTGTCGTTCTGGTCTTTCTTATTCCGTATACTTCGCACATCTCTTTGAATATAGCGGATTCAAAATTTCGGCCTTGGTCGGAGTGTAGTTCTAAGGGAACATTATAGCGACACACCCAGTTGCTTATAAAAGCGTCTACAATCGTTCTGGCTTCTTGATTGGGAATGGCATATACTTCCGGCCATTTGCTAAAATAGTCCATTAAACTAAAACGTATCGGTTTCCAGCATTACTACCAGGGAAGGGACCTGCTACGTCCATCGCTATGCGTTCAAAGGGAACTCCTGAATTGTACTGCTGAAGCTGCCCCCGACTCCTTCGTACTGGACCCTTTGCTGCAATGCACTCCTGGCAATTGGCTATCCACTCGGCTACGGCTTGTTGACAGCCGACCCAATAGAACCGTTGTTTTATCTTTTCCAGCGTCTTTGTTACACCAAGGTGACCTCCGCTAGGACCATTGTGGAATTGTTTCATGACCTCTTTGATCTTGGAGGATGGCACGACGATTAAGTCTATCACAGTTTTGCCGTCTGTGCTTTCCCAGGTGCGACATAAGCAGCGATCCTTCAACCTTAGACTGTTCCACTGGGCCCAATATGCCTTCGCCAGCGGACTTTCTGGTGAGATCTCACTTCGCGTCGGTCTTCTGTCTTCCTCTTTAGCTGCTATAATTTTTGCCAATATGGGATCATTTCTTTGTGCTATCGGCCAGTCTTCACTAGATTCTATATGTGTAAGCCGAACATCAATAACGAATTCTTTTCTCTCCGCCTTTGTGCAATGCTTACACCCCAGATCACATGGGCGCCTAGAAAGGGCGTCTGCGTTGTTATGCTTGCCTCCTTTTCTGTGCTCAATACTAAAGTCATAGCTCTGAAGTCGCTCTGAAGTCGCGTGCAGGCTGTCCTTCAGGGCTCTTGAATTGCAGCAACCACCTGAGTGCGGCATGATCTGTCCTCAACGTAAAATGTTGGCCATACAAATACTTGTGGTAGTGTTTTATGCACTCCAATGCTGCTAGAAGCTCTCGTCGCGTTACGCAATAGTTTCTTTCAGGCTTCGAAAGTACTCTGCTGTAGTAGCCTATAACCTTTTCTGTCCCATCTACTACTTGCGACAGCACGCCTCCTATTCCATATCCGCTCGCATCAGTGTCTAGTATGAATTTTTGCCCAGCTACTGGATATGCCAGGATAGGTGCCACACACAACAATTCCTTGAGCTTCTGGAATGCTTCCTCGGCTGCTTCACTCCACAGGTAAGGTCGCGACTTTTTGGTTAGCTCATGTAGGCTCGCAGCAACACTAGCAAAATTTGGCACAAATCGTCTGTAGTATGTGCAGAGTCCCAAGAAACTTCGTAACTCGTGAAGATTTTGAGGACGAGGCCAGTCCTTTACTGCCCGTATTTTATCTTCATCGGTTGATATGCCCTCTGCTGTTACACGATGCCCCAAGTATTTGACTTCCTTCTGAAACAATGCACATTTCTTAACACTGAGCTTCAGTTCAGCCGCTGATATACGCCTAAAGACTTCTTCCATATTCCTTAGGTGTTCGTCGAAGGTCTTTCCCATGACAATTATGTCATCTAGATACACTAGGCATGACTTCCAATTGAGTCCCTTTAACACTCGTTCCATTAAACGCTCGAAGGTGGCTGGAGCGTTGCAGAGACCAAATGGCATAACATTGAACTGCCATAACTGCCATCGAGAGCACTAAAAGCAGTTTTTTCTTTATCTTTGTCAGCTATCTCGACTTGCCAGTAACCGCTCTGTAAATCTAGCGTAGAAAACCACTTGGTTCCTGGTAACGTGTCCAAGGTGTCATCGATTCTTCGTAGCGGATAACTGTCCTTTTTGGTAACATCGTTGAGCTTTCTGTAGTCAACGCAGAATCTAGTGCTGCCATCTTTCTTCTTTACTAAAACTACCGGCGAGCTCCAAGGACTCGAAGTTGGTTCGATAATTCCGTCTCGCTCCATTTCGTTGACTAGCTGCTTTACTTCGCTCCGCTTGGCTAGGGGAATGCTCCTGGGGGCTTGTTTTATGGGCCTCGCTTCGCCAGTATTTATTTCATGCTTCACTATTGCCGTTCTATATATATATATATATATATATATATATATATATAATTCGTGTGACACTGTGCAATATGCAGTAATTTAGTCATTTGGTTTGGAATTACATATATAAGAGTCAGCTTAGTCAAAAATAGCTCTTATACTTGTAGCTTTAAATGTGGCCATCAGTGTTGCTAGGGAAATGCTTAGAAAAAGTCACGCTTTTCTTTCAAAAATGTAAATATATATATATAAATATATATATATATATATATATATATATATATATATATATATATATATATATATATATATATATATATATATATATATATATATATATATATATATATATATATATATATATTATATATATATATATATATATATATATATATATATATATATATATTTACATTTTTGAAAGAAAAGCGTTTCTTTTTCTAAGCATTTCCCTAGCAACATATATATATATATATATATATATATATATATATATATATATATATATTTACATTTTTGAAAGAAAAGCGTTTCTTTTTCTAAGCATTTCCCTAGCAACACTGATGGCCACATTTAAAGCTACAAGTATAAGAGCTATTTTTGACTAAGCTGACTCTTATATATGTAATTCCAAACCAAATGACTAAATTACTGCATATTGCACAGTGTCACACGAATTCGTTATCTCGCACAATTACATTTAAAACAAAAACAAATTTACAAATGTTGTTCGAATTCGTCGTTTGTTGTTCGAATTCGGGCTACACTCTTAAATAGGCAGTTATACTCATGCATATGCATACTTTCAACACGTGATGGTAGCTATAATACAATTGTTATAAAGATTTGTTGCTAGTGCTAACTAGTTAAAGATTTATTATAATTTTTATTTTAAAATTTCTAATCAAACAAATAAATAATTATTATGGCTTCTTTATTTGCACGAGGTTTATCATATGTAATTGTACGCACACCTGTTTTAAAACTTAAACAAATATTTGAAAAAATAGCAACAATTTGTGAGATTATAATTTTGTCAAACCACATAATTTGTGAATATAAAAGGGGCTAGACGGAATTTTAAAAACAGTCTGTCTCTGAGTTTTATCAAACTGACTAAAAAAAAAATCATTTAGATAAAAATGAAAATCGTTGCTTTGGTATTGTCCCTTTTGGCTTTAGTTTCCTGGACAGTTGCTTCAGATATTGGTAACCAGAGTTAAAACTAATAATTTTTAAACTTTTTATCATTAAAATATATTATTAAATTTTTAGAAAGCTGTAAGGATAAACCTTTACCGGGCGTTCATCAAAGTGATGACTGCAACGATGAAGTAGTTGATGGCTGGTCTTACGTTCAGCCTTACAACCAATGTGTTCCTTTCAAGTCTTACTGCTACGAGGGTAACAATTATTTCTCAACCAAAAGCGACTGCGAAAACGAGTGCCTAAAAAAATTAAATAAATAAAATATACTCGTACTTCAAGTGAATGTAAATTTAAAATTAAATGTTTTGGAATATTTAGTGATAAAATATTTTGAAAATAAAATATTTCGAAATTAAAATAAATTTCTTTTTTACATTTAAATTACTTTCGATCTTTTTACTGTTCAATAGAAACTTCAAATTTAACACATGCTTCAACCTCAAATTAATGGCAGGTTAAAACACATGGTAAGAAAAATCTTTTGTAACACGAAATTGCATTTACAAATGTTTGGTAGCAGTGCTTTGTTGGATTGGTTATTTTATTTAAAACTTTTGAAAATATTATTTCTGTCTCTTATAATTGCTCAAACTCAATGCAATTAAACTTTGAATATCAGACATGCCTAGCGATTATACATACGTATATCTACAGTAGTTTACTCAGTGACAAACAGAAAATATTGAAATTAACATGAGGACATTAAAATCTTAACATCCATGTCATTTAGTAAGTAATTCGTCCTTAAGGCATATAGGGAGCAGGCATGCTATTCTGTTGTACTATAGTACATCAGGGATAAACTGACATTATCTCTATACATATAATAAAACAGTAACTTTATATAATATAGGATACTTTTTTCCGTAAAATTATCTTATTTTCAAGAAAACAGTACACAGTTTTACCACTATACACACTTTAAGGCGGGATATTTTAAACACTTCTTACAAAGCTTTACAATAATTTTAGAATTTTTTATAAATTTTATCCAGTAATAAAGAAAATACGTATACGTGAAGCACTATAAAAGCAAGAGTCTTAAAATTTGGTGTGGATTACTCTCAAAGCAAATGAACAAAAAATATTTTCAGGAGGCACGTAACGTGTGGGAGCTCAGCTAGTTAACAATAAAACATAACACAAAACAACAATTACAATAATTGAAAAAACTGTAAGATTTTGATAAAACACATATTTATCTAATGAAAGAGAAAAAAAAAATAATTTAAAATAGATTTTGACCTCAAGCGCAATTATTTGCTTAATATAAAATTTGTTTTTATTTATTTTATAAATTTCTATAATTATTAAAAATTCAATATCACATTCCCTATTAAAGGGTACAATGTCTGTCTGTCAGCTTCTATCTCTGGATCCGTAAAAGGTAGACTTTTGAAATTTTCACAAAATTTTTATTTCTGAGACAACTATAACACCACATACTAAAATTTATAGGGTGTTCCGAAAGTGACGTCTTATTCGCTTATATATCTTTATTTCTTGAACTGTAGGAGGCAGACACTTGATTTTTACACTCAACTTCATGTGTTTTTTACTAGAACCAATGAAATTATTCATTTGGAATGTAAAAAAAAAAGTTCGACCAATATAAAGATAAATAATAATATTCAAAGGAATTATTCTTAGCAGGCTCGAGTTTGTATTCTTTAACTCGTTTCAGCACACTATATGAAATCGGCAGAAATTAATAAATATTTTTATTTGCTTTTATTAATGAAAGTAATTTGTTAAAAAAATTGTATCTTTATAGGATTATGCGCAAGGAAGTGGTATGGTATTTATACCACTGCGCATATTTACTAGCTTTATTTATGAAAATCCTTAAAGTAGGATTTCGTTTTGCCTAAACAAAGTGGAACATCGCAAGTGGATGTTAGCAAAAATCCAATCACATCTTCTTATAGGCATTATTTTCGATATAAAACAGCCGTCTTTTAATTCTGGTCGAGACGACCTATCGTCTCTGTAACTAGTCTTGTCATTAAAAAGTTAATTCCGATAAAAGCTTGTATTTCTGAGGCACTTGTGTGAGTGTTGAGGTTGTGAGATATAGGACGTTGAGGTTGTTCTAGGAATATCGTCGTCGCTATCAAACAGTTCATACGAGTTATAAACTCCACTACATCCCAGTTTTTTACCTTCATCAATGTATTACTTTTCATTGTCGACTGCAATGATGTGTTTATAAAGTTCTTGGATTTGGCTCTGATCATTACGTTGAGGATCGTCATCAACAGTTGAATAAGAGTCTAATGGTCATCGTTAGTTTCCAATATATAGGAAATATCATTGTTTAATTTGTTATTTTTAGCCATGGATATGTATATATATATGTACATACATATATGTATATGAATAATGCGCAGCGGTATGATTTTATATCATCAAATTTAAATCCTTACTACTTCAACGTTTTTATTTATTTTTGGTCTTTGGTATACTAGCTTTGAACACGTTTTTCACTATCTTATTTATCAAAATTCATAGAAGTACGAAGTCTAACAAAGGCGTTTTTTGAAACTCAATAAATATCGAAAAATACCATCGACACTTGTCTGAAGGCACCCAAGTATAAACAAAAAATCCTACATCTATTAATTTCATCACTTGGTATATTTTTTTCGTTATTTATTTATTGTATCTTCAATATATTTCAATTAACAATAATTATTCATATCTTAAGTCTGAAATAAAAATAAATATACTTGTTAAGTCCAGCCAATGCTAGTGCAAAAAATTGTATGTTTCACGGTTGCTTCTGTTATTTGCCGGTCATCCCTCTGATGTTTGGGCGAGAGAAGCAATGCCCCTCCTTCTTACACGAATGTAACCACCTTCATTTAGTAAGTTACGGGCCAGCGGATTTGTATGTGTTTCAAGCTTCTTTAAATACGTTACTGCATATTTCGTTATTTCTGCTTTAACTGATGGCACGTTTAGATCTTTGCGAATGTTCGAGTTTTTCATGTACCAGGGAGCAACTGTGACATCTGTAGAATATTATTTTGGCGCCTTTGGATATTTTCTACATTGCTAGCTGAGGCAGCGCCCCACTAAGGATCGACTTGTACAGTAGAAGTTTACAATCTAAGCTCAGGGTGGAGTTTCGGCCAATAAGCCAATTTAGTTGTACTGCTTTTAATTTCATTTAAGTTAACTTAAAATCTATGTGGATTTTCCAAGTAAGGCGACGGTCAAGATATGAAGATATGAAGATGTATTTAACGTCTGAAAGCTGCGGTATCATTTGATTATTTATGCGACTAGGGGGACATGAGTCCCTACACAGTGTGAAAGCCATGTGAGTATATTTTTGTTTATTCACCTTTATTCTATCTTCAACCATTTTTCCAAATTGATTATGTGGTCTTGTAAATGTTGTGATGCTACTTGGGCGTTTTCATGAATACTTA
The DNA here is from genome assembly GCA_949628195.1 of Phasia obesa. Lineage (NCBI taxonomy): Eukaryota > Metazoa > Arthropoda > Insecta > Diptera > Tachinidae > Phasia > Phasia obesa. The sequence continues at coordinate 21,465,000 of OX451216.1, read as the reverse complement.
AGAAAGCTGTGTCATCAGCATATGTTTATGTGTACACTTGGGTGCTTATTGACATATCTGATGTGTACAGCAGGTATAAAACGGTTCCCAAAATACTACCTTGGGGAAATCCGGCTTCAATGAGCTGAGGCGAGCTTAAAAAATCTCCTTGTCTCAGCATAAACTTTCGATCAGGTAAAAAACTTTCTAACAGCTTAAATAAGTTTTCGGACAAGTTCAGCTTTAACTTATATATTAGGTCTTCGAGCCAAACTTTATGAAACGCTTGAAAAACGTCTGTAAAAAGCGCAGAACAGTATTTTCTTTCTTCAAAGGTCTTTTTAATTACAATTACTCATCTGTGTGTTTGTTGGATTGAACCGAATTGATGGTTCGGAATACATCCTTTTGCGCTATGAATTGGATTCAGCTTAGTTATTAATATTCTCTCAAACAGCTTCGATATGTTTGGTAAAAGACTTATGGGTCTGTATGATTCTACCTTTGTGTGGTCTTCTCCTCGCTTAGGTATCATCAGAAATGTTCCACTCCGTAGGAAATACTCAATTCAAATAACATCTTGTTAGTAGTTTTATCAATGGCAGGAGCTTTCTGGGTTTTTAAAACAGTTATTGCTCTTTCAATATCTCTAAGATCAAACCTGAACACAAAATGTAGGAAGATTAATTATATAAGTTTTTATAGCACTGCCCCGGAAACAGTTAACGACTACATAAATTTAAAGAATAAACCTTGGAAGCTATTATTCGGAAACACTAAAACAGAACAATTAATTTTTAAGAATATTTTATTGCAAAGTATATCCTCTTATCCCTGTATGGCGTATTTAATGAAATAGGGCAATATTGGATAAAAATTTAAAATTAAATTTTTACCTCAAACATAATAAAAAAGATGTTTTTTATGGTTTTATGACAGAGCACTCATTCTCATTATTTTTGCGTTTTAGTTTTTATGGAAATTTTTATATTTTCAAGCAAAAAAAATAAAAAATAGATAAAAATTAATTTGCTTAGTTTTAACGCTTTACTTAACTAAATAAAAAAAAAAACTGTATCTGTCAAACATAAGTTCGTGTCATAAAAGCGTCTGCTTTTCTTAAAATGTGGTTTGACTCCCGAAAACGTCTACCCACATAATAATACTGTAACAGGACGGTTTCTGTACATGAAATATTTTTGAAAATTTTGTAACATCAGTTTATAACATTAGTTTTTTGAAATTTTAATCTGTGTATGTTCGTCTGTCTGTGTTCGCATCACGTAAGAACTATTGAAAGGATTTTAAGAAAATTTTGTGGGGAGGCACCATAGTACCTCGCTTCATATATCTAAAACTTATAGGGTGTTCCGAAAGTGTGTTATTTGCAATTATGTCTTTATTTCTTGAGCTATAGCAGGCAACCTCATAAAATATGCAGACAATAATTTAAACTATGTTCGCATTATAAGCAAGTATACAATATTAAACCTAAAAATTAAAGGGTGTTCCGGGAGTAGACTTTTGAAGTTTTTACAGGAGGTGTAATAACAAATAAAAAAAATAAAAAGGTGTGCAGATAGTGACGTGATTTGCATAAACATTGACTAATTTTTAACCATAATAGATAGACTCCTGAAATTTTCATAAATGGTGTATAACTATGACGCCTATAAAAACAATAAAAATTTAAAGGGTTTTCCGACAGTGACGTGTTTTGCATGTATAACGACATATTTTTTTTTTCGCAATTTTTATTTATTGTATCTTCAATTTAATTGAACTATCAATAATTACTCATATCCTAAGTCTAAAAATATACTTGTTAAGTCCAACCAGTGCTGGACAAAAAAATGTATGTTTCACGGTTACTGTAATTTGTGGGTTATCCCTCTGATGTACGGATGAGAGAAGCAGTGTCCCTCCTTCTTAGTCGAATGTAACCAGGTTCAGTTAGTATGTTACGGGCCAGTGGATTCGGATGAGTTTCAAGCTTCTTTAAATACCTTATGGCAAGTTTCGCTATTTCTGCTTTAACTGATGACACGTTTAGATCTTTATGGATGTTCGAATTTTTTATATACCAGGGAGCAGATGTAATAATACGTAGAATCTTATTTTGGCGCCTTTGAATTTTTTCTACGTTGGTAGCTGAGGCAGTGCCCCATAATTGAATGCCATAACACCATATTGGTTTTAGAATTGACTTGTATAATAAAAGTTTACAGTCTAAAGCTAGAGTGAAATTTCTGCCAATTTTCTCTCTTCAAATGTCTTCTTAACAACATTGACTAACCTGTGAGTTTGTTCGATCGTACTATGTTTTTTCCTGAAGCCGAATTGATGGTTTGGAATACATCCTTTGTCGCTTAGAATAGGGTTAAGCTTAGTTATTAACATCCTCTCAAACAGCTTTGACATATTTGACAAAAGGCTTATAGGTCTGTATGATTCAGTTTTGGGTGGTCTTTTCCTGGTTTAGGAATCATGGTAACCAAGGACACCTTCCAATCTGTGGGAAAGTACTCAAAACGTAAAATAGCATTAAAAATAAAAAGAACGATTCTGCGAGCTACACGGGGCAACTCAATTAACATCTTGTTACTGGTTTTATCAACGCCAGGGGTTTTTTTGGTGTTCAAATCCGTTATTGCCTTTTCAAGATCACCAAATTCAAATCTTATCGGTACTGCAGCACTAGCCTCGAGAACTGGCAACTCAACTATATCAGTCGATATATTTGGGGTAAAAACCTTTTTCAATACACATATTTTAGACATATTTTTTGAACCGTAATAGGTAGACTCTTCCAATTGGTATAAAAGATGTGTTGTCATAGCTGTTATGACAAATACTAAAAATTAAAGGGTGTTCTGACAGTGACATGTTTTTCACGTATAGTAACTTAATTTTTAATAGTAATAGGTAGACTCTTGATATATTCATAGAAAGAGAATTACCATGACCGCTATAGCAAATAATCCGACAGTGACATGATTTGTACGTAAATAGCCTTATTTTTTGAACCGTAATAGCTAGACTCTTGAAATGTTAACAGTAGATGTTGTACTTCGGCCGCTGTAACAATTACTAATATCTAAAGGGTTTTTCATCAGTGACATGTTTTTCACGTATATTTTTATAGAAAGTGAAAATATTAACAACATAATACGGAACCCTACGTGTGCGAGTCTAACTCGCACTTGACTGATTTATTATGTTCTTAAGATTGGAAAAGCGTTTGGAATTCCATGGAGGGCCAGTTTTAGGACATATTTTAATTTATTTTGCAACACATTCATGAAAATATTTGAAAATAGTATCGCAAAAGACGTCTATTGTTGAATCAATATTTGATTGAAAAGCACAGGTATTAGATAGTAAATCCAACCAATTTGTGTTATACAAAAGATGATTTAGTTCTTCGTAATTTGCTTTTTTTAAAACAAAAAACTTTTTCACTTAAAATGCATTTTGTTGAATGAACACATGGAATATTAAAACTAATTTCAAGAGTGGAATGAAAACGATCTTTAGGTACAACAATTGGTTCCGTACGACTTAGTGAGCATTCCGCTGGCTCATTTATAAATACCAGATCAAGCGATTTTCCGAACATGTTGCACACACCATTAATTTGGAATAAACATAAATCGTAAATTTTATTTAATAGTAGATCCATCCATTCAGAAGTGTTCAACGGAGCGAAGAAAAATAAATCTGGTAAAAACTTCCAAGAAATCTGCGGCAAATTCAAATCACCAAAAATAATAAAAAAATAATAAAAACTGCATCACCTGGTTTCGATAACAATGCGGTGGAGTCAATTAATTGTATGTGTTCATTGTAAATATATGTATATGTTTGTAAATAATAAAAATGTTTTTATGTTTCAGTTTTAAAAGTATGGCAACAAATTCAATTCCATTCGGAATGTTTAAATTTAATTCTTTAGATGAAAAAGTGTTTTGGACAGCTATTAAAAAGTCACCACCCCTAGTATTCGTATCTCTATCGCGTCTATAAATGTTGTAATTAGTACATAAAATTTCAGTATTGAGGACATATTTGTTCAGCCAAGTTTAGGTGAATATAACAACATGATGATTAAGTTTAAAACTACACAGAAAAAATTGTTTGCTCCTATTAACAGTTTTAATTAGTTTCAGATACAACTATAATTTTTAATTAATTGAATTATCTAATTAATTGAATTATCTAATTAATTGAAATATTATTTAATTAATTATATAATTGAGTCAATTAAGTAATTAATTAAATTTGTATCTGAAACTAATTAAAACTGTTAATAGGAGCAAAAATCTGTGTATCAAAATAGAGTTTAGATAATTTAGTATTTAATCCACAGACATTTTGATATATTATATGTAACTGGTTACTGTTGGCAGCTAATTTTTTGTAGACGTTGATACGGCTGCAGGAAAACGCGCAAAGTTATTAACTCTTTGATTTGATTTCGGAATAAATTCTCTAAGAAGAGTGTTTTCAGGCCAGAAAGATTATCTGAGCAAATATTTCAGATGAAACCGAAATCTTAAACGATGTGATACTTCTTGGTTGAGCATAAAAGTATTTGTAGGTTATTATATCCTCATTTAAATTCAATTTGCTTTTGACGTAAAAATGTATATCTTCAATAGTGGTTTCAGAGACAAAACGGGATGCAAACATATGTTTTTTGGGCGGAAGAATGCGAAGTTCACGAGTAGCGTCATTACTAACAATTATTTATGATGTGGGCTGTATGAATTGTTTCAGTAGAATATTCAACAGGATTAGTAGGCGTGCCATCAATAACACGCGGTTGTCAGTTGAATTAGTTGTGTTATCTGAGTCAGAAATAATTATCTTATTGTTTCGAGCAGACTTACGGCATTTCGGGGACGATTGCTGAGGGGAAAAATCTTCAGATCGATCTTGTACTGATGTAAAATTATAAAGCGAATAGTACTTCTCAAACAATTTACAGTATTTAGATATGCGATTAGAAATAGTGTTAAAGTCCTTTTGAATATCATTAAATAAAGTTTTTTTTTGCTTGATAGAGGATATAAAAATCTGCTCCAATTCGTTTGAAATTGAGACAGCGCCAATGTAAACTATCATGTTTTTGATTAGCTTCCGCATCTAAAGTAGGTAGTCCACTGCATCTAAAATGGGCTAAACAATGACATAGTCAGCATGTCAACATTCTTTCATCAAGATTAGTTATAAAACATTTTTTGTTTTAACAATGCATTTTTATACTATATTGATGTACAATTATATTTTATTTAATATGAATGTGTAATTGGATATTATAATAATTATTATGGGAAATTGGGTATTTAAAATTCTGGCAGCACGGAACAGGAAAGCAAGATTTATATTTGGCAATTTTCTTATTTGGATGCTAGCACATACACCAACCAATTCAATTCAAGGTATTGCCAGCTTCAACAGAATGAAAACATATGATTATAACAAAAAAATATGATTAAAACGAAAGCAAATTCGTGCAGTTGTAGTTGTTGCAAACTAAAATCATTGAACTTTATTACTTAAATATCACTCCAAAAGCACAAAAAACAGTCGTCAAGTTTTACTGACAATTATTTAATTTATGTATTCAATCACAGTATTTAATAAAATAAACAGATAAATCCTTTAAAAAATGTATTAAAAATTTTAGAAAATAGAGCGGCTATAAAAACACACGATAAGGTTACCAGATCGGCGATAAAATTCCTAAATTTCTGCACTACTTCGTACCACATCAGTGTGTACTACGTCCACAAAGTACGTCAAAAAACTTCAAGTTGTATTCGATGCTTCGTGTCGGACTACCACACAACTTTCTCTGAATGTTCTTCTAATGGTTGGCATACAGTGCAAGAAGATTTATATTCTACACTTTATCGGTTTCGATTACATAAAAAATATACAAGACAGCCTTGAAATTTACTCATTAAAAACTGTAACTTATGTCACATCATACGCGCCGTTTTTTGGCAATAGACTGCTTAATGCATTTGAGTGATCAATTTAAAAATTCATTACCAATTGGATCTAAAATTATCCGTAGAGATTTTTACGTCGATGATTTGCTAACTGGAGCAGATTCAATTATCACCAAATTCATGGATTCTTAGATGCATCAATTAGAGCTTACGGCTGCTGCATTTATATTCGAAATAGAGTGAATAACAATATTTCTTGTTATTTGCTAACGGCAAAATCGAAAGTCGGTCCTTTGAAAACTAAGTCGCTACCGCCAAGTTATGGGCTAAAGTTAAGACCATTTTAGCATGCGCCATTGAAAGTGTTACTTTTTGGACCAATTCCGAAATAACATTACACTGGATAAAATCTCATCCATCAACCCTATTCACGTTCGTTGCAAATCGTGTAGCAGAAGTTCAGGAACTGTCTGATCAAGTTACGTGGCGTCATGTTCCGACAAAGAACAATCCTGCTGACAACGTTTCAATTAGTTAATAAACATTCATCCTATTTAAAGTTGATTAGAGTGTTTTCGTTGTCTTAAGATTTCTCCATTTATGTCGAAACAAAGTTCTTAAAATTACGAACCTTAACAAAACAGCGAAGAAAATGAATTTTTCATTTCTAAAAATTGTTGAAATTATTCAGTCACAAGAATTTTCCAGTGAAATTAAAATATACGAAGGAAATAGAAAATTTTCAGTTATTAGAGTAGGCGGACGATTGCTAAATGCTGCAATCTCATACGATGCGAAGTATCCATTAGTGCCTAAAAAATGTCATTTTGTAGCCATTTACTTGCGATATTTACAGATTGAAAACTGCCATGCAGGAGCAAAAGCATTAGTTGCTCTTCTTCGGGATAAGATATGGCTTATAAATGCCAAAGAAGAATGCAGTCGAGTGGTACGCAAATATGTTAACTGTTTCATGTATAAACCGAAACTGATGAATCAAATAATGAGAATCTTGCCTGCTGACAGGGTGAGAGCTCTACGGCCATTCAAAATAGTGGCGTAGATTTTTGCGGACCGATTAATTTAACTTTGAAAATTCGCGGCCGTCCACCCGTCAAAATGTATATTGCTGTGTTCAAATGCTTCACATCAAAGAGCTGTTTACTGATTTATCTTCCGATTCGTTTCATTTATGTCTCAAAAGGTTCACTGCCAGGAGAGGGATGCCAACCAAAATCTACTGCGACAACACCATCAATTTCGTCCAGGCTAGTCGAGAGATACGAGAGGCCAGAGAGGCAATGCAGCAGGCCGAGGGATGGAGTTCATCTTTATAGCACCCAGGAAACCTCATTTCAGCGGCCTGTGGGAAGAAGCGGTGAAGTCAGCCAAGAGCCTGATGCTGAAAACCGTTGGCAGCGCATTCTTGACAGTGGAAGAGTTCGCGACGTTGCTAGTGGAAATCGAAGGCGTGCTCAACTAATTTTGTATAAATTTTGGTTAAAACTTTAAATTTTAGTCACGTTATAGCCGCCATGGCAACTCATCTTCTGTAAAACGTTTCAAGAGTCTACCTATAAGGGTTAAAATAATAGGGCCAAATACATACATACGTTCAAATCATGCCACTGTCGAAGCATCCTTTAATTTTATTGGTAATAGTAGTCATAGTAATACACCTTGTTTGATAGGGTTACGTTTTTACCCTTTAAGTAGGGAACCCTAAAAATTCTAAAGGTTCTCTACAAATGCATGTGATATTGAATTTTTAATAATTATAGAAATTTATGAATTAAATAATATAAAAGCAAATATTTGAGCTTGAGGTCAAAATCTATTTTAAATTAATTATTTTTCTCTTTCATTAGATAAATATGTGTTTTATCAAAATCTTACAGTTTTTTCAATTATTGTAATTGTTGTTTTGTGTTATGTTTTATTGTTAACTAGCTGAGCTCCCACACGTCGCGTGCGTCCTGAAAATATTTTTTGTTCGATTTTGCTTTGAAAGTAATCCACACCAAATTTACTTACTTTTATAGTGCTTCCTACGTATTTTCTTTATATAAAGGTACCCATTACTGGATAAAATTTATAAAAAATTATAAAATTATTGTAAAGCTTTGTAAGAAGTGTTCAAAATATCCCGCCTTAAAATGTGTATATTGGTAAAACTGTGTACTTGCACTGCTTTCTTGGAAATAAGATAATTTTACGGAAAAAGGTATCCAATATTTGAACCACGATACTAAGGTGCTTCCTCACAAAATTTTACTTAAATCCATTCAGTGGTTTTTACGTGATGCGAACATAGACAGACGGAAAAAAGTTACTGTTTTATTATATGTGTAGAGATAATGTCAGTTTATCCCTGATGTACTATAGTACAACAAAATAGCATGCCTGCTCCCCATTTGCCTTAAGGACGAATTACTTACTAAATGACATGGATGTTAAGATTTTAATGTCCTCATGTTAATTTCAATATTTTCTGTTTGTCACTGAGTAAACTACTGTAGATATACGTATGTATAATCGCTAGGCATGTCTGATATTCAAAGTTTAATTGCATTGAGTTTGAGCAATAATGGGAGATAGAAATAATATTTTCAAAAGTTTTAAATAAAACAATCGAATCAACAAAGGACATTATGCCAAACATTTGTAAATGCAATTTCGTGTTACAAAAGATTTTTCTTACCATGTGTTTCAATTAATTAATTTGAGGTTGAAGCATGTGTTATATTTGAAGTTTCTATTGAACATTAAAAATATCGAAAATAATTCAAATATAAAGAAATGAATTTATTTTAATTTCAAAATATTTACATTACTAAATATTTTAAGACATTTAATTTTAAATTTACATTCACTTGAAATACGAGTATATTTCATTTAGTTACTTTTTTAGGCACTGGTTTTCGCAGTCGCTTTTGGTTAAGAAATAATTGTTACCTTCGTAGCAGTGAGACTTGAAAGGAACACATTTTTTGTAATACGGAACGTAAGACCAGCCATTAACTATTTCATAGTTGCAGTCATCACCTTGATGAACGCCCGGTAAAGGTTTATCCTTACAGCTTTCTAAAAATTAAAATATGTTTTAATTATTAAAAGTTAAAAAATTATTAGTTTTAACTCTGGTTACCAATATCTGAAGCAACTGTCCAGGAAACTAAAGTCAAAAGGGACAATACCAAAGCAACGATTTTCATTTTTATCTAAATGATTTTTTTAGTCAGTTTGATAAAACTCAGAGATAGACTGTTTTTAAAATTCCTTTTAGCCCCTTTTATATTCACAAATTATGTGGTTTGAAGAAAATATAATCTCACAAATTGTAGCTATTTTTCCAAACATTAGTTTAAGTTTTAAGACAGATGTATTTGTATGTACGTACAATTTCATTTGATAAACTTGTGCAACTAAAGAAGCCATAATAATTATTTCTTTGTTTGATTAGAATAAAAATTGTAATAAATCATTAACTATTCAGCACTAGCAACAAATATTTATAACAATTGCATAGCTACCATCACGCGTTGAAAGTATGCATATGCATGAGTATAACTGCCTATTTAAGAGTGTAGCCAGAATTCGAACAACAAACGACGAATTCGAACAACATTTGTAAATTTGTTTTTATTTAAATGTAATTGTGCGAGATAACGAATTCGTGTGACACTGTGCAATATGCAGTAATTTAGTCATTTGGTTGGGAATTACATATATAAGAGTCAGCTTAGCCAAAAATAGCTCTTATACTTGTAGCTTTAGATATGGCCATCAGCGTTGCTGGGGGAATGCTTAGTAAAAGTCACGCTTTTCTTTCAAAAATGTTAAATTTTTTTATTAAATGTTACATTTTGAAAAGTTCCTTAAACAATAGTAAATTTTAGTAATTAATATATATATAAATATATATATATATATATATATATATATTCCCATTGATCCTATAAAGAGCATAGTGATTAATATAAAATGAATATTTTTATTTCATACATATTTCAGGGATAATAACAAGGCAGACAATTATAGAAGCATGTGAAAACCTAAATTTAACAAGTAAGACTGCTATAGATATAGGTACAAAATTGATTTAATTTAAAGGTGGGATCACAGGATTGCACCAATTTGGCCCAATTTTCACAGTGCTAAATTGCCGCACAATAATGAAGTTGTACCAATCTTATTCTCTTCATTCACATGATTGCCCCATTGTGTACAAATTTGATTGCCGCAAAACGTCAAAAACCAATTGAGCAACAATAATTGCCGCAGCCTATTCACACGGTTGTGTATTGCTATTATGAGTATCAGCTGTTGAGCGGACTTAAAAAATTAGGCTTTGTTTAGTGCATTAAAATGGTTTGATTTTTAAAAATGCTTCATCTATGTATGTATATCATATGTAAATTGAATAACACAAAAAAAAGGAATTAAAAAAACGAAGACTGGTTAACAAGAAGAGCAACTGATGGCGCATATTTTTTTTTTTTTTTTTTTTTTTTTAAAAAGAGAAGTACCACTCAGGCAGTTAATGCCTACATAAACTGTGGTACTTCCTTTGGAAAGGGATAGTAGTAGATAAGACAGATGGTTAGTGATAGTAAAGCTTCGATTCTGGCAACACTGTAATTGCACGTTATGATTATTTTTAGAACAGTATTGCAGCGCCTCTGGTGTTATTTAGGCGAATTAGTTCGAAGCTAGCATAGCCAATTTATAATTATTTTACTTCGCCGGCGATTTAGTGCTATGTAGTAATACCGGCGAAGGAGGGCGCTGTGATATGCATTATTATGAAGAAAAATTAATACATATCAGAAAAATTGATGTTGCCACGGCTGAGATTTGAACTCGTGACCATTGCTTAGTAGTCAACGTGCTAACCACTTAAGCTACAGCACCCTCTATACGAAGATCCTAAAAGAATTTCGAGAAATAGATAACCAGCTGAAGTTTAAAAATTATTATTTGAATTTCGAAATTTTATTGAAATGAATGACGAAACCTCCAAATATTTATTGGAACTGGTGTTACCATATACATATTTGTAAACAGGGCACAAACATGCGCATGGCTATACCAGCTAGTGAATGCTTTGCTACTTCGCTTCGCTTTCTAGCTTCCGGAGATAGTCTTTCGCCATGTCCCTATTCATACCGGCTGTTTGTAATACAGTTTATAAAGCTTCAAGGTGTATAATTAAAAGTACAACAATAATTAAAAAATTTATTTAAAATATAAAATAAAATTATTTGTACTTCAAAAAAAAAAAAAAAAAAAAGATATGAACACGTATCAAAGACAAGTTATTTACATGTAAATTATCGAGTATTGATAAACCCCCGTCTACATTAATCGTTAACTTGTCTTAACAAAAGTCAAACTTCATATAAAAACAACATTATTTTTAATACTGGTTTATATTTATATGAAATTTGACTTTTGTTAAGACATGTTGATAGGAAATATTGGCCGGGGTAACGTCAAGAACACAATAAATACTGCCGCGTTTTTATCATTTATATTGCTACATGGTTGCTTATTGACCATTCACACGATTGCCGCGCCAGAGTTGCATTTTATTGGGCAAAACTAGCACAATATCGCCCGGAATGAAAAATCACACGATTGGCGAATAATATAAGGCAATATTTGGTGCATTGCGGCAATCGTGTGATCCCACCTTAAGAGACAAACGCATTAAAAATCTTAACTGCGCTTTTTTATTCATTAATCAGAAAAATTTCGTATACTGTATATATCGTCACTTGAAATGCCTAACTAAGTAAAAATTTCGTATAAATTAAAAAAAAAAAATTTTTATAAAATTTTTACAAAAAAATTTCAATAAAACTTACAAACAATTTTTAATAAAATTTTTACAAAAATTTTCTATAAAATTTTTTCAAAAGCTTTTTAATAAAATTTTTGAAAAAGATTTTCGATTAAATTTTTACAAAAAAATTTCAACAAAATTTGTACACCAAATTTCCAGTAAAATTTTTAGGTAAAAATTGTCATTAAACGTTTTTAAAAAAAAATTTTATATAAAATTTATATGTAAAAAAAATATAAGTCAAATTAAGTTACCCATCGGGACAGGTGCCTCGGCAGGCGAGTTGTGGGTTCGATTCCCACCAAAGTCTCTCGAATTTTTCACTACAAGTTGACGGGAAGGCCAAGAAGGAGCTTATATATAATCTGGGTGGTTAACTGCGTTAGTATAGGTCTCTCAAATTAAAAATCCCGGTAAGTCGATACATGCAGACTGTGCTTGGAAAAAGGCTAACATAACAAAAGGCTTTGAACCGCGTGCAGACACATATTATATGGATTTGCCTTAACCAAATGTTAGCAATTACCATAGACTCTGTAATGAGGAAGAATGCCCACATTAATTTTTATAGAATTTTTTTTTAATTTTTGGAAAAAGTTTTTGTAAAATATTTAGTTTTTTTTAAATTTTACAGAAAATTTTTTTGTAAAAATTTTATATAGCATTTTAAAAACGTTTAATGACAATTTTTTTCTAAAAATTTTATTGAAAATTTTTTTGTAAAAATTTTATTGAAAATCTTTTGTATAAATTTTATAGAAAATCTTTGTAAAAATTTTATTGAAAATTTTTTGTAAATTTTATTGAAAATATTTTGTAAAAACTTTATAAAACATATTTTGTAAATTTTTTACAGAAAATTTTTTGAAAAAAGTTTTTGTAAAATATTTGGAATTTTTTTTTAACTTTTGGTTAAATATTTTATAAAATTTTGTGTAAAATTTTTTTGAAAATTTTGTTGTAAAAATTAGGAACTTTCTGCAATCTATATTGCACTAGGATGGCCAGACAACAGCAAAATAATCATTAAAAAAACTTTCATATTAGAACAACATAAAATATAACGGCCTTTAACAAAAATCAAAACAGAAAAACACTACCAGCCTAAAAACGAATAAAAAATCGACCCTCGCAGGGGGTTATTGATCCCCTCAGATCTGTAAGCACTCCTTTCGATCTTCTTGTAGCGGTCTAATATTTATTTAACAAAAAAAGCCAAAGATAATCATTACAACGCGAAAAAAATGGAAACAACGTGAACAAATTTAGGTGGGCGTGGTTTTTTACCGGCAGCCTCGAATAGAATCGTCTGATGTTGCTGAAATGCAATCCTAAAATTTTCGAAACTATGCCTGGCAGATTGGTGGGCTTTAAATCTTCTTCACCCCGTCTAGTGCCTTGGCAAATGACATTTCAATCCGAACACGGACAGAAGGACTTCCTTAATCAACTTTTCTATGTATAAGCATCCAGAATATATATGTATTCTTTATTGGATCGGAAATAAATAGTGTAAGAATTATACACGGAACGACAAACTTCCACCTGTGCTGAAGGGTATAGAAATATAAGTAATACAAACACGAGTACATATTCTGGAAATGTTGAATTTAGAAGTCTCATATATTGGAAGATAATGTTGTATCAGTATTCATCCGATTAAGGTGGTCAGTCTTTATATGTAAGTTTCAGTATATGAAAATGGAGGTACACATAAAAATTTAACATATAGCTTTTCTTTAATTTTTGAACAATGGTTTATTTTCACACTTCATATTGAAAACTTTTTCCCAATCGCAATGATGACTGTGGGTGGGTATGAATGCCACTATTTTTGTGGAGTCTCTACAGGTCATACCGTTTGACATATCATAATGTATGTGCCTTTGATATATGTAGATGGAGAGCTGTATAGTTTTTGGATATAATTTCATAATCGGGAAGGGGCAAGGGGTAGTTTATCTGCACCCCAAACCGAAAATAATTAATTTTTCGATTTGAATATGCTTAGAACTTTTAATTATGAGGTATAGTAAAATTGAGCGTAGGCCACTCCAGAATTTTTTCGTGTAGTAAAAGAAAAAAAACAATTCATAGCTATCAAACTGCTCAACGTACGTCAAAATTTAGGAAGTTGCCCAACTTTCATACTCTGCCATGACAGAGACGGACTGATTGGGACAACGCTCAAAAGAAAACATGTATTTTAACTTACTTGCCCGTGCTCCGACCTTGAGTTCAAGTTTTCATATCAAAAACCTCCCAGACAAACACTGTCAACTTTTTTTTACTTGTTCGTTGGGTTCTTGAAATTGCAAAATAAAAACATAACGATACTGCAAAAGCTAACTTACACTATGAAATTTTTCATGAAACTAGTTACATGCAATTTTTGTTTGTTGGCAAGAAGTGTAGAGAAGCAAGAGTGGTAGAAAAATGGCACGGCCTTTTGCATAATTTTCGTTCGTTCAGAGTTGATTTAAAAAATATGAAATTGTTTGGTTTAGTTGTGTCATTGGCATAGAAAGGCCATTCTCCCTCCTCCAGACTTGATGTTGCCCATCCCAGAAATTTAAAAAATTGTACTACATATTTATTTTCAGAATATTATACTCCAATAAAAAGGTACGGTAAGTACGGATTTTCTTAAATTAAGTACAAGACGCTTGACTCAAGCACGAATTCATCAAGCGCTGTATTCTTAATTTCAGATCTTGTTAAGCCTTTTCAGGCTCGATTTTAAACCGATAAAGTCTTGTTTAAAGAATTCACAGCTTAACTTAAATATGAATCCGAGTTTGGCGTGAGTCTACAATAAGTTTAAACCAAGCATACAAGAGATTGAATCAGGAATTCAGGATTTGAATCCAGCAATACGTTTCTTTCATGAATTCATTTTTTAAATTAAGCTCACAATAGTGCTTGATATAATCGAAAAATCAGATTGATTTAAGTAAACCCGTGATTGAATCAATCCCAAATCAATCAATTATGTTTAGAATAACATTTATTTTATTTATTCACGCTAAGAAAAAACATAGTTGAGGCAACCATAATCTAAGAGCAACATATTATGGTTAAATTATATGATTGTTTTCAAATCATATTATTATTAAAAATTATAATGTTATTGGTTAATAAAACGATTATAGAATAGCTTAAAACTATAAAATGTCATAAGAGAACGATTTTTTATTTTATTTTGAGAGGTACATACATACAGTCTAGGAAAAAACTCTACATACAGCCCAATATTTTTAGATTTCAACTTTTACAGTGATATTTGAAAACAACTTAGTATGAGATTAATTCTTACGTTAATAGTTTAAATTATTTATAGATAAAAATTTACAAATATATTCATGTCAACAAATATATTCTCGAATATAACACAAATATCAGTGGGAAAAAAGTCTACATACAGTGTAGCATCCCCAATAGTTTTTTGTGAGAATATACAGAGTAAACATAAAAATGCCGTTATTTTCGCATATTTGACTTTTTTGACAAACGATATTATCATTCAGGGACAGAAACTCAAAACTAAAATATTTAAAAAAATAAAAAAATGAAAAGAAATAAAACTTTCTGTTTGCAATTTAGTGGTAAAACTCCGAAATGAAAACAAATCCTACGGCGAAATTTCAAAAATAGTGAGCTTAAGTCGTGCTACTGTCCAAACTATTATAAAAAACTACGAAAGCACAAATAGCACCGAAAATAAGCCAAGATCTGGCAGGCCAAGGAACTTTTCAAGTCGGAATATGCGAAGTATTCTTAAAGAAATGCATCAAAATCCATAAATAAGTGCTCCGAAATTGGCGGAACACATTGAAAAATGTTCTAATGTTTCTGTGACGTAATGAACAATTATAAATATTTTGCATGAAAACATCTTTAGAAGTAGAACGCTGCGAAAGAAACCACTAATTTCTGCTAAGAATCGGCACCTACGTCGAATTTGAAAAAGCTTATCTAAATAAGGATTTGAATTTCTGAAAAACTGTCTTATTTACCGATCAGAGCAAGTACAATATTTTTGGAAGCGACGGCCGACCAAATGTGTGGAGAAAACCCAATACTGCACAAGTGCATATATCTACGGTGAAACATGGTGGTGGTAGTGTTATGGTTTGGGGAGCTATAGCATCATCTGGGGTGGGGTCGTTTGGTTTTCGTCGATGGTAATATGTGCAGACATCAATATAAAAGTATAGTGGAACAAAATTTGAAACCATCCGTTGAAAGCTTGGGTCTTGGAAATCGTTGGATTTTTCAACAAGACAACGACCCCAAGCACACCGCTCACATAGTTCGAGACTGGCTTCTTTATTGGGCTACACGACAGCTGAATTCCCCACCTCAGTCACCAGATCTTAAACCGATCGAGCAGGTTTGGGATGTTTTGCAACGATTAGTGCGAAAATATGACATTACAAGTCGAGAGACTCTCAAAAACGCATTAATTCGTGCATGGGCCGAAATTACTCCAGATATCACTGAAAATTTAGGGATGTTAATGCCCAGCCGGCTTCAGGCAGTAAAAGATGCTTAAGGTGGTCCTACTAAATATTAAAAAAATAAATTTGACCTTTGTTTTAGTTCAAAAGCTTTAATAACTTATAACTTTTATAGCTGTATGTTGACTTTTTATACCCTTCACCACAGGTGGAAAGGGTATATATAAGTTTGTCATTCCGTGTGTAATTTCCACAATATTCATTTCCGACCCCATAAAGTATATATATTCTGGATCCTTATACATAGAGAAGTTAATTAAGCGAAGTCCTTCTGTCCGTGTTAGTGTGGTAATGTCATTTGCCAAGGCACCAGAAGAGATACAAAAAATTAAGACACACCAATCTATCAGGCATAGTTTCGAAAAAAACGCTCACCTATATTTTTTTACGCTTTTTTTTAATTTTTTTCGGCTTTAATAATTCTGTTTTGCCTTTTTTTGTCAAATAAATATTAGACTGCGACAGGTAGATCGCAAGGAGTGCATACAGATCTCGGGGGATCAATAACCCCCTGCGAGGGGCGTTTTTTGTTTGTTTTTAGATTGGTAGTGGTTTTCTGCTTTGATTTGTATTAGAGACCTTAAAGAAAGCATAGAGGTAGCCAATGGACCCACAGGGTACCCACTGATAAATAGGAGCAGTTAAAAGGACCCCCCATGTGTCAATATGAGGAATTTTTTTTTTGTAAGGATTTCTTTTTGCATTAGTCTGACCATTCTAACTTAATATAGATTGCAGAAAGGTCCTAAATTTAACAAAAAAATTTCAATAAAATTAAAAAAAAAATTGTAAAAAATTTTTTAAAAAAAATTTTTAAATTTTTTGTCAAAAATAAAAATATTTGCAAAGCATATTCAAAAAGGTATTTTACAGAAAAATATTCAAAAAAATTTTTTTTTAAAAAATTTTCCAAAAAATTTTAAAAAAAATATTTTTACAAAAAATTTTTAGACTCAATTTTCGAAAAATTAAAACAAAAATTTCAATATTTCTCTGAAAATTAAAATTATGCGTGTATGTTATGTTACATAATTAATATTAAGAATATACATATGGATGTATGTGTGTATATAGAGTAACATATTTTTTTAAATGTGTTTGATTTGTAAATAGATGATATCTCTGTTTTAAAACCTAGGTGCATTAAACACATAGACATCATCAGGATACCGACTACAATCTCAAAAATAAAATACACACGTTTATAGGTAAACGATTATTTTGAAGCCAATATAGCTACATGTATACACGACCTCTATTTTATTCAACAAAAGAAAGTGTCACAAAATTGTAAATTACAAATTCATATAAAACAAAAAGTTTTGGAGGAAATATTTATAAGTTTTTGAAAAAGTTATTTAATTTTATAAAAGCAAAATAAGTATTTCTAGAACAATGTCAGAGTTTACGATATAGCTGTCGGCTTCAATGTCATTAAGTAGCTGACAACACGGCGACAATTGTAGCAAACGGAATTTGTTTTCATTTGTCTTTTATTTCTTTAACTCATGAATAATGATTTTTTCTCATACGACTTTATTTAAGTAAAGAGTCAACAATATGGATAATGCTGTACACGTCTGTATAAATAAAATCACCGTGGTGAAGGGTATAGAAGATTCGGCACGGCCGAATATAGCACTTTTACTTGTTTCTTGTGAATATTATATGTTTTTGTTATTTTTATTGTTTTTATGTTTTTAAAAATATAATTCTTTCTTGACTCTTTACCAAATAGCATTTATTATATTTAAATAAAATTTACAAATACCCAAAAAACTCGAAATTTAGGGTTGCATGTAGAGGTTTTTCCTTCACTGTATGTGTGTAGAGGACAAAAAACAAAAAAACCTGGTTATTTTATATGTTCCTTCTGTTCCTTATACAATGCCAATAACGAAACATTAGCAAGTTAAACAACCTTAAAACGCACCCCGGGAATATCACCGACCAGCAAATTACACTTCATCGGTTTCTTCGGTGTAGGTTAAGCTACTATCACGAGGTGCCATTGGTTATTACCATTCTTCATTTCAGGCACTTACCGATAGCAGAATTAGATTGTTTGACTTTATCATCAACTTTTTGAAGTACAATTTCCTTGGCATGGGAAGCACTAAAAGGATATCCTTCCATCTTGAATCTTTCTGTATTCTTTGTCAGCTCAACGTAGGTCAATCATGTCTTCTAGCAGTGTGGGGACATTTTCTCTAATAAATTTCTTGTGTTTATTATTATTACAACGATTTCAGTTTTGCTAATTTATGTATCAATGAAATCGTCATAAAGATTTCATTGTATGTGTGTACATATCTATGTATATTTTTTTTTTTATAACATAAGTATATTTTTAAGAAATAGGTTTTTGCTTCATATTCTTTTAGCCGAACGATAGCTTTTATATATGTAATGCATTTGTTTTGTATTTCTTCCAACGTGAAGTAATTACAAGTACAATAAAAACAATAACAACTCATCATGTCAGGGTTTCATTTTCGTCAAAAGTATTAATACTTGTGTTATAATATGAAAAGGCTTTATATGTAGTGGGAATCCATGGCTTATTCATACTTTTAATTACATTCGTTTGGAATGGTATAAATGATATCATACAAGGCCAAAACATGATGATTTAAAAACCTTAACTGCTCGTCTACCATTCAAAAATAATATAGTTAATCTCTTCTTCCAACAAATATTAATTAGCAGGTTTGAAATTCCGAAAACTTATAACGTTATTAGAATGTTCAATTGAAATTTTATATGTGAAAAACATAAGATCATGTTTGGAAAAACACGATGCTGATAATGGATACAGATGTGATCAAGATTAGCGTCGGCACCTAGCCGCATTGGCTCTTATCCGACGGTGGTTTTAGCACCGAGTGAAATGAAAACGTTGCGCCACCATTGTGTAGCATAGTAATTTATATAACATGGCAAGCCTAGAACCCATAATATAATTTCTTACTTAGGGGCTGGAGACTATCCAACTCCAACAAGTGTGCAACAGCACACTTG
Organism: Phasia obesa; assembly: GCA_949628195.1. Taxonomy (NCBI): domain Eukaryota; kingdom Metazoa; phylum Arthropoda; class Insecta; order Diptera; family Tachinidae; genus Phasia; species Phasia obesa. The sequence continues at coordinate 21,445,672 of OX451216.1, read as the reverse complement.
GTCGACCATGCACCATCGCCACATAAATCGATCTTAAACCACAACCACTACGTGTACCCCCGAAGGAGACCTCACCAATAACCGGTCACAGAGAGGAGCGGCTCTCTGTGTGGCTACTGGTTCCCGTAGTACCAGTACTTTGGGCACTGGTCGGGCCTCCAAGAGGATCCGTGATATTACAGAGCTTTTCTGGTGCCCCTATTTTCCCCAAGAGCAAATAGTCAAAGCCTTTGGAATATGCAGCAGTGAGATTATTGTACCCCCGGGGGGAAAATGAACATACATCATAATATTGGACTCATTGGAAACAAATAACAAAACTAAAATGATTGGAGAGTTCTGTAAATATTGTTTAATCTAAAATTTCCCGCTTACAAAAATAGGAGGTGCTGCCAACTTTTCAGTACCAGTAAATCGGTACTATTTTATATTTATTTTCTCTTTGAAGTTAGATATTTTTAAGGGGAAAAAGTGTCCTATATATGAAGCGAGGTACTATGGTGCCTCCGCACAAAACTTTCTTAAAAAGCATCCAATAGCTCTTACGTGATGCGAACTTAGACAGACGAACTGATGTTTTGTATAAAGAGTATATGTATATGCACCAGCAAGAAAATTTTCAAAAGTATTTCATGTACAGAAACTGTCCCGTTGGTGTATTATTATTAGTTGGGTCGTTTTCGGGGGTTAAACCACATGTGAAGAAAAGCAGACGCTTTTATGACACGAAATTATGTTTGACAGATCTAGTTTTTTTTATTTAGTGAAGTAAAGCGTTAAAACTATGAAAATTAATTTTTATCTACTTTTTTTTCTATAAAAAATAAAATAAATTATTTTAATTCATACACGCGCAGACAAATAATGCTCAGTTTGCCCGACAAGCAAACAAAAAATAATGAGAACGAATACACTGTCATAAAACCATAAAACATATCTTTTTTATTATGTTTGAGGTAAACATTTAATTTTAAAATTTGCATCCAATATTGCCCTACTCCATTAAATACGCCATCCAGGGATAAAAATAAAAAATTCTTGAAAATAATAGGTTTGTTTCAGTTTTTTTCGAATAATAGCTTCCATGGTTTATTCTGTAAATTTATGCGGTCGTTCTCTTTCTGGGGCGGTGGTATGAAAACTATACCGCTTATCTAATTAGTCTTCCCATATTTTGTGTTCCATGGAATATTCTAAATACCACTTTTAGATGTAAATTTAAGCTTATATTTTACATAATTCTTGCAAAAAAAACCGACTACAAAACAAATATATGTGCATCAATTCTAAACTAAAAATTTAAAAGGAAGTAATCTGTAAGAAATAGTACTCAAATTAAATACTTCTATACTTTTTGCTCTAACGGACAAGTAATATACGTTCTGTACATTCAAATGTCTATCCATAACGACAAATTACGTCAGATATGAGGACACCCTTTATTTTTTTACAGTTATTATTACTGACACAGTAATAAAAGGTAAAGATTCCAAAGATATGGCCATGTACAACTTACATCAACTTTTGAGACACCCTTTAAAATTTTAAATATTTATAAATGTTATTATACGGGACATAGTAGTGGAGATTCTGTCTAATTTTCAAGTGTTTGTCTATAGCGGTTCAAAACATAGGGCTAGATAGGTTAAATTTTATCAATTATGGGGACACCCTTTAGTTTCCAAACTTAAATTATATACTTGATGTTATAAAGGACTTAGATATACAGGTTCTTTGTAAATTTCAACCATCTCTCTGTAACGGTTCAAAAGTTCGGCAATATACATCAAATTACATCAGCTATTGGGACACCCTTTAAATTATAATTATAAATATTTAGTTTCTGATTATAAATATTGGACATTCTGTCCAATTTTCAAGTGATTGTCTACAATGGTTAAAATGGCTCATATATTTAAATTGACGTCACATATGGGGACACCCTTTAATTTTTAAGTTTATTTTTTTATTAATTTCTATTATTGGCAGCTATAGTGATATGCAGTTTTTTAAAATTTTAAAAGGGTGCTTTTTACGGTTCATAATACACGTAAAAAACACGTATGTTGTATGGGGACACCCTTTAATTTTCAAAATTCTGAACTTCTTTCAAAATGGGACCAATCTGTAAGCATTTCCGTTCTAATAAAGAAAAAAATTTTAAAATCGTTTCAGAAATGACTGAGTTCTGCGGGCACAAACATAAAAAAGCAACATTCAGATTAATTGATAATCTCCTTCTTTTTTTGAAGTCGGTTAAAAAATGCACCAAGTGATGAAATCAATAGATGTAGGATTAATTATACTTTGGTGCCTTCAGACAAGTGTCGATGGTATTTTTCGATATTTATTGAGTTTCAAAACACGCCTTTGTTAGACTTCTATGAATTTTGATAAATAAGATAGTGAAAAACGTGTTCAAAACTAGTATACCAAAGACCAATAATTCTTGCAAAAAAAAACCGACTACAAAACAAATATATGTGCATCAATTCTAAACTAAAAATTTAAAAGGAAGTAATCTGTAAGAAATAGTACTCAAATCAAATATTTTTATACTTGTTGCTCTAACGGATATAGTAATATACGTTCTGTACATTCAAATGTCTATCCATAACGGTTCAGCAGATAAAGCCATATACGACAAATTACATCAGATATAAGGACACCCTTTATTTTTTTACACTTATTATTACTGACACAATAATAAAAAGTAAAGGTTCCAAAGATATGACCATATAGGTTAATATCACCTAGGGGATACCCTTTAATATAAAATTTTAAATTAAACACTTATTTTAAAGGACAGATTCTTTGTAAATTTCAAATGTCTGTCTAAAACGGTTCAAAAGTTTGGCCATATGCATCAATTTACATCAACTATTGAGACACCCTTTAAAATTTTAAATATTTATAAATGTTATTATACGGGACATAGTAGTGGAGATTTTGTCTAATTTTCAAGTGTTTGTCTATAACGGTTCAAAAGATAGGGCACCCTTTAATTTTTAAGTTAATTCTTTTATTAATTTCTGTTATTGGCAGCTATAGTAATAAGCAGTTTTTTAAAATTTTAAAAGGGTGCCCTTTACGGTTCATAATACACGTAAAAAACACTTATGTTGTATGGGGACACCCTTTAATTTTCAAAGTTCTGAACTTCGTTTTAAATGGGACCAATCTGTAAGCATTTTCTTTTTAATAAAGAAAAAATTTTTAAAATCGGTTCAGAAATGACTAAGTTCTGCGGACACAAACATAAAAAAAGCAACAGTCAGACGAATTGATAACCTCCTTCTTTTTTTGAAGTCGGTTAAAAATAAATAAAAACGTTGAAGTAGTGAGGATTTAAAGTTGATAGTATGAAAATCATACCACTGCGCATTATTCATATATATATGTACATATACATATCTATAGCCAATGTTGTGGCACACTTCCCGCTTGGCATGTTTCCCTTGTCCAACAAGTATATTATATCATGCTAAGAATAAATGAATTTGTATACCTACATACATATAAGTCAAGTGTTGTTAAACTACAGGTATTTTATTTTATTTTGTTCATTCCAATATATACATATTTTGTAACAGTTGTACATTGACAGTCTAAACGTTCTAATAATAAAGTATATGGAGGCAGTTTATTTAAGTCAACCAAAGAATAAAGTTGTCTTGTTATTACGCGCTTACATATCCATGGCTAAAAATAAAAAACTCAACAATGATATTTCCTATATGTATATTGGAAACTAACGATGATCATTAGACTATTATTCAACTGTTGATGACGATCCTCAACGTAATGATCAGAGCCAAATCCAAGAACATTATAAATCCATCATTGCAGTTGACAATGAAAATTAATACATTGATGAAGGTGAAAAACTGAAACTCATAGGAACTGTTTGATAGCGACTCGATATTCTTTAACCTCTAACAACCTCAGCACTCAAACAAATGCCTCAGAAATACAAGCGTTTATTGAAATAAATTTTATAATGGGAATCGCCATGCCCAGAATTAAACGACGGCTATACTTATATTGAAAATAATGCCTATAAGATTATTTAATATGCCAGAGATAACGAAACCCTCGTCGTCCGGTTTGAGGAGCACGATTGTCGTGTTCATTTAGTCATGATGAAGGTCGATTCAGCCAGTTGATCAAAATGGAAAGAGCAACTTAATTATGATATATGAGTGACTGAGAGGAGGATTTAAATAGAAGATATCAGCATATTTCAGCTGAAGAAACCTCTAATACAGTACCGAAGACTGATAGACAACAACTCTGGAAAAAAGAACAAATCGTTTTCGTGTCAGGGTAAAACACAGCCGGACAGCATTTAACGTATTTTTTGTACGTCACACTCTTTTGCATTAGTATAGTACAACTAATGAGCAAAATTTAGATGCGGCCAGTTCTAGTTCAAGCCAGCATGCATCTGTTAACATTTCATCCTCTATAGCGTTATTGGACTCCGGTTCACAAATAAATTTTGTAACTGAGGAACTGTCGCAAAGATTAAAGTTAGAAAAAGAAGAACATAATCTCAGTCCGCAGCTAAATTTAAAATTCAAGCCACTGTGAAGTCTCGAGTGAACTCTCATGAATTTTCTTCAGATTTTTGGGTTCTTCGATCGATTTCCGGTTATTTCTACGGCTAGCTGGAATATTCCTAACAATATTGAACTTGCTGATCCATATGTTGATCGGCGCTTAGATATTCTCCAAATTGTTATGCGTTGGACAAATAAGAAGGAGTCCTGACATCCCAACAGAAAACGCTTGTTGGGTTGGGTTGTGTTCGGTAACGAAGCGTCTCATATTAGTACGTGTAATAATGTCGAAACTGAGGAAACTCTTAATAAAATTGTTCAGAGATTTTGGGAACTAGAAGAGGTTCCTAAAGAAGTTAATGTTTCATCATCAGAACAACAACTATGCGAACAGAATTTTATAAAAACTATTACACAGCTGCCATCTGATAGACTTCAAGTGTCACTACCTTTCAAAGGCAACCCGAATAAATTGGGTTTCTCTTTTGATACAGCTAGGCGACGATTTTTTTCGCTAGAACGAATGCTTTCAAAAGATTTAAATATGAAAGAGATGTATAATAATTTTATGAAAGAGTACATTGAATTAGGACACATGACTATTACAGACGGTAAAATTCCTAATTTTCCACACTACTTCGTACCACATCTTCGAGTTGTATTCGATGCTTCGTGTCGGACTACCACACAACTCTCTCTGAATGATCTTTTACTGGTTGGGCTTACAGTGCAAGAAGAGTTATATTCTCTACACTTTTTCGGTTTCGATTTCATAAATACGCTGTCACTGCGGACATTGAAAAAATGTACCTCCAAGTTTTAATTAATGAGTCAGATAGAAAATTACAACTAATTCTTTGGCGTGCAAGAGACTCAGACAGCCTTGAAATTTACTCATTAAACACAGTAACCTATGGCACATCATCTGTGCCGTTTTTGGCAATACGCCGCTTAATGCATGTGAGTGATCAATTTAAAAATTCATTACCAATTGGATCTAAAATTATCCGTAGAGATGATTTGTTAACTGGAGCAAATTCAATTGAAGAGCTTAATGTCATACGTAAAGACGTCACTAAAATATCAAAATCAGCTGTGTTAAATTTAACAAAATGGATTTCTAACTACGAATCGAACACTGAATCTACCGAAGTTAAGAAGACTCTCCACAATACAGAAGATTTTACGAAACCGTTAGGCACATATTGGCTACCAAAAAGAGAAGTTTTCGAATATCAGTTAGATGATTCATTTCACACACTTAAAGGCGACAAAGCGAAATATTTTATCTGTATCTGCCAAATCTTTTGATCCTCTTGGGCTTTTATGTCCGCTTGTAGTCATTGTTCTACTTCAGGATTTTTCTACTTCAAGATTTTTGGTTACAAAAATTGAACTGGGATGAATCGATTCCTATGAATCTTCATATGTCCTGAGAAAATTTCAAGACTAATTTTATCAAAAATTGATATTATTGAAGTTCCCCGCTATATGTTGACTACTACACAATCTTTTCACTAAATTCATCGATTTTTAGACGCATCAATTAGAAGTAGAGTGAGTAACAATATTTCTTGTTATATGCTAACGGCAAAAAAGAAAATCGCTCCTTTGAAAACTAAGTCGTTACCCCGGCTTGAGCTATGTGCAGCACATTTATTAGCCAAGTTATGGGCTAAAGTTAAGACCATTTTAACATGCGTCATTAAAAGTGTTAGTTTTTTGACCGATTCCGAAATAACATTACACTGGAGAAAAACTCATCCATCATCCATGTACGTTTCTAATCGTGTAGCAGAAGTTCAGGAACTGTCTGATCAAGTTACGTGGAGTCTTGTTCCGACAAAGAACAATCCTGCTGACAACGTTTCAAGGTTGTAATGTTGATGAGCTCAATGCCTAAATTTGGTTCACGGGTGCGGTGTTTTTGCTCAATGAGAGTAATGACTGTCCAGTTAATCAACATTTTAAGTTGAATGACGAACAATTGTGATTGGAGAAGAAAAACGTAAACATTTTTCTTGCTGTTAAAGAACTAAATTCTATTATAGAGTTAGTTAATAAACATTCATCCTATTTAAAGTTGATTAGAGTGTTTTCATTTTCTTAAGATTTGTTCAAATACCTAAATTTAATCCAACAGCAAAGGAAATGAATTTTTCATTTCTAAAATTTTCTGTTTGTCACTGAGTAAATTACTGTATACGTATGTATATTCGCTAGACAAAGTTTAATTGCATTGAGTTTGAGCAATAATGAGAGATAGAAATAATATTTTCAATAGTTTTAAATAAAATAACCAAACCGACAAAGGACCTTATGCCAGACATTTGTAAATGCAATTTTGTATTTGAAGTTTTTATTGATCAGTAAAAAGATTCAAAAAATTTATATATAAAGAAATGAATTTATTTTTATTTCAAAATGTTTACATCACTAAATATTCTAAAACATTTGATTTTAAATTTACATTCACTTGAAATACATATATTATATTTAGTTAATATTTTTTAGGCACTCGTTTTCGCAGTCGCTTTTGGAAGAGAAATAATTTTTACCCTCGTTGCAGTAAGACTTGAAAAGAACACATTGTTTTTGATACGGAACGTAGGACCAGCCATCAACTGGTTGATGGTTGCAGAATTTACTTCGATGAACGCCAGGTAAAGGTTTATCGTTACAGCTTTCTAAAAATTTAAATAGGTTTTAATGATAAAAATTTTAGAAACTATTATTTTAACTCTGGTTACCAATATTTGAAGCCACTGTCCAGGAGACCAAAACCAAAAGGGACAATACCAAAGCAACAATTTTCATTTTGATCTAAATGATTTTTTTAGTCAGTTTGATAAAACTCAGAGATAGACTGTTTTTAAAATTCCGTCTAGCCCCTTTTATATTCACAAATCAAGTGTTTTGACAAAAACATAATCTCCCAAATTGTTGCTATTTTTTCAAATATTTGTTTAAGTTTTAACGCCTTGTGCAAATAAAGAAACCATAATAATTATTTGTTTGTTTGTTTAGAAATTTTAGAATAAATATTGTAATAAATCTTTAACTATTCAGCACTAGCAACAAGGGCTACTTCAAACCTTTATAACAATTTTATTACAGCTAAAATGAGTATTTTTATTTTATATTTCAGGGAAAATAACAAGGGAAAAATTATAGAACCATGTAAAAAACTAAATTTAACAAATAATACTGCTATATTCAGCCATTCCGAATCTTCAATACCCTTCACCGTTGTGATTTTATTTTTACAGATATAGTTACAAAATTGATTTAATTTCAAAGACAAACGCAATAAAAAAATGAACTGCGCTGTTTTTTTTATTATTAATCAGCAAAATTTCGTATACGGTATATCGTCACCTGAAATGCCTAACTAAGTCAAAATTTTAAACATTTTGTAGAAAATTTTTTTGTAAAAATTTTATAGAAACATTATAAACATTTCAAAAAAATTTTTTTGTAAAAATTTTATACGAATTTTTTTTTTAATATATATATTTTATATAAAATTTTTTGAAAAACGTTTAATGAAATTTTTTTCTAAAATTTTTTTGAAAATTTGGTGTAAAAATTTTATTGAAAATCTTTTGTAAAAATTTTATAGAAAATCTTTGTAAAAATTTTATTGAACATTTTTTGTACGTTTTATTGAAAATTTTTGGAAAATATTTAGATTTTTTTTTAAATTTTATCGAAAATTTTTTTGTGAAAATTTTATACGAAATTTTTTTATATATAAATTTTACATAAAATTTTTTGAAAAACGTTTAATGACAATGTTTTTCTAAAAATTTTATTGATAATTTTAGGTAAAAATATTATTGAAAATTTTTTGTAAGAATTTTATTGAAAAGCTTTTGTAAAAATGTTATAGAAAATCTTTGTAGAAATTTTATTGAAATTTTTTTTTAAGTTTTATTGAAATTGTTTTGTAAATTTTTTAGAAAAAATATTTTGTTAATTTTTTATATAAAATTTTGTGGAAAAAAATATTTAGAAAATATTTTTGGAAAATTTATTTGTAATTTTTTTTCTCTTTTGGTTAACATTTTTGTAAAATATTTTTTGATAATTATGTGTAAATTTTTTCTTTGTAAAAATTAGGAACTTTCTGCAATCTATACTGCATTAAGGTGGTCAAACAAATCATTTAAAAAAATTTCATCAAAAACAACGTGAAAAAATTTAGGTGGGGTGATTTTTTGCCGGCAGCCTCGAATAGAATCGTCTGATGTTGCTGAAATGCAATCCTAAAATTTTCAAAACTATGCCTGGCAGATTGGTGGGCTTTAAATCTTCTTTACATCGTCTGGTGCCTTGGCAAATGACATTTTAATCCGAACACGGACAGACGGACTTCCTTAATCAACTTTTCTATGTATAAGCATCCAGAATATATATGTATACTTTATTGGGAAATAAATATTGTAGGAATTACACACGAAATGACAAACTGATATATACCCTTTACACCTGTGGTGAAGGGTATAAAAATATAAGTAATACACATGCGAGTACATATGCTGGAAATGTTGAATTTAGAAGACTCATATTTTGTTGCATCAGTAATCAACCGATTAAGGTGGTCAGTCTTTATATGGAAGTTTCAGTATTGGAAAATGGAAGTACATATAAAAATTTAACATATTGCTTTCATTAATTTTTAAACAAGAGTTTATTTTTCACACTTCATATTGTAAACTTTTTTCCCATCGCGATGATGTCTGTGTGTGGGTATGTAATCCAATATTTTTGTGGTCTCTACAGCTCATACCGTTTGACATATCAGAATGTATGTGCCTTTGATATATGGAGATGAACAGCTGTATAGTTTTTGGATATAATTTCATAATCGGGAAGGGGCAAGGGGTAGTTTATCTGCACCCCAAACCGAAAATAATTAATTTTTCGATTTGAATATGATTAGAACTTTTATTCTTTATGTAATATATCCCTAAAAAGATCTGTTTCCATGAGGTATGGTATGGTAATTGGGTATAGGCCACTCCAAAGTTTTTTAATGTAGTAATAGTTGCGACAATTTGGTCAAATATAAAAAAATTATACACGTTACGAGACGTCTTCAAAAGTTACGAATAATGTAGGATATTTAACTAAACGGCATTACTGATGGAAATGAAAGTTATTGCACATACATATATACTCGTACTTAAAGATCTGACATACACTGACATAAAAAAAAATTAAAATTTTCCATCAAATAAATAAAATGTTCTAAACATAATTCACTTGGATCCTTGTTTAAAGCTAAAGCAAGATATTCAAAATTTTTAATAAAATAATTTAAACGGCAGATGTTGTTTTTATCTTAATTATGATATTTTTTTCTTCTTAATAAACATACATACATATACATATGTATGTACATAAGTTGACTGGAAAAGTTTTTTTTTAGTATGAATCTCTTTGACAGTTGTGATTAAAACTATAGTTGTTTGCATCTCAAATCTTGAAACATTTTTTCCGTTTGAATATTTATTTATTAAATGTTACAATACCGTTTAAGGGCAGTTTAGACAGAAAGACTTTACGTACGTAAAATCTAAGAGAAAATAAAATGAAAATCAATCCGTACGAAAAAATAGAGATTTAAAATCGTATGGTTTTTTTCTTACGTTTACACCGTTTGTGTTGAATAAAATGAAGTAAAATTGAAACAGCTGTTGTTAAAACAATAAAAAAAGTGAAAACAAATAAATAGCGTACTTGTGTAAAATATGCCAAATTTAAAAAAAAGTAACAAGGAAAAGGTTCATGGTGTTGTACTAGCCATTGCCATAATAAAAAAACTGGAAACCAACAACTAAAACAAAATTAAAAAAATGTTCACGTTCTTTTGCCAAAAGTTTTTTATTGTTTACAAACTTATTTGCGATGCCAGCTGGATCTATTTTGCACTATATTCAGCGGTTTTCTGCTATTTTGACGAGTTTTGCCTTAGCATTAATAAGAAAAACAGAACCCTGATCTAATGAAGTAGAATAGTTTTTGAAAAATTTCAAAACAGAGCCGTAAGACTGTCAAATTTCCATCCGTATTTTCTCTCAATGTCGGACAGTTTCATTACATATTATGTTTAGACCAAGGCGAATTCATACCAGGTGGAGTCGATAGCCCAGCTGATTGTTTTTTGCTCTCGTTTTTTTGCTAATGTCTTGTCAAAAAATACATTGTTTCATATCTGCTAATCTAATGTCAAAGTTGTTGTTTTGTTGTAGTTGTTGTCCTACTGCTCACACCTGGTATGAATTCGCCTTGGTTTAGACGATACTACTTGTACTCTTCTACACAAAAATTTGCCATGTCGTATTACTTGTAGTATAATGTAAGCCGCCCTTTAGGAGTTTTTACACGCAAACTAAATATGCCCCAAAAAATTATGTATTTCAATTTCTACAATTAACTGGAACCCCTACTAAAAATTTGCATACTAAATATAATCTATATCTGTACATATAATAAAACAGTAACTCATTTCCTGTCCGTCTGTCTGTCTGTCTGTCTGTCTGTATTTCTTTTTTCGAGTTCGCATCACTATTTTTTCCTATGATTCCTATGTAGGATATTATTTTCCCCAAAAATGTCTTATTTCCAACAGAAAGAGGAGAAAAAGCAATAAAAGTACACCGATTTAAAGATACTGCATACTTTAAGGCATTTTTTATTTTTAAAAGCGGGATACTTTAAATATGGTTGCGCAACAGATGGCGCTGTTTTAAAATAATGACAAGATATGCATTACTTACTGCCAAATCGCCAATTGAATACAATTTGTTTTTTATTTGTATTTTTATTTTGTGGAATTGCATTGTTATTAAAATATTTGAAACACCTTTTACAGAGCTTTACAATATTTTTTAGTATTTTTTATAAATTTTAGAATTTTATTCAGGGATTGGTACCTTTATATAAAGTACATACATACATATATGTCCGTAAGAGTCTTAAAATTTGGTGTGGTTTACTTTCAAAGATATATACATACATACATACATACATACATACATACATACATACATACATACATACATACATACATACATACATACATACATACGTATGTAGCAATATCTTCCGCTTTTTTTGTTTTTAGTAATTAAAAAAAGATTAAAAATTAGTGGAATTTTTTTAGTATATATGTATGTACATATTTTGTTAGTTTAATATAACTTAATTTCTTGCTGATAAGTCTGAATTTTTACTTGTGTGATATTATCTTGTTTTCTTAAAAGTTATTAAAACAGAAGTAAATTTGCATTATAAGTAATTATGTATGTAGATGCTTGCTAAAAATATTACATTGTTGAGAATTTAAAGAGAAAGAAGGGCAGGGCAGTTGCAATAAATAAAGAAGAAAACCGCAAAGGCCGAGTCACATATAATCCGTCATACGTTGACGACTTCAACTGACATCAACGTGACGACTGAAGAGTTTGACACAATGCGTACTTTCTTGACGGATATTAAATCAGTAAAGGAAACACTTGAAAATCTTCATTCTCCATTTTACTTTATTTTATTTGATTTTTGGCAATTTGTTTTATTTTTGCTGCCACTCAATACAAAAAGGTAATAAAAGCAAAGAAAAAACCAATTGATAGTTAAAAGTTGCCCAACTTTCATACTCTGCCTTGACGGAGACGGACTAATTGGGACAACGGTCATAAGAAAACATGTATTTTAACTTACTTGTCCGTTGAAAGAGACGACATATAATGTATGACGGATCCTATGTGCCCTGGCCTTAAGTTCAAGTTTTCATAGCGAAAACCTACTAGGCAGATACTGTTAACGTTTTTTACTTGTTCGTTGGGTTCTTTTAATTGCAAAATAAAAACATACCGATACTGCAAAAGCTAACTTACACTATGAAATTTTTCACTACAGACCAAACACATTTAACCAGGTGGCATCACTACGGCAGCTGACTATTGTTTGCTCGAATTATATTTGCGCCAGAGAATGTAAAAAACTTGTTTATACAGTGAAACTTCTCTTTAGCGAACTTCTATAAAATTCATTATGAATTCATTTAAAAATACAGCCTTTCCGTTTCAATTTCCATTTCTTTATAATTAATTTCCATACAATGAATTTGTCTTAACAAAGAAAAAAGTTTACAAATTAAACTTTGAATTTTTTTATAATGAAGCGATTTTCTCGCCCCATGTAGATTCATTATAAGGAAGTTCGACTGTATTTAAAATTTTTTGTTTTCTTTTTTTTCTTTGTTTTGAAAAAAAAAATTATTTTATTTCGAAAACTTATAAAAAATTATTGCTTTGTATGTGTCTAAATATTACGTATTGTGAGTTTGTTTGTGTTCAAGGTATATTTATCTTACTAGGTAGTGTCGTCCGCCCAGCTGATTTAGTAGTTCGATATGTCAAAAGTTGTATGTGTTCAGAAATTTTATAGTGTAGAAGAGAGAAAGCAATAAAACACATACACGCCTTCTCAATTTTCTTATATGTTTTTTTGACATTTCGAACTACAAAGTAACAACAAAATGCCATGTTGTTCTTGTATTGTTGTATTTGTTGTAGGGACGCCACTACCTAGTAAAATAAATATACCTTGTTTGTGTTGTTATCTTAAAAAAAAGTGTTATTTTAATTGTGCTAAAATTTCAAAACTTTTAAATTTGTATTTTTGTTTCTAAGACATTCTCTAGCTCATTACACAAACAAAACTGCATGTTGTTGTGTTTTAGCTCTAGAAATGCCACCGTGTAAAGGTAAACACCATAGATAACACATAGATGGCCAACTCTCCAAATGTCAAAAACGTGGCTACAAATACGGTTACGGTGTGAATTCAACACACTTAGGGGAATAAAATTTTTATTTACATTTAGACATTATTACGCGATATTTCATTGCACTTTCCAAATATTTAAACTATTTAAATTTTGAATTTTTGCACAAAAAATTATTTAACAATTTATTGTATTTAAAATTTTTTAATACAAAATAAATTCAGTTTTGTTGAGATTTGTTTGGTGAAATTTATTTCTACACAGTATTGTATTTTTTGGTCTTTTAGGGGGGATGAAAATTTTCACATCAATATAATAAATATTTAAAATTAGCATTCAATCTAACGTTTTTAAATATATGAGAAATATACAATATTCATATTTTTATTAAAAAAGCAAAAGAATTATTTAATTTTAACATCTAAAATTGAATGTAAAAAAATATTCTGTTTTTACAAAATATTTTATACAACTATGTACAGTTTAGGTGCTGTGTGGAATTTTTTTTCTTAATCAATACTTATACAATTTTGCCTACCAATACATTCTTAGACTTAGGTTTTTTGAAAAGAGACTTAGGTTTTTGACGTTTCAGTTGACTATCTACCAAGGCGAATTCATACCAGGTGTGAGCAGTAGAGCAACAACTACAACAAAACAACTACTTTGACATTAGATTAGTAGATATGAAACAATGTATTTTTGACAAGGCATTAGCAAAAAACGAGAGCAAAAATCAATCAGCTGGGCTATCAACTCCACCTGGTATGAATTCACCTTGCTATCTACATATCCCTACAAGAACAGTGACCATCAATTGAGCAATCATTTGAGTGTCACTGATGAGAAATTTTTTCTCATTGCGTAGAACAGAGCTACCATCACGTTATTAAGGGCATGTTACAAAAATGAGGGAAACATTTGTGTACGTGTGATTTTGCATCTCTCTCGAACTTAGTAACTCTTTGGACTAATGAGCATATCTCTGTACTGCTCACTCTAATGCTGTTTACTAATCAACTATGCTGTAAAAAGTAATCAACGATGACTACTCAAACTAGATAAATAAACCCCTCAGCTGACTAAGCAAAATTGTGCAGGAACAGATTCAATATTTTTATATTTATTAAAATACATTTTAAAATTAGTTTATAAATATTTATTTAATATATAATTTTACATATTTAAATATTTTTATTCGCTCAATAATGACTGCGTTCTACTGCCATTCGTAGGCTTTTTTGAAATTCAATCGCTCCCTGCTACTGTAAAGCATCTGAAATATGAAGAAATATATAAGTTATAAAATATTTTAAGTGGACCAGGAGGATGATTATCAACTCACATAAGTTTCCCGGAAGCATATTTTTCTCATCTACCTTCCTCATTGTACTTCTTCAGCAGGTCTTCCGAGCAGATTGCGGGGATGTCAGCAGTATTCCCCGACGTTGATTTTAGCTTATGCAAATATGTATGTAGTCTGTGAAGAATAAAATAATAAAGTAAAAATTTGAATTAGTTACTATTGCTTGAGTGAAATTTGCTGTACTTAATTTCAGCCATACCTCTTCCGCAGCAACAAGAGTCTTCAAGGAGAGAATGTTGGCGACTCCATGTTAACTTATTCTATATTTTTAATAACTTTTTTATGCACCAAACTACTTTTTACATTTATTTTCTTTTCATATTTATTTTAATATTTTAAAAACACGCGGATATATGTTACAATTTACGACTCAATTTACAGTGGCAGAGTTGTATTTTACAAAAAATTCAACTCTGCTACTCACATTCATTTTTTTATTTTTGTGTATGTATGAGTTTTCATTGTTCATGTGTTAGTTTCAATCATTTCTTCTAGGGATGTGTTATCTATGGTAAATACGCCTTGGTACATACATGCATACATACATACATACATACATACATACATACATACATACATATGTTTGTTTGTTTGTATGTATTCATTAAAAGTTCTATAACTTCTTTCTATTGTTCCTAGGGTTTGATAATGGTGGGCCGTAGAAGTTAGTCTTTCTATTTTGAGGAAATTACACAATTACTCTAATATGGAAAATTTTTTATTCTGTTTCCATGTTCGAAATGGACGTCTTCATTGTAATCATAAAGTTAAATTACATTTTTAATGTATACTGTAATCAAAACATTTTTTTATGCTTTAAACATATACACGACTGCGGCTACACGACTACAAATTCCGTTGGCTCAATTGTCGCAGTGTAGTCAGCTACTTAATTATATTGAAGACAAGACTTTGTGAACCCTGACATTGTTGTGGAAATACATATTTTACTCGCATGAAATAACTTTTAAAAATAATAATAAATATTTCTTCAAAACCTTTGGCATGTAAATGAATTTGTAATTTTGTGTCATTGTCTCTTGTTGAAAATATAAAATTGTCGCATACAAAAATAGAAATGACCCTAATTTGACTACAGCCACAACGGTGGGCGTGTAGCTGTGATGACTTCAAAATAATCCTTCTACTATAATTGTGTGTATTTTATTTTTGGGCGTCTGTACAAGGTAGCCTGGAATGCACTATATTAAATTTGAAATTTTACCATAAATTCTATTGATAAAATGTTTGGGATTTATCAATACTCTTAACACTGGAAGTTAACAAAAAACATTTTTAAATAATTTTACACAAAATATTAGAAAGCGAACAACAATCCCCATTAAGCTGGTCCTTTTTTTTTGAATTTAATTGCCACAATTTTTTAAATCGTTTACAGTAAAAATACAAAACGTTGTAATTTAAAACACCCATATTTTGGGCATTGTAAAAAATCGTCACTTTTTAAGAAAAACTCGTCAAATCGTAATTTTTGGCAAGTTTTTGAACCAAAATTATCAAAATGACGATAAATCGTCAAATCTGGCAGCCGTGTTTTCGACTGTTATCATATGCTTTTGTCATAGTTGTTTTCATTTTGGTAAAGCTGGCATTACCGTGAATTGCATTGGTTTGTGTATTTGCTTAAATCCAAATAAGGACATTGCCACATATAAGCTTGATTCCCTGTTTCTATAACCATATTTCTAATGGCGTGCTCAAACAGATATTGTGTAATTACTAGATGTGATCGGATGGTATCTATGTAGCTGGTTATGTATTGATCCTTATCATGTAAAATGCAGCGGCCTTAAACCTCGTGAAGCGGATTCGTTGGCTGATCCTACAAAGTTTTTTTAATGGACTTGCCCGCGTTGCAGAATAATAAATTAATAATACCTTTTTTAAAATTCTAAAGATGAATTTGAAAAAATTAATAATGAATTTTTGGTCCTGCTGGGTAGTAATTATCACAAAAAAAAAAAACATTTTAAAGTGAAACCATGGTGGGATCATAAGTTATGTTTAAAAATCTACATATTTTTCAGTTTTAACGAATATTAGCTTTCTTAGAATCTCTGTATACCATTATTGAAATAAATGGTATTTCAAATTAAGAGTTATTGATAAATAAAGTTACACATTTTTTCAGCTTTTTAGGGCACTTTTTACCACTTAATTGTAAGGGTATGCTTCAGAAACGAAATTTGTATACATATCGTACTTTTTATTTTAACTCAACTGAAAATGCGAGGGGAGCGAAAAAATAACCCCTTTGCAAAATTGGCTGGTCATATGTACTTATTAGTATTTAAAGAGTAAAATATATTTGTCTTATAGTTATAGAATTTTTATGTTAAATAAATTTTATATTGCTATTGTCTGTTAAAGGGATTTTATGCCAGATAAATAATTTAAAAAGTAAGGTTGTTTATCGGGAAGGTATACTACTCGCAGTAAGTCCTTTGTAAACCTGGCTGTATGCGATGTGGCACCGTCTTGCTGATACCACATGTTAATCAAGCCCAAAACATGCAGTTGTGGCGTTAAAAAGTTTTCAATCTTAACGCGACATTGCTCCCCATTCACAGTTACCGTTACGCCGTTTCATTTTTAAAAGAAGTAAGGTCCAATGTGTCCTCCTGACCAAATTGCACACCAGACTGTCACTTTTAATGGATGCAAAGGTGACTGATGAATATTTTGTGGGTTTTCCATTGCCCAGAACCGACTATTCGGCATTATTCACATATCCATTCAAATGAAAATGTACCACGTCACTCATATACAAGAGCCCCCACGCAAACCCCCAAGGGTCTGTGAGCACATACACAATCTCAACGAGAATTTCACAGAGAACAAAACATGTAAAAATTTTATATCAGTAGCATACCAGCTAACATACCAGCTTTCAACAAGGTAGGTTTGTGCCACTTTGCTAAATATTTAGCAAACTAATGCATTTTCATTTTAACCACTTTTTTTGTTTGGGGGCCTTTGCTCATGTACCACGTTACTCATATGATATTTTCATGAAAATCGGGGTTGTCATGGGCGAGCTGTAGCATCCTATTTTCATATGTACAGCCTAGTTTCTGAGTAATTACCCAGGGATGGGTACCTTTATATAAAGTAATTATATAAACCGTATCTGAAGCACTACAAAAGTAAGAGTCTTAAAGTGGATTACTTTCAAAGCAAAATAAGGACGCAAACGAAGTGATGGGCACAGCTAGTTATGAATAAATTAATTATTCTTAGATAAAATAAATACTAAAAAGTAATAAATTACAAAAATGACTTTTATTAATATTCTTCTCTTTGACATAAAAGATTAAAATTTAATATTTTTTGGAAATGATCAAAAAAAACTTTTTTTTTTTTAATTTACATGGACGTTTCGTGGGGTATGATTGGAGAGATACCCCCAGCCTATAAAAACTCAATAAATAAATTTTTATTGCTTTAAGGCGTATGTAGTCCATTTCTTTCAATAATTACATTATTTTTTAAAATAATATTGTATTTCACCGCCCACAAAAGGGGCGGGGTGTTATGTTAGAATCTCCTAAGTCTAAGTTTAGGGTTTTGAACTTTCGCTGACCTTAAAAGTTGCATTTGCTAAACGAAATGTGTGAGAAAATTTAAAACAAAATTGAATTTTTCAGAGGTAGAATTAGTTCTACTTAGGGGATATTTTTCTCCTTGGTCCGATTTTTCTTGTTTAATAGTTTTAACAGCCTATGACCATAAGACATTTTTCTGCCGTGTTTCATTAATCTAGATGAAGTCAGTAAATTTTCAGAGCCAATATAAACTAAAAAAAGTAATGTCCGGCTAGTTTGGCAAAATACCACTATGTGCTACGGAAGAGGTTGACACAATGAGTACTTTCTTGACGAATATTAAATCAGGAAAGGAAATACTGGAACAGTTTTTTGTTTTTCAATTTTACTTCATTTGATTTATTTATTTTCTTGTATTTTGTTTTATTTTTGCTGTCACTCAAGACAAAAATTTAATCAAAACAAAAAAAAAAAAAAAACAATTTATCAAAAGTTAAAAGTTGCCCAACCAAGGAATATTTATCTTACTAGGTAGTGGCGTCCAATACAAGAACAAAATGGCATTTTGTTGTTGCTTCGTAGTTCGAAATGTCAAAAAAAAAAATTAGAAGAAAATTGAGAAGGCGTGTGTGTGTTTTATTGCCTTCTCACTTCTGCTCTATAAAATTTCTAAACACATACAACTTTTGACATGTCGAACTACTGAATCAGCTGAGCGGACGACACTACCTAGTAAAATAAATATACCTTCTATTTCTACTACAATATCAGCGTTTATGACGCAGCTGTCGTCTTCAGTATAATTAAGTAGCTGACTAGACTGCGATTGTAGGCAACGGCATATGTAGCCGCTGTGATCTATGTGATTTTGCTTTGAAAGCAATCCACGACAAAGACTCTTACGCTTTTAGTGCCGCCTTAAACTATGCTGCATATCAGTTTATGTATTTAATTTATAAAAAATAAAGTTGGTATATCCGGTTTAGTTCAGTTCAGTTATGATTTATATATTTACTTTACTCTGCGTACTTTTACTGCTTTTTCTCCACTTTCTCTTGGAAATAAAATATTTTTGTGGAAACAATGTATACTATATTGGAATCAGGATGCTAAGGTACCTCCTCACAAAATTTTGTGTAACTCCAGTTTACACAGTAGTTTTTACGTGACGCGAATGCAAAAGAAAAGCAGACAAACAGACAGACAGACGGAAATGAGTTACTATTTTATTATACAACAATATGTATAGATATAGATAAAAGTGTAGCAAGCAAAAACAAATTAAGTCTTTAACAATTTAACGAACTAACTACACTTTAACTACAGGTTTAGTTTATCTGTTTTTACTCAATTGTAAATACCGGGTGGTCCAAATACAAGTACCTATTTTTAATCATTTGTCGTTTTGACACTAATGATGGATTTTTTTTGTTCCAAATATTGACTATCAGTCGGTATCATAATACCGTTGGCAGAAATTAAGCGTATTTCGTTTTAACAGCTTTCAAAAATATTGCACTCTTATTTCCAAAGAGATTGTCTGTAGGCATAACTGTACTTTTAGGCGAAGTGAAGTACCCACAGATGATGTGCGCAATTTTATGCCATCATGGTCCCCGTCGTCGTATGGGGACGATAGTGACAGCTTGGTGTAGTTTTTGGTGTGGTTGTAGCATGGTATTGAAAAAGTGCAAATGCATAATATTACAGCTTTTAGTCAAATCCAACCATAAAATTCCTGTTGTTTTTGTTAAATTTGAATGATATAACGCATTTGCTCCTTCGCAAGACGATTTGCATCAAACACTAAGTACCACTATACAAATTATTGCTTATCCCAGCATTGGGATAAGCAATATACCAGTATATATTTCCAATTATTTGCTGGGAGTATTTCATAGTCCCTAGTCCATGTGTGAACTAATCCAGTTTTGGGATTTTCGCTGTTTATTTTGGGAATTGTTTAAATTTTCTTTTCAACATAACAGTATCTGATACCTAACTTTTCGCAATATACTCCACTTCCTGTACCATTGTCCTTTTTTGAACCATCTGCATATATCTCAATTTCTGTATTGTAGTTCTCCAGAGGTTTCCAATCACCGCTTATTGGTATGATTATAATAATCACCTTATCCCAATGAATTTCAGCCGACGCGACGTCAAATAATAAGTTTCTTTGTTCCCTAATTGAAATTGTCAGCAAAGAGTGTCCATAACTTTTATTATTTAATTGTTTATTCTGTCTCAATCTTAATTGTGTTCTTATAGCATATGTTTTTGTATATAAACTAACTGTGCCCACACACGTTGTGTGCGTCCTGACAATAGTTTGTTCGATTTTGCTTTGAAAGTAATCCACACCAAATTTTAAGACTCTTACGTATTTACTTCATATAAAGGTACCCATCACTTGGATAGAATTCTAAAATTTATATAAAATTTTAAAATTCTAAAATTCGTAGTTCGAAATGTCAAAAAATATAGAAGAAAATTGAGAAGGCGTGTATGTGTTTTATTGCTTTCTCACTTCTGCACTATAAAATATCTAAACACACACAACTTTTCACATGTCGAACTACTAAATCAGCTGAGCTTACGACACTACCTAGTAAGATAAATATACCTTGTGCCCAACGTTCGTACTTTGCGTTGACGGAGACGTACTGATTGTGACAACGCTCATAAGGAAACCTGTATTTCTTGTTCGTTGAAAAAGACGACATCTATCGTATGACGGTTGGATGATCTTTGTACATTGGATCACAAATTATTGAGCCTTATTCCAGAATAGGGACTGTCAAGAGAAGTGTTAGGATGTTTTGTAATAGACGTTCACTAAACTCCTTCGATCAGAGGTTTTTAATTCAAGAACTGCACGTGCTTTATTAGTGGTTCAAGAAATACCTATGCTGTATAAATTTAAATCCAGTAAGATTACATTAAGAGCTAAATGCATCTTAGACTTTCTGCAGGAGAATATAATATGTGTGACGATTTAACGTTTAAAATATCTTTACGTCGTCTACATACAATAGAACTTTGAGTTTGAGGACCCAGAAGGCTTTCCAGCGGCACACGAGATAAAGTAGAAATGACTTTAAAGGTAAGCACTTTAAAATGAACGTTGAACGTTGAGATATGAATTAATCCATATAAGGAAATTGTGTGTTTTGTTTTGTTTTAATTTTCTTCGCCAAATAATAAAACTCTATATTTCAAAAAGTAAATCTATTAGCAATCTGGCAGTATTTTTTTTCAAAGGCAGGGCCATAGAAATACCCAAGAACAGAAAAAAAATTAAAAAAAAACTAGAATTGTGTTGATCAGTGTCATTTATTTTAATCGAACCAGTCTTTGCATCTGGATGATGCTTTAAAGAAAACACAATTTTTATTTGAAAATAATATTATGAAAATAAGCATAGGGGGCATTGCACCACCAGAATGCCCTTTCTACGCCAATGGATTCAGTCAACCGTTTTAAAGCAGGTTTCTCTGCAGCTGGTTAGGGAATCGAATATATTTTTACTTTCAGTGCAATAAGAAATGAATCTACGACATTGATGGTAGTGGGGAACGTATGTCCATACTTCAACACCTTTCTTATCGCATTGATCATTTCGATAATAGCCAGGGAAAGGTTTATCCTTACAATTTCCTAAAAAATAAAATACATGGGAAGGTTTAAAAATTATTCATTTTAATCTTACCAAAATCTGAAGCAACGACACAGAAGGCTAAAGCCAAAATGGACAATATCAAAGCAAGAATTTTCATTTTACTTCCGAACTAAATGATTATTTTTAGGTACTTTCAGCAAAATTCGGAATTAGACTGTTTTTAAAATTCTGTCTATCTACTTTTATATTGACAAATGGTATGTGTGGCAGCAACATTAACTCACAAATTGTTGCTGTTTTTCCAAAGATTTATTTGTTTACGTTTTAGAACTAAACCACAACCATAAGAATTATTTATTTATTTACTTAGATATTGTTACAATTAAAATTATAATAAATCTTTCACTAACTATAAAAATTATTGCTTTGTTTTTATTTTTGGCCAAGTAAAATTTTATTATGTTGATTATATTTTTTAAGGTTATAAAGCCTAAATTTTTGTTTTTGACGTGATAATTTAATATGTTTTAATACTTTGCTTTTATGCTCTTCTAATGACAAATTCAAGCAGAGATCGGTGGCGCACATATTTACGCCTTTAGTACTAGGGCCACATCTTAAGAAGAAATTATTTGTGGATTTTACCATTGATTGAAATTCTGCTACATCTTGATGCACATGTTATGAGGGTAGTGCGTTCTGTAAAATCCTTAAGCCAGTGGACTATAAATTACGGCCTTGGTATTAATCCCGAAATAACGACACAAAGAGTGCTGTTGCGTGCTGAAGCTTAGCACGTTGACTATTAAAGCATGGTCACGAGTTTGATACCCAGCCTTGGCAATATTAATTTTTCTGATATGTATTATTACCGTATAGCACTAAATCGCCAGCGAAGTAAAATAATCATAAATTGGCTATACTAACTTCGAATTAATACGGTGCTGCAACAATGTTCTATAAATATATTCTTAAAAAAAAAAAATAAAATACTCCCATCCCTTTCCAAAGGAAGTAACTCGATTAATATACGGGTTAATTGCCTTAGTGTTACTTCTTATAATATCTTAAATAAAATAGGAAATCTTAAAAAAAATAGGAAATCACTTAGTTACAACGCCCCAAAACTTCGGGGAAAAACACTGTTGTGGTCAAAAGAAGCGAAATTTTGTACGGGTAATTATTTACCAAAATTTTAAATAGAAGTGTAACCTTCATGGAAAAGTTAGGAAGGCATATACCGCAATGTGCACTTGTTAAGCTCTGATCAGAAAAAGGTGAGGATTTAATCCAATAATAATCTACCGGATATACACCGCAATATTTAGACCAATATTGTGTCATGCAGCATTTGTATGGCGGCGAATAATGGAAACACGTATTCATGAATCATTAATAGAAAAAGTAAATAGAATTGTAGCACTGAGCATCACGGGAGTCAAGAAATCAACAGCAACTGATGCGATATATATATATGGTATATTTGCAATCAACCCATTAAATCTATACAAATAATAAACTGCTGGATGGATGTTAAAAAAATTCTGTGATGAGGTACCTTAGTGTCCTGAATCCAATATAGGATAGTTTTTTTCCGCAAAAGTATATTATTTCCTAGAGAAAGTGGAGAAAAAGCAATGAAAGTACGCCGATCTTTTCCGATTTAAAGGTACTGCCTACTTTAAGGCATCATTTATTTGTGAAAGCGGTAGAGTTTAAACACCGTTGCGTAACAGATGGCGCTGTTTTAAAATAATCACAAAATATGAATTATTTACAACCAAATAGCCAATTGAATAAAATTTTTATTTGAATTGTATTTTTACTTTGTGTAAAATGACATTTTAATTAAAATATTTTAAACAACTTTTACAGAGCTGTACAATAATGGGTACCTTTATATGAAGTAAATACGTAAGATTCTTAAAATTTGGTGTGGCTTACTTTCAAAGCAAAATCGAACAAACTATTGTCAGGACGCACACAACGTGTGTGGGCACAGCTAGTTTGTATACAAAAACATATGCTATAAGAACACAATTAAGATTGAGACAGAATAAACAATTAAATATTAAAAGTTATGGACACTCTCTGCTGACAATTTCAATTAGGGAAAAAAGAAACTTATTGTTTGATGTCGCGTCGGCTGAAATTCATTGGGATAAGGTGATTATTATAATCATACCAATAAGCGGTGATTGGAAACCTGCAGATGGGTCGAAAAAGGATAATGGTACAGGAAGTGTTAGGTATCATATACTGTTATAGACTGGAAAAGAAAATTTAAACAATTCCCAAAATAAACAGCGAAAATCCCAAAACTGGATTAGTTCACATATGGACTAGGGACTATGAAATGCTCTCAGCAAATAATTGGGAATATATACTCGTATAGCTTTTTTACAGCAGTCTTCTTTTTCCGATCCCAATGCTGGGATAAGCAATAATTTTTATAGCGGTATTCAGTGTTTGATGCAAATGGTATTGCGAAAGAGCAAATGCATTATATCATTCAAATTTAACAAAAACAACAGGAATTTTATGGTTGGATTTGACTAAAAGCTGTAATATTATGCATTTGCACTTTTTCAATACCATGCTACAACCACACCAAAAACTACACAAAGCTGTCACTCTCGTCCCCGTACGACGACGGGGACCATGATGGCATAAAATTGCGCACATCATTTGCAGTGGGTACTTCATTTCGCCTAAAAGTACAGTTATGCCTACAGACAATCTCTTTGGAAATAAGTTTGCAATATTTTTGAAAGCTGTGAAAACGAAATACGCTTAATTTCTGCCAGCGGTATTATGATACCGACTGATAGTCAATATTTGGAACAAAAAAATCCATCATTAGTGTCAAAACGACAAATGAATAAAAAGAGGTACTTGTATTTGCACCACCCGGTATTTACAATTGAGTAAAAACAGATAAACTAAACCTGTAGTTAAAGTGTAGTTAATTTGTTAAATTGTTAAAGAATTAACTTGTTTTTGCTTGCTACACTTTTATCTATATCTATACATATTGTTGTATAATAAAATAGTAACTCATTTCCGTCTGTCTGTCTGTCTGCTTTTCTTTTGCATTCGCGTCACGTAAAAACTACTGGATGGAGTTACACAAAATTTTGTGAGGAGGTACCTTAGCATCTTGATTCCAAAATAGTATACATTTTTTCCGCAAAAATATTTTATTTCCAAGAGAAAATGGAGAAAAAGCAGTAAAAGCACGCAGAGTAAAGCAAATATATAAATCATAACAGAACTGAACTAAATCGGATATACCAACTTAATTGTTTATAAATTAAATGCATAAACTGATATGCAGCATAGTTTAAGGCGGCACTAAAAGCGTAAGAGTCTTTGACCACAGCGGCTATATATGCCGTTGCCTACAATCGCAGTCTAGTCAGTTACTTAATTATACTGAAGACGACAGCTGCGTCATAAACGCTGATATTGTAGTAGAAATACAAGGTATATTTATTTTACTAGGTAGTGTCGTCCGCTCAGCTGATTTAGTAGTTCGACATGTCAATAGTTGTGTGTGTTTAGAAATTTTATAGAGCAGAAGTGAGAATGCAATAAAACACACACACGCCTTCTCAATTTTCTTCTAATTTTTTTGACATTTCTAACTACAAAGCAACAACAAAATGCCATGTTGTTCTTGTATTGTTGTATTTGTTGTAGGGACGCCACTAGCTAGTAAGATAAATATACCTTGTAGAAATACATACATATGTACATATTTTATTTTTATAAAAAAATACTTTTATTACGTCAAAACAAATAAATTTGTTTGCTTAAAACCTCTTGATTGTAAATGAATTAATATTTTTTAATTTTGTGACATTCCCTCACAAAAAAATATAAATTAGCCTAAGACGACAATGGTGGTCGTGTACATGGCTACATGATATACATGGCTATGATATCGTCAAAGCAATCGTATTTATATAAACGTGTGTATTTTAGTTTTGACAGCATGTAGTCTGTAGTCTGTTGTTGCCTAAGAAGTGTTTACTGCATAAAAGTTTGTAGGTGTACACATATTCTTAAATGCAAACTATATTAAGTGTAGCTATAGTCAGTGAGTGTATGTGAGCTCTATTTGCTTATATTCCTAAAGCTGAAACGGCCATTTTTAAACCTGCTAACTGAAATATTCTAGGCAGTAATGTACATTGTAAAGGGTGATCCATTTCGAGATACTTTTTTCAATAGTTTTTTTTTGACAATTCATGTCATGTTATTTTTAACTGACTTCAAAAGAGAAGGAGGTTATCTATTCGACTGAATGTTGCTTTTTTATGTGTGTAGCCGCGGAACTCAGCCATTTCTGAACCGATTTTTAATTTGTTTTCTTTATTTGAAAGGTTATGCTTTCAGGTTGGTCCCGTTTTAAAAACAGTTCATTATATTAAAAATAAAAGGGTGCCCCCATACAACATATATGTTTTTAACGTGTATTAAGAACCGTAAAGGGCACCAAATAAAAATTTAAAAAAATTGCATGTCGCTATAGCTCCCAACGGCAGAAATTAATAAAAAATAAATTTAAAATATAAAGAGTGTCGCCATAGGTGCCGTAATTTGACCTATATGTTCCTATCTTTTGAACCGTTATAGAGAAAACCTTGAAAATTTTACAGAATGTCGATTAAAATGACCGTTATAATAAAATGTATAAATATTAAAAATTTTAAATTAAAGGGTGCTCCAATAGTTCATTTAAATTGATGTATATGGCCATACTCTTGAAGAGTTGTACACAGACCGCTGCAATTTACAAAGAGCCGGTATTGCTAAGTCAGCTATAACAAAAAATATAAAATTTGAATTTGGAAACAAAAGGGTGTCCCAATAGTTAATGTAATTCTATGTATGTGGCCAAACTTATGCCCGAATAGCTTCGCTCTATGGGCTCTTGAAAAGTTCGAAGAAGATCCGACATTTTCGAGGCAAAATTTGTTAGCGATGAGGCCTATTTCTGGCTCAATGGGTGTGTAAACAAACAAAATTGCCGCATTTGGGACGAAGAGCAACCTGAAGAGATTTAAGAGCTGCCACTTCATCCAGAAAAAACAACGGTTTGGTATGGTTTGTGGGCTGGTGGAATCATGGGTCCATATTTCTTTAAAAATGATGCCGGTAAATGATGCGAACGTAACCGTCAATGGCGACCGTAATCGTGCCATGATAACGGACTATTTGCTGCCTGAAATTGAAGCTCGTGATCTCGGCGACATTTGGTTTCAGCAAGACGGCGCGGCGCCACTTCCCACACGTCGCATCAATCAATGGATTTATTGAGAGAACATTTCGGTGAGCACATAATTTCACGTTTTGGGCCGGTCGATTGGCCACAAAGATCGTATGATATCACACCGTTAGACTTTTTCCTGTGGAGAAATGTAAAGTTTAAAGTTTATGCGAACAAACCCGCTTCGATTCAGGCCTTGGAGGAAAACATCATGCGTATCATTCGCCAGTTACCAGTCGAAATTGAAATACCATCGAAAATTAGACTCAACGGATGGACCATCTGCCGCATAGCAACGGCCAACATTTGATAGACATAATCTTCAAAAGTAAATGGCAAAGAATGTTCTTTCAAATGATAATAAACTTTCTACATTAAATTTGAATTTTCTGTGTTTTTTCCTTAAAAAAGCATAGAAAAGAATGGATCACCCCTTATAAAATATCATTACCAGAAATGAGGTCTTATTTGGTTAAAAATCTTCCAAAACGAAAAATGCTTGTTAAACAGAGACAGATCAAAAAAAAAAAAAAAAAAAAAAACTTCATTGAAGCTGCTATACAGTAGTGCAGTGAGAAAGACAGGCCCTCTATGGTTGAAATCATAAGTGAACTTTAAATATATTTCAAAGTTAAAATTAGAAGAACATTTGAATAAATCTTATTTTAAATAAATTAGTATTTATTCTGGCTTAAGTTCTTTATTGTAAAGACATAAAGAAAAATTAGACACCAAAAAAAGAAAAACAACCTACTGCAAAATGAAAAATGAAATGAAAAAGTTTTATATTTAATTGTATATTCTCGGCAGTATGCATTTAACACCTCCTGAAGTATATATACCCTTATAGTTTTGGAACGTAAAATTTTTCGAATATAGCGATCTGTTGAGAATAGTTTTTAAAATTCTTCTAGAGGAGATATTTGACCGTTCCCTCTTCTTCCTTATCTTGGCAGCTTTCGTAGAATCATCCTTCTCGCATGAATTCCAAACAGCTAAGGCCTAGTGACAGTAGCTACTAAGTCACGTGGTTGAATTTTCGGCATCCGTAGTAATACAGCTGTTTTCTTCTGATCTAGTAAGGGCCAGAGTATCCTAGCAGTCAAACAAGTCGGCTTGTTGGACCATCTATCATCCCTGCCATGAAGTATTGTCTCCTTTTTTGCAATTCTTCCGCAAAACATTTGGCAAGGGTACTCCCATCTTCACGAACCCACTGATTTGAAAAGTATGACCGGAATTGATTTTAAAAAGTATGACCGGAATTTAGGAGGCCGCAACACATTTTTTTAAGGTGAAGTAACACTCAGGCAATTAATGCCTTTATTAATCGTGTTACCTCCTGTCTGGGTAGATCAGACAGATGGTTAGTGTGATAGTAAAGCTTCGCTTATGGCAACATTGCAATTGCACGTTCTGATTATTTTTAGAACAGTGTTGCAAGCGCCTCTGGTGTTATTTAGGCAAAATAGTTTAAAGCTGTGTTAATAACGACGAAGGAGGGCGCTGTGATATGCATAAATATAAAGAGAATTAATACGTCTCAGAAAAATCTATGTTGCCACGGCTAAGTATTGAACTTGTGACCATTGCTTTATTAGTCAACATACTAACCACTTAAGCTACAGCACCGGGGATAGCCTTTAAACTAGCTACCCCTAGCTGGAAAACGCATGCTATTCTCACGACAAAACTTTTTCAGTTTATATGCAAGGTACGATCGATGCTCACTGTTCCTATCCAATCTGTTTTTTGCTGGACTGTTCGTATGAACACTATAGTAATATTTTACTTTGCGTGGGATGTATTCCTCCCACTATTCTAATGAGGATTACACAAACAAAAATCGAAATTTCAGTCGATTTTTAAAATTAAAGTAATGAAACTGGAGTTGCCTACACTCAACTTTACCATACCAAATGGAAACAGATATTTTTATGGATATGTTGCATAAAGAATAAAAGTATATTCGAATCGAAAAAAAAAAATTATTTTTGATTTGGGGTGTTAGGTAAACTACTCCTTGCCCCTTCCCGATTATGGCCAAAATTTATACAGCTCTTCATATCCATAAACCAAATGCACATACTGAATTTCATTTTGATATGTTATACGGTATGACCTGTAGAGAATTCACAAAATTTGGGGGTAAGGAAACTACCCCTTGCCCCTTCCCGATTATGCTCAAAATTTATAGAGCTCTCCATAAACTAAAGCTACATACTACATTTCTTTTTAATATGTCATACGGTATGACCTGTAGAGCGTTCAGAAAATTTGGGGGTAAGGAAACTACCCCTTGCCCCCTCCCGATTATGCCCAAAAACTATACAGCTCTTCATCTACACATACCAAAGGCACATACTAAATTTCATTTTGATATGTCAAACGGTATGACCTGTGCAAACTCCACAAAAATAGTGGCACCCACCCACAGACATCATCGCGAAAATAGTCAAAATGGATTCAGGAGACCTCTAAACGTATAAATCCGTCAAAATCTCGACCTCGATTTTTCTCATGATTACTATACTTTACCTTATACTACGTATGGTAAAGTAAAAATGTAATTTAAAACAAAATCCAGAATTCGCCACAAATACAGGTTTGAAATTTAACCATTAAAAATTGCATGAAAAAAGATTACTGCCCATTAAAGGCCTGACATAACCATAAAATTATGATTGTACCAACAGAGCACATGTGCCTTAAAGATAAACCGATTATGGTCAGCCGTTACCGACATACGCCTAATTGTAAAACAATGCTTACATCCCGAAAGGATGCAAAAACATTTCGGTAATAAAAATGCTACTTACTACTTTTACAAACAAGTCGCCTTCTGTACACAGTGTTACCAAAACTAATATGGATAGTGTAGAAAAACCTAAGACACAAGTAGGAATGGACAGATACATAACTGTATTGAAAAGAGGTCGAAGCCCTAAATTTTCGCAGATTGCACCAATGGCTAAAGTACAAAAAGACAAGGACTCTAACGGAATAAATTCCCATAACCGTTTTGCTATTTTAGATAGGGAAACAAGCGAACAAAAAACGGCGCCCAGGTCGTTCAAACCACCTCCAATTTATTTAAGGGAGAAAAACTCCAGCGACTTAATAAAGAAGTTAATTTCAATTATTGGTGAGAACACATTTTATGTAATTCCCATCAAGCGTGGCAACATTGATGAAACGAAAATACAATTTATTGATGAAAACAGTTATCGTAAAGTAGTAAAAGAGTTTGAAAGCTGCAAAAAGAACTTTTATACCTACCAGCTGAAGAGTAGTAAAGGTCTACAGGTAGTTATAAAAGGTGTAGACTCATATGTTGATTCAGTCGAAATTAGAGATGGCCTCCAAAAAGCGGGATTTAAGGTAAAAAGTGTAGACAACCTCAGAAATCGAGAACGTGTCCCTCAACCTCTATTTCGCGTTGAACTGGAACCTGGAGATGTGCGATTGAAAAAGAACGAAACGCACCCTATCTATAATTTAAGATATCTGTTGCACCGCAAAATAAGCGTAGAGGAACCGCATAAGCGATCAGGACCCGTACAGTGTCTAAATTGCCAAGAATATGGTCATACTAGGGCTTACTGCAAATTGCCTCCGGTTTGCGTTGTGTGTGGAGAGCTACATTGTTCCGCCCAATGCGACAAAGCAAGGGACGACTCGAAAGTTAAAAAATGTAGCAATTGCGGTGGAAACCACACTGCTAACTACAGAGGCTGTCCAGTTTTTAACATGGTAAGGAAAACCACTCAAAAATCAAATACTCCTGCTAAGCACCCACAATATCGAGCAAATGTTCATTATCCTCAGTTAGCCCAACCAACAACACAACATGTTTCATACGCTGATATGGTAAAAACAAATCATACATCAGTACATAAAGCGACACCAACAACTAATTCTACTCCAAATTTCCACCCAGAACCTAAAGAACAAACACCATCTGGTAACTATAATCGTCTCGAAGCAAGCATAGAGACATTAGTGCATTCGTTAAACAGTTTTATGAGCTCTATGAGCAGCATGATGCAAGAAATGGTTCGCATGCAATCTATGATGTTGCAGGCGGTACTAAACAAACCATGAACTACTTAAAAATATGTTTCTGGAACGCAAACGGCTTACGCCAACATAAAAATGAACTTGAATACTTCCTCAAGAACCAACAAATTGATGTCATGCTGATTTCCGAGACACACTTAACAACAAATAGCCTTTTTAAAATCAATGGCTATATTTTATATGACACTAAGGACCCCCGTGGAAGAGCATGTGGAGGCTCGGCAATACTTATTAAGGCCCGAATCAAACATTATTTAATGCGTGATTTTTGTGAGAATTACTTTCAAGCAACAAATATCTGTCTTGAAGAATTTCATCAAAGCTTAGTTATTTCTTCGATTTATTCACCTCCTAGATTTCAAATTTCGGAAAGTCAGTATAGCGACTTCTACAAATCACTAGGTCCCTGTTTCATAGCATCAGGCGACTACAACGCTAAACATACGTTTTGGGGATCACGCCTAATAACTCCAAAAGGTCGTATTTTGTTTGACACAATTTCAAAAATGCGTCTGAATGTTATATCGAGTGGACAACCCACCTATTGGCCTACTGATCGACAAAAAATACCTGATGTTATTGATTTTGGCGTGTTTAAGGGTATTCCGAGAGAAATGATTAAAGCTGAAGCGTCGCTTGAATTATCCTCAGATCATTCACCCACTATCGTCTATATATGGGACAAACAAAACATCATATCACCAATGACTACCTCAAGCATTAATTGGTTGAAATATAGAAAGTAAGATTAGCATCCCTGAAAAACTATTTGGGAGACTTAGACGCAACTCCTCAATCAGATTATTCATTATGGCGTGCTTGTAGAACTCTTAAAAGGCCAGTCTTACGTAAGCCTCCCCTGCGAACTACATCTGGAGGCTGGGCAAGGAGTGATTCCGAAAAGGGCAATTTATTTGTTGGACATTTAAAAAGGGTTTTTACCCCGAATATATCGACTGATATAGTTGAGTTGCCAATTGTCGAGGCTAGTGCTGCAATACCGATAAGATTTGAATTTGGTGATATTGAAAAGGCAATAACGGATTTAAACACCAAAAAAGCCCCTGGCGTTGATAAAACCAGTAACAAGATGTTATTTGAATTGCCCCGTATAGCTCGCAGAATCGTTCTTTTTATTTTTAATGCCATTTTACGTCTTGAGTACTTCCGCACAGAGTGGAAGGTATCCTTGGTTATCATGATTCCTAAACCAGGAAAAGACCACACAAAAATTGAATCATACAGACCTATAAGCCTTTTGTCAAATATGTCAAAGCTGTTTGAGAGGATGTTAATAACTAATCTTAACCCTATTCTAAGCGACAAAGGATGTATTCCAAACCATCAATTCGGCTTCAGGAAAAAAACATAGTACGATCGAACAAACTCACAGGTTAGTCAATGTTGTTAAGAAGACATTTGAAGAGAGAAAATATTGCTCTGCGCTTTTTATCGACGTTTCTCAAGCATTCGATAAGGTATGGCAAGCCTTCTAATATATAAGCTAAAACTGAATTTGCCCGTAAACCTCTATAAGCTGCTAGATAGTTATTTAACCGAACGAAAATTTATTGTGAAGGAAGGAGATTTTTTGAGCTCACCCCAGCCAATCGAAGCCGGAGTTCCCCAAGGTAGTATATTGGGGCCCTTTTTATACTTATTGTATTGTAGTGTATGCATATATAGAATTAGTACTGTAGTATAATAGATACATATATAGAGTAAGTACTGTAGTAATTTAAGAATTTCATTTACACATTTTTTTTGAACTTGAAAAAGTCAAATTCATTTTTTGTTTACAATAAGTATTTTAAGAATTTCAATTGATAAAGCCACTGACCAAATTTAGTATTTTATGTTATGTCAGCAATAATAAATATTTAAGTTTTTGTTTGTATAAAATAATTTGTATGAGAAATAAAATTGTAATATGAACTCTATTTAAGTTTAGTGAACTGTTGGCATAGGAATGTTTGTAATATGAAATTTGTATTAAAGCAAAAATATTTTTCACGTGCCAATGGTTTATGGGAACCAAAGTAAAATTTGCTGAGACCGTGGGAACAGCAAATCAACTATTGATTTGTTGGTACCCCAAAATATTGCTGACCTATAGATTAATTTAGTATATAAGCTTGTATTTTTGAAAATAAAATTCAGAGTTAAATCAGAATTGAAATCAATTTGTATTCTTTTCTCATTAATTCTCGAGGGCATCTTAATGCTCAGTTTAAGCGGCAGAAGTGCTAAGAGAATACTTAACTTAAAACACTAAACATACTAAACATACTATATGGCGATCCTGCCAGTTTTGAGTAGATCCTGTAGAAATTTTAATATTTAAAAATTTTTTCCTGAAAACAAAAGATACTTTTCAAAAATTATTTTGCAAAAAACAAAACAAAAAAAAAAATACATTTTTTTCTCTGTACTGCAAAAGAAATAATAAATTTTTAATGAGCAATCAAGAAGAAATAGATGCCATATTCAAAAAGTGGGAAAACTTACTACTACCCCAAGAAGAATACATACCAATACCAGTTATTAGTAAACCAGAGACACCACCTCCATATGTAGCGACGCCAAAGACTGCAGGCCCAAAAAGAATTACACTAAAACAGTACAAAGAAAGGATACAAAAATATAAAGAGCAGGTGCGAGAGTTTGGGGAGCGAAACAGAAATTTTAAATCAAAGAAGAGAGGAGGAAAGAAGCGGCGTTTTGAGAAGGCCTGCACGGAATTGCAAAACGTGATAAACATAGCAAAAGGCAACCAGAAGAAGAGTTTAATTGCGGAACTAAACAACTTAAGAGAGAAAGGATGGCAGAAATTTTAAAATAAATTTTTTTTGTAAATAAAAAAAAAAAAAAAAAAAATAAAAATACTAAATTTCAAAATTATATAAATAGAAGGAGAAATAAGATAAAGCCAAAAAACATTAGAATTAGAGTATAAAGAACATGAAATTAAAAAGTACAGTAGTTTTTTTAGATTTTTGATTTAGGTAATGAATCTAGAACTACATACTTTTGAATTAACCGAGGAAGATAGAATAAAGTTTACTTTAGAACAACTCAAAATGGGCATCGCAGATGCAAAAGTGGAAGGCCATGCGAATGCCAATGCTATAAATACCAATAAGATAACAATAGATCAAGAATTGATAATAATTTTACTGATAATTTTTGTACTAGTAGTCATAGTTAAATTCTTACAGAATTA
The DNA here is from genome assembly GCA_949628195.1 of Phasia obesa. Taxonomy (NCBI): domain Eukaryota; kingdom Metazoa; phylum Arthropoda; class Insecta; order Diptera; family Tachinidae; genus Phasia; species Phasia obesa. Next base: position 21,411,181 of record OX451216.1, on the reverse strand, counting down.
CATAAAGAAACAAGTTGTAAGAAACTCTGTACAAAATGTATAATTAACAAGACAAAAAAAAAAAAATTTTTTTTTCTTTATGTGCTATAGAAATAAATACCATTCATGGAACAAATTTTTGAAGAATTAGAAAAACTAATTGTAAATGCTAGAAAATCCATAGCAAGAAAATACACAAATGAAACTATACAAGAAAAACTAAAGTCAATAGAAGAGTTGAGTAAAAAATTTGGGAAACTTGTAGGACATTTAGCGAACCCCGTAAGAGATGAAAAAATTACTCAATTTAGAGATTTAAAAGCAACAGCAATTCAGATATTGACACAACATAAAGGAGAAAAACTAGTAATAGAGCAAGAAGTTAAAAAACCCATAATCATGTCGGACTTTGACAGTAAAAAAGCTTCGGATATAATTCCAATTTTCGACGGAAAGCCAAAACATGTTGATATTTTCCTTTCGATGATAGAAATGGTTCATTCTGAACTAAATGAGCAAGGTAAACAGAAACTAATAAAATATGTAATGGCGATAAAATTAATAGACAGAGTCAGGGATATTCTTATTATAGAAAATACACCTACAACTTTCGAAGAACTTAAAACAGTTCTAACAAAGCATTTCAAATCCACAAGAACGGCAAGCAGCATACATTTCGAATTAAAGAATACCAAACAAAAAGGCAATGTACTTAACTACAAAGAACGGATTAACACTTTGATGGCGGACTTGACATTGATACAGATTTCAATTAGTGGACGAATCATTTCCAATCATAACTGATGGAATTTTAGGAATAGATTTTTTCTGTAAATATAGCTGTCAGATTGACTATGAAACACTGACTTTAAATACTTGCATAGAGGGAGAGGAAATAACAATCCCAATAGAGATTAACACAAAAAGAATACATAATATAATTATACCCCCAAGAACAGAGAAGATAGTACCTATAAACATTGACATAAAAGAGGATAGTGTCACATGTAGTAAAGAAATAATAAACGGAATATTCTTGGCAAACACTATAATACCCAAAGATGGCCAACGTTATGTTAAAATTTTGAATACATTAGAGGAACCAGTGCGACTAGAAAAGTTAGGAGTCACAACAATACCATTAAAAAATTATACAATTTATAAAACTAACAAGCGCAATAACAATAAACATTCAGAGCAAAGATTTAATAAATTGCTAGAAAAACTAGATTTCAAGGACATGGAAGAAGAAAATAAAAAAGTCATATGTGATATTCTAAGAAAATATCAAGAAGTATTTCATCTTGAAGATGAACCATTAACGGTAAACAATTTTTATAAACAAAGTATTGAATTAAATGATAACACACCTACTTACATTAAAAACTACAGACTGCCACAGACACAATTAGACGAAATAAGCAAACAAGTACAAGAGTTATTAGAAAAGGACATAGTAGAACATTCTATTAGTCCATATAATTCTCCATTACTATTAGTACCAAAAAAAGGACAAAACGACATGGAAAAATGGCGTTTGGTTGTAGATTTCAGACGTTTAAATGATAAGATAGTGAATGACAAATTCCCTTTAACCAGACTTGAAGATGTATTGGACAGATTAGGTAGAGCTAAATATTTTTCCACTTTAGACATGACAAGCTCATTTCATCAAATAGAACTCGAACCACAATCACGACCACTAACAGCATTTTCAACACCGAACGGTCACTTTCAGTATACAAGACTACCATTTGGTTTAAAAATATCATCTAACAGTTTCCAAAGGATGTTGACAATAGCTTTATCTGGTTTAGATTCGGAAGCATTTTTGTACGTTGATGACGTCATTATTTTCGGATGCAGTTTGAAGCACCACAATGAGAACCTCATAAGAGTGTTACAAAGACTAAAACAGTACAATTTGAAGCTGAATCCATCAAAATGTTGTTTCTTAAAACCAGAAGTTTTGTATCTGGGACATTTGATTACAAAAGATGGTATAAAAACCGACCCGACAAAATACAAAGTAATTGAACAATATCCTGTTCCAAAAAACTCAGACGACGTTAGACGATTCATAGCTTTCTGCAATTATTACAGAAGATTCATTCCAGACTTCGCCAAAACGGCAACTTGTCTTAATAATCTATTAAAAAAGAAAGTAACTTTCAATTGGACAGAAGATTGCCAAACAGCATTTGAGACTCTAAGAGACAAATTAAAAAACCCGCCTATATTACGATACCCGAACTTTGACGAACCATTCATTTTAACGACAGACGCTTCAAACGTGGCTCTGGGAGCAATTCTTTCACAGGGTGAAATAGGAAACGACCTACCCATATCATATGCAAGTAGAACATTAAATAAACATGAGAAAAATAAATCAGTAATTGAAAAAGAATTATTAGGTATCCATTGGGGAATACAATTTTTTAGACCATATCTATATAGTAGAAAATTTACCGTAGTCACAGACCATAGACCTCTTATTGCTTTGTTTACACATAAAAACCCGTCTTCAAAATTAACCAGAATTAGACTTGAACTAGCAGATTATGACTTTGATATAATATATAAGAAGGGAGCGAATAATACAAACGCAGACGCTCTTTCGCGTGTAGAAATAAATTCACAAATATTAAGAGACATGATTCCAATCTATATTGATGAAAAAGAAAAGAAAACCTTGGCAATAACAAGAAATATGTTTAACAACGAAATGAAAACTAAAATTAATAATGAAATGAAAAATAAATATAATGAAGATGAAAATAAAAATAAAAAGAACGTTCATAGAAAAGAAAATATTATAAAAGGCTGCATATCTCGAAAGGAGACTGATCAGCTCCATATGTGGGAATGTACGTCAATAAATAATATTAAGGGTACCCAAAAGATTGAATTTATATATGATAATAAGCTGCAGCAAGAATTGAAAAAAGAATTGAAAGAGAAAAATGATAAAATAACGCGCATAATATGCAATAAAAGCGAAAATCCTATGTTTTCAGGAACATTTATGGAGAAACTTTTATTGAGATTGAAGAAATTGAAATTTAGAAAGTACGTACTATACGATAATGATGAAATATTTAAATATATAACGGCCGAAGAATTGAAAGAAATATATAACAATATAAATAAAAACGATATAGAAATAATTATATACAAAATGCCAAGAGAAATAAAAGATAATATAACACAATATAGATTGATAGAAGAATTTCATGACTCACCACACGGAGGACATTTTGGAATTAGGAAAACACTTTCCAAACTAAAACAAAGATATATATGGAAAAATATGAATAAAATGGTTAGAAAGTACATAACAACATGTGATTCATGCCAGAAACATAAACAGATAAAAAATACAAAAGAACCTTTTACTATAACAGATACACCCTCACACGGTTTTGATACTGTTGTAATGGACACAGTTGGACCACTAAGACCATCCGGACAATTTAGATACATACTTACCATGCAGTGCGAACTGACAAAATATGTTGTTGTTTGTCCGATTGAATCAAAAGATGCCAAAACAGTCGCGAAGGCTTTAATAGAACATATTGTATTAAAATACGGTTTATTTAACATTCTCAAAACAGATAGAGGAACTGAATTTACCAATGAATTGATGAGAGAGATTTGTGTATTATTAAAAATAAAACAAAATTTCTCAACACCTTACCATCATGAAACTTTAGGCACGATAGAACGAAATCATCGTGTCCTGAACGAATATTTTCTAAATTTTGTAAATGACAATAATTGGCATGAGTGGATATCATATTATACTTTTGCTTTTAATACGACACCAAATGTCGATACAGACTATTCACCATTTGAACTAATTTTTGGTAGACTTCCTAGACTGCCAAACGATATTTTAGAGGACACCAAAAAAATTTATAATACTGACAATTATTTAAATGAACTAAAGATTAGACTTCATCACTCATTACGAAGAGCAAGAGAAATAATTCTCGAAGTAAAAAAGAAAAGAGGATTAGAATCTAAAAAGAATCAAAATAGGATAGATATTAGAATAGGAGATTTAGTTTTAGTTAAAGTTTTAAATAGAAAGAAATATGAACCCCCATACAAAGGTCCATACAAAGTAATAAACATAGAAGATTTAAATGTAGTCATAGAAATTGATAAATCAAAAACAAAAATAGTGCATAAAAATTTACTAAAAAAATATTTTAATCAACACACAAATATGTAGATAAGAAATATAAAGAATTATAAGAACTAATATGTAACAATATGAATAAGAAATATATAGAGTAAATACTTAAAATACACTTTATAAATAGGCATATATATGTACATATGTTTAATTTTTGATTCTAACTTGGTTTCATTTTTAATAATACCCAAACCTAAAAGGGTAAGGGTGTAGTGTATGCATATATAGAATTAGTACTGTAGTATAATAGATACATATATAGAGTAAGTACTGTAGTAATTTAAGAATTTCATTTACACATTTTTTTTGAACTTGAAAAAGTCAAATTCATTTTTTGTTTACAATAAGTATTTTAAGAATTTCAATTGATAAAGCCACTGACCAAATTTAGTATTTTATGTTATGTCAGCAATAATAAATATTTAAGTTTTTGTTTGTATAAAATAATTTGTATGAGAAATAAAATTGTAATATGAACTCTATTTAAGTTTAGTGAACTGTTGGCATAGGAATGTTTGTAATATGAAATTTGTATTAAAGCAAAAATATTTTTCACGTGCCAATGGTTTATGGGAACCAAAGTAAAATTTGCTGAGACCGTGGGAACAGCAAATCAACTATTGATTTGTTGGTACCCCAAAATATTGCTGACCTATAGATTAATTTAGTATATAAGCTTGTATTTTTGAAAATAAAATTCAGAGTTAAATCAGAATTGAAATCAATTTGTATTCTTTTCTCATTAATTCTCGAGGGCATCTTAATGCTCAGTTTAAGCGGCAGAAGTGCTAAGAGAATACTTAACTTAAAACACTAAACATACTAAACATACTATAGTATACTTCAGACATGCCAACTAGTAACCGAGTTCACACATCGACATTTGCTGACGACACAGCTTTTTTGAGCATTCACGAAAGACCCGAAGTAGCATCACGATATTTACAAGACCACATATCCAATTTAGAAAAATGGTTGAAGAAATGGAGAATAAAAGTGAATGAACAAAAATGTACTCATATAACTTTCACACTGCGTAGAGAATCTTGCCCCCCTATTCAGATAAATAACCAAACGATACCCCAGCTTTCAGACGTCAAATATCTCGGCATACATCTTGACCGGCGCCTTACATGGAAACGGCACATAGAAACAAAGTTAACACAAATGAAGTTAAAAGCAGTCCAACTAAACTGGCTTATTGGCAGAAATTCTACTCTAGCTTTAGATTGCAAACTTTTATTGTACAAGTCAATTTTAAAACCAATATGGTGTTATGGCATTCAATTATGGGGCACTGCCTCAGTTACCAACGTAGAAAAAATTCAAAGGCGTCAAAACAAGATTCTTCGTATAATTACATTTGCTCCCTGGTATATAAAAAATTCGAACATCCATAAAGATCTAAACGTGCCAACAGTTAAAGCGGAAATAGCGAAACTTGCCATAAGTTATTTAAAGAAGCTTGAAACTCATCCTAATCCACTGGCCCGTAACATACTAAATGAACCTGGTTACATTCGACTAAGAAGGAGGGACACTGCTTCTCTCATCCGTTCATCAGAGGGATAACCCGTAAATTACAGTAACCGTGAAACATACATTTTTTTTTTGTCCAGCACTGGTTGGACTTCACATGTATATTTTTATTTTTAGACTTAAGATATGAGTAATTATTGATAGTTCAATTATATTGAAGATACAATAAAAAAAAAATTGCTAAAAAAAAAAAAATGCTACTGATATGTAATTACAATGCAAAACTGTTTTTTGCTGTTTCAAAAGTATCAACGCAACATTGTTAGTGGGACCTCAAAGATTAAAATGCAGAAATAATTGATGTCCACTGAGATAAAGTAACGTTTTTAATCATCTGGCAATAAATGTGGGAATCTGTGTAGAATTGTAGTAGTTTTCGGGATGTTTCAATTTTTGTTTCATTATGAAGAAATCAAATGCTTTAAAATAACTGTAGTACGTTAAGGTTCGACATGACGCACAGAGGGGTATTTTGCCAATCTAGCCGGACATTAGGCCAAAAATTTAATTTAAGAAATGTAAAACCATTTCGATCACAGATCGACAGACAATAAAATTCTGCATCGTATAGAGAATTTTCAAGGCTTTTGCTTGAGATTTGTCGACTTTTTGTTGTTGAATTGAGAATTTTTAATATATTTTTTTCACTGTCATAAATAAACAACAAAAAATGCAATCACATATGAATTAGTAACTGTTGTTTTTTTTTAGTAAACATACATGAACGGTGAAAAACGAAGAATATTCGTGTTATTCATATGTGATAATAATAGTAGTGAATTAGCTCATTTTCATTAATGCTCTTTTCCATAAATGGTTGTACATTTTTTTTTCATTTATGAACGCGTTCATTTATGAATGTTCATTAATGAAATTTCTCATAAATGAGATTTCTAAAACAATTTGTTACTGCATACGCCGGCAGTTGCACATAATACTTGCATTTACATACACACATATATACATACATTTATGCGAATGCTTACTGCGATCTGTGATCTTTTCATTTATGAAAAATTAACAAAATTGTAAATTCTCATATATGAGAACTTGCGTTAAATGCAAAATATTTTCTCATTTATTCACTTTAGAATGGTAGAAAAAAAAAATAATTTCACTAATAAATAAACAAATACAAAATATTTTTTAGGCTCTCACACATGTATGAAAAGAAGCAGAAAAAACTTAAATGTATATATTCAAACGTGATTGAGCAGTGCGTGAGCATTTCGGTACTCTGCTTTTGACATAAAGTACACTTACTAAAATCTAAAGCTGCAAATATATTCAATAACATCCTACCTTTAGTAATTGTTATCGGAGAGATAAGCAGTTTTTCGTAATGTTAAGTAAACTAGAAATTACCTTTAACTATGCCCTCGTTATTATAACGAAGAACTACTTATTTTCGATAAAATCCTAACTTTAGCTATAGCCAAGTTATAATAATGATCCTAACATTATCAAGTTTAACTATTTTATGTGAATTAGTTTATGCCTCAAAGTATGCTAAATAACATAAAGATAACAATAATAAAAAGTGGTTGACATACAGCCCAATTATGAATAACAATTCCACGGGAAAATTTTCCCTTCTCCCATTCCAGCTATTATAAATTATAATTTCCCAGGATTTTTTTCCCTTTTCTCTACAGGGGGAAAAAAGTATGTATTATAAATATTAAAACGGGGGAAATAAATTACTGTTTTTGGGAGTTTTTTTCCCTCATATATTTGAAAGGGTGTTAACGCGGAAATGTAAGTATTAAATTAAGAAATATAAAACAATGATTTAAAATTTGTTTTTAAGGCCAAAAAATACAAATAGGCATCAGGTGCTTCATTCGCTGACCATAATGTAGAAGCATTCAGGTAAAGCTAGTGTATTTTTAAAGGGTGAGAAGTCCTAACTTTTACCAAAAAAATTTTCTCTAAAATTTTATAAAAAACTTTCGATAAAATTTTCACACAATATTTTCGATAAAATTTTTACAAAAAAATTTTCGATAAAATTTTTACAAAAAAATTTTCGATAAAATTTTTACAAAAAAATTTTTGATAAAATTTAAAAAAAAAAATTTCGATAAAATTTTAAAAAAAAATTTTGATCAAATTTTTACAGAAAAATTTTCAATAAAATTTTTACAAAAAATTTTCGATAAATTTTTACAAAAAATTTTCGATAAATTTTTACACAAATTTTCGATAAATTTTTACACAAATTTTCGATAAAATTTAATAAAAAATTTTTACACAAAATTCTTGATAAAATTTTTACAAAGAAATTTTCGATAAAATTTTTACAAAAAAATTTTTGATAAAATTTTTACAGAAAAATTTTCAATAAAATTTTACAAGTAATTTTCGATAAAATTTTACAAAAATTTTTGATAAAATTTTACAAAAAAATTTTGATAAAATTTTACAAAAAATTTTCGATAAAATGTTAAAAAAAATTTTCGATAAAATTAAACAAAAAATTTTCGATAAAATTTTACAAAAAATTTTCTATAAAATTTTACAAAAAATTTTCGATAAAATTTTTAGACAAAATTCTCGATAAAATTTTTACACAAAATTTTCGATAAAATTTTTACAAAAAAAATTTCGTAAAATTTTTACAAAAAAATTTTCAATAAAATTTTTACAAAAAAATTTTGATAAAATTTTACAAAAAATTTTGATAAAATTTTACAAAAAATTTTAATAAAATTTTACAAAAAATTTTCGATAAAATTTTTACAAAAAAATTTTCGATAAAAACGATAAAAAAACGAAAGTATATTATTGTGAAATTCGGAAACATACCAAACATAGAGTAAAGGAATATTTAACATTAGTATGGTGAAGGGTATATAAGATTCGGCATGGCCTTTTATAGCACTCTTACTTGTGTTTTTATTATTAATCTAGACATAAAATTTCAAAATCAAAACAGCTGTTTCCGATTTTCTCACTCCCTTTGTTTGCTAATCCGATGGAAATTAGAATAGGAGAGATTTTTCCAGGGAACAAAACATTGGGAAGGGAAACATTTCCCCAGGAATATTCATAATTGGGCTGATTGTTTTTAATTATTGACTAATGTTTATCTCCACAAAAAAAAGAAAAAAATTTTTTTAATGAACAAAAAACCCCAAAAGAATACTATTTATTTTTTAACTCAATCTAAGAATTAATACATTAATATTTTATACAAGTATTAATGGTTAGCATTCTAGTTTTTATAAGTTGTTAGAAAGTTATTTAACTGGTGAAAAGTTTATACTTAAAGTAGGAAACATTTAAGGTTCATCTCAGCCATTGAAAGCCGAAGTTCTCCAAGGTAGTATTTTGGTTCCCGTTTTATATTTATTGCACACATCTGATATGCCAATTAGCAACAGTGTCCACATTTCGTTATTTGCTGATTTCATGATTTTCTAAGCATTCATGAAAGTCCAAGCAGCATCCCAATATTTGCAAGACTATATAATTATGTTATTTAGAATTGTGGTTGAAAAAATTAAGACTAAAAATGAATTAACAAAAAATGTAGCCACATAACATTTATGTTCTCTTATTCGAATAAATATCCAAATTATTCGTATTTAAAAAAAAAACTTAAAACGCTATTTTCGAGGCTACTTTCAACTTAGAAGGAAGTATAATGCTTGTCTTGGACGAACATCAGAGAGATAACCCACAAACGATAAAAGCAACCAAGGATGATAGAAGTCAAGGTTACACCATCCAGCATGTCGGCCTAATGACGTCATGAAACTGTCTTCCTATTGGCTAATAAATCTGACTGAGAGTATAACTATAAATTATGAAAGGTTTTAATATAAATTATGAGAGTTTACTTGCAGGGTTTGCCAATTTTTGCAAATTACTTTATGTATTTAAGCAATTTGTTCACTAAAGACTTGGCAACCTTTTATTGGCCGAACAATGTCATCTAACAGAGTATATATACATTTGTCCCCTATAACAAGTACAAAAAATAAAACCAAAAATTAAATGGTGTTCGATAGTGACACTATTTTGCTCCTAGTTTATTGCATAGAATATTTGTTGAAAATTCCGACCTTTCCGCTAGGTATGCCCGTAAAATGTTTTTATAATATTTAAAGGTTTTCTGGTCCAGCGGCTGATATTGCGCCCCAAACCTCCCCCGGGGGTTATATTGTCAGAGTATATGGGGGCATTAGTCATTGCCTGTCTCTCTGTCTACATTCGCATCACGTAAAAACTACTGGATGGATTTTAACAATATTTTTTAAGGAGGTACCTTATGCTGTATCTAGATTCCAATTTAGGATACTTTTTTTCCGCAAAAATATCTTATTTCTAAGAGAAAGTGGAGAAAAAGCAGTGATACTATGCCGATTTTATTTAACCGATTTAAAGGTACTGCTGCATACTTTCAGGCATCTTTCATTTTTGAAAGCGAAATATTTTAAACACGGTTGCGCAACAGATGGCGCTCTTGTAAAGTGATCACAAAATATGAATTACTTACTGCCACATAGCCAATTGCATAAAATTTGTATTTGATTTGTTTACTTGGAAGCAGGTTTGTAAGGGAGAGAAAAATAGACTCTCCCTTCCAACCTGCTTCAGGAAGGCATGATTTTTGTTTGCGATGTCCCAGTTGGTAGATCTCTTTGCTTCACCAAATTCTTTATAAACACTTATTCGCTTACATACGTGCATCCGCGTAAACGAGAGAGGTCTCTTTGTTTCACTAAATTTTATAAAGAAAACTTATTCGCTTACACACCTGCATCCTCGTTTTATTTTTTTTTATTATTGTCTTACAATTATAGCATTCTCGAGTGCGCTTATTGTATGCGCTTATGAGAACTACTTTTGAAAGACATTAGTTTTATTTTACTGCTTACCAAAACCTAATAATTTTTGGCTGGGTTGTTATTACACTACGTCTTGACGAGTCATTGATTTGTTTGCACATGAACAAAGCGTCGGCAGAATAGGGAACAATAATTTGTTTACTTTTCTCTGTGTGGAGAAAACGTATCGATGTGCATGCTCCGACAAAACATAATTTTCTGTTTGTCGTCAATGTTGTTCTAATGCTTATAGCACAGCAAATAGGATTTACACGCTTGATTACCAGATGGCGTTCTTCAAAAGTCAAACTTTTATACTGAAAACAGCATTTGACGGCAGACATCGTTGTGCGAACAAATGTTCGAACAATGCTGTTTGAACAAGAACATGACATCGACAACGACGGTCTTCACGAGAGGTTTTGATGTGCGCACATGAATTTGTTCAATGGTTGAACAAATCAATGGCTACTTAAGACTGCGTGTTAACTGAGGGTGCTGTAGCTCAAGTGTTGCATGTTGACTACTAAATCATGCTCACGAGTTCAATATTCAGCCGTGGCAACATCAATTTTTCTGATATGTATTAATTCTCTTTATCATAGCGCCCTCCTTCGCCGGTATTACCACATATCACTAAATCGCCGAAGTAAAATAATTAAAAATTGGTTATGCCTTCAAAGTAATATGCCTACATAATACAGAGGCGCTGCAACACTGTTCTAAAAATAATAATAACGAGCAATTGAAGTGTTGCCATAAAGTAAAGCTTTACTATTACACTAACCATCTGTCTTATCTACTCCTATCCCTTTCCAAATGAAGTAACGCAGTTAATATAGGCATTAATTGCCTGAGTGTTACTTCTTTTAGAAAAAAATATATATTTTAAACACCTTTTACAAAACTTTACAATAATTTTTAGAGTCTTAGAATTTTATATGAATTTTAGAATTTTATCCAGGGATGGATACCTTTATATAAAGTAAATACGTAAAATTCTTAAAATTTGCTGTGGATTACTTTCAAACCAAAATCGAACAAAATATTGTCAGGACGCTCACAACGTGTGTGGGCACAGCTGGTCTCTTTATAAGTTAGAATATTTCAATTTTAAAATACACGACAAATAAATTTAAAAAAAAAAAATTTTAAACAAATATTTTATTTTATTTTATTTCAATTAAAATTTTGTATTTACATAAATTGTAATTTAAGTACGATATACATCTAATGACATTACTTTTAATATATGCAAGCCTTTTCGCAGTCTTCAAGGGAAGCGAAAATATTATTACTTTCAGGGCAAGCAGATTTAAAGCCAAGACATTGTTTAAAAAGAGGAACGTACGACCAGGCCACAAATGATCTCATACGGCAGGCTAAATCTCTTGTACCCGAGAAAGGTGGCTCATAACAATTTTCTAAAAATCAAAACATTCAAAAAATTTTAGATATTATTCTGCAAAAAACAATATTTTTATCAAACACCTCTTTCGTAAGCAACCGCCGAGAAAACTAAAGCCAACATAGACAATACCAAAACAAGGATTCTCATTTTTGATAAATTTATATATTTTTAAACACTTTTAACAGAGTTCGTTCAGTTATCGACTGTAGTTTAAAACTCAATCATCAGCTATTTTTATATCAAAAGCTTAAAAATAAATCGAATGAATATTCAAACAAATTGTTGATATTTAAAACGAAATTTGCCTACTGTTCAAACATAAACTCGGTGATATCTAAGACAAAAATCTTGTGTAAATATTTGAAAAAAAGCAGTAAATAAATTAAAAAATAAAAGCCTCTTCAATCCTCTTATCACAGATGAAGGCGTGTAATTTCTAAAATATTCATTTCAATTCAAAAAGTAATTATTAATCGTTTTATTAATGCGATTTATATAATGGTGGAATCATTAGTTCTTACTTCTTTGAAAATAAGGGCGGCTAAAGCGTAGCCGTCAGCGGCTAGTGCTAATAACGGCAATAACAAATTATTTGGTTCCCAAATTAGATGCAATGTTTACTGAAACTATTTGTTTTCTAACAGGATGGCGCCATATACTATACAGTGCGTTAAACAGGGAAACATTTGGCGAACGCTTTATTTTTCGAAATAGTCCATTCAGTGGCCAGCAAGATCGAAGGCTTAAAGACCTTTGGATTATTTTCTCTGTGATTAATTAAAATAATTAGTATGTGCGAATAAACCTTTAACAATAAATTAAGTGAAAGAATTCATTGTAAGGACCAATGCTGTGGTACGACCCCAAATTCGCAAAAATGTGTTCGAAAATTGAACTTCCAAAATAGACTACATTCCCAAAATCCATAACGACAACTAAGGCCTAACATTATCATTCTAATCCATCCAAGTTTATGAAAATTATGTTATCTCAGCTAAATTTATGCTGCGGATATCGAACTTCTCTCTTGAGTGAAAATAGGAGAATTCGAAGATAGCGGCAATAATACAGATCTACTCAACTTAAAAGCTGATTAAAAGAAATTACGAAACAGAAAAGTGCTACTAGAATCCCGAAGAACTCTATCACTACAAAAAACCGGATTATACAATATGGCGTGTAACAAAAGACCTTAAAAGTCCTGTTATACGCAAGCCTCCCTTTCGAACCTCATGTGGAGGTTGGGCAAGGAACTGATACTGGTGGAATTTTTAAATGTAAATGTATTTACAGCGAATATAACTACTAAGATAGTCTCGCGTTCTCACGACAATTGGATCTTCGCTCCGGAACTAACCGAGTATCACTTGGCCAAAGATTATCAACTCAGCAACAGCTGTACCAACCGAAAGCTTTTTCCTCAGGAAAGAACTTCCGATAACAGCAGAGCTGTTACAACAACAACAACAACAACAACAACAACAACAACAACAACTAAGAGAGTCGAGTTGCCACCCGTAGATGTTAAAGCACCAATCCCTCTTAGGTTTGACTTGCGAGATGTTGCACGGGTAATTACTAGTTTAAACCCTAAGAATGCATATAGTTTTGACAAAACAACGTAGCAGTTAAAATAATTCTTTTTATTTGTAATGTCAATTTACGTCTTCAATTCTTTCCTCTAGAAGTAATGTTTCTTTGATTACTACGATATCAAAGCATACGAAGGTAGCATCATATAGACCAATAAGTCTGTTACCAAATATGTCAAACCTATTTGAGAAAATATTAATTACTAAACTGAAGCCAATTGTGACCTAGAGCCAGCAATTCGGATTTAAAATTATTGAACAAACGCACAGATCCTCCTCTTCAAATAAATAACCAAATTATACCTCAACACTCTGAGGTAAAACACCTTGGCATCCACCTTGTTAAACGCTTAACCTGGAAAAGTAACATTGAAGCAAAATTGATACAAATGACGTTATGAGCAGATCAAATAAATTGGCATATTGGCAGAAATTCAAACCTAACCTTACAAGTTTCTACTTTACAATTTGATCCTTAAACCAATATGGTGTTATGGAATTCAGTCATAGTATACTGCCTCTGCTTTAAACTGGAAAAAATTAAAAGTTGCCTTAATAATATTTTGAGAAATCTCAAATATCCACAAAGATCTAAACGTGCCAATAGTTAAGGCGATAATAGCGAAAAATGCAGCAACGTATCTAAGGAAGCTTGAATCGCATCCAAATCCCGTAACATCCTAAATGACTGTGGTTAGGTTCGCTTAAGAAATAGGAATATTGCTTCTCTTGACCGTACATTAGAGAGGTGATCAACAAATGACTTTCTGACCTTCTGACGACTTTCTGTCTAACTGAAACTTTTTGATGGCATACTGACGACTAACTGACGACTTTCTAACGACTTACCGACGACTTTCCGACAACCTTTTGGCGACTTTCTGACACCTATCTGACGGCTTACTTATATGTATGTATATACATATTTTTTTAGTTTTACTTTTAATTTTATATCTTAGATATATATGTGCATGGTCAAGGCGTATTAATACTAGGTGATTGCACGGGCGAATTCAGGCTTTTTCGCCTCCTTTGCAGTTGTCAAATTTCATATAGAAAAAATTAGTTTATAATTTTTTTTATATGGAGTTTGACTTTTCTTTTTCATGCATATGATGAGCTTTTTCGCCACTGCAATCACCTGTTATAGATTCGCCTTATGCATGGTATAATAATACAGGTATATGCAAGGCGAATTAAAAAAAAAACTAAGCAAACTGTTTTTGCCCGATTGTGTCAAAATATTTTACTAAAATATAAAGAAAATGTAAATAACATGAGCTGTGTTCGCAAACGTTTCTATGACAAATTATTCATCGGAATACAAATAATTATAATATAAAATAAAACTGGTTTACTTTAAATAATTAAAATAGATTATATGTAAAACAAAGCATTTTAAGAAATGGTTTTAAATATTTAATACTCGGTACATGGAAGTATAAAAAAATTTAGATATTTATTTAACATATATAAGTAATGATATTAATTTTAAAAGCTAAAATTTGTAAAGATCAATCTCCCATAATTCATTTTGATCAAGATTAAAATTGCTTAAGTTCATTTTTCAATGTTATTCCAGTTGGTCACCTGTATAAGCCATAATATAAAGATGACCAAGGCACCTGGTATTATTCTAAACAGCCCTTACATTGTGCGTTTCAATACACGATTGCTGAGTTAATTCGCAGATATAGGATGGAAACTGATTTTTAAGTGCGCGAACAGAGTTATATACAAGTTTTGAAATTTTCAGATAAGCAAATTTAAACAGCTGTTCTAACAGTTTTACCTGTATTATTATGCCATGAATATGTGACTTTTTGTTAGTCACAAATATTTTGAAGTGCTATTGACGTCATATAAAATTTCCAAACATTATCTATCTGACTTCATTAAAATGCACCCTTCATTGTTTCTATATGTTCAATAATGCTTTTAATTAGACTGATAGAATACAGTCACTTTTTTTTGGCAAAATATTGCTCGTTTAACAACAAATACAACAATTGCGCTGCGCATCAATAAAAATATTAATTAAATAAAAGTTGAAAAAAAATTAAAACAAATGAATTCAAACAAAAAAATTTAATAAATCAGTCAAGAGCGCTTCTGACTCAGACACGTAGTGTTTCGTTTAATACGTTCAATATATTTACATATGTGACACAAGCTGACGAAAGAGACAATATCTTGCCAAAGGTCGAAATTGAATTTTCGATGTTTTTTGATAAAGTACAAAATTCTGAGTTTTGAAGTTTTTAGTTCAAAAGTAAAGTATTGAGATTACTATTTCAAGCTGTTAAGACTGCCCAATTAAATATGTTAAAAATAAAAAATAAAATCTGTTTTGCAGTTGATCTCAAGATAACTAGCGTTTGGTGCAAAACATGAAACATGAAATTTTGTTTTGTCCCATACTGGAAATTTTAACCTGGTAAGATAACGTCCCTTTCGTCAGCCTGCGTCACACATAACTTTCAAAGTATGTATAAAAATTAATTTTTTTTATTTCTTTGTTTTTATTATGTAATTATTTTTAAAAAATTTAATCTTTTCAAAACTTTTTACAGTTTAGAAGATAAAAACAACACATGTCACAATCACAGTCACCATTTAATGTAATAATTGTTTAAACATGTTATTACAGCGACCATACTGCTATATACCCCTGTATTAATTACAAGTATATGCCTATTGCCTTTACGCGATCAACTAATTGATCAATATAATGCATTACTTCCATGCTACCCCCGGGGTTGCCAATTCTCACTGCAGTAATGGCAAATGCTTTGATGCGGTTCACTCGGGGAAAATAGGGGCACCAGACGCTAGGGTTCCTAGAGCCTAAATCTGGAAGAAAAGGTCTGTGTGTTAAAACATACGGGTCCTCTTCGAGGCCCGACCAGTGCCCAAAGGACTGGTACCACGGGAATCGGTGGCCCCACAGAGAGCCTATCCTCTCTGTGACCGGTTATTGGTGAGGTCCCCTTCGGGGGTACACGTGGTGGTTGTGGTGTAAGATCGATTTATGTAGGTAAGGTGCAAGGTCGATCAAGAGTGCTGTTGCACTCTCAACAGACGGAGCTTGGATAGTCTCCAAACCCCTAAGCAAGAGGTTATAATGTGGATCTAGGCTGGCCTTGGAAAGGCTTGCCATATTATATAAATTGCTACTCATTGTGACTGTATCACACACAAAAAGCGATTGGTGGCAATCGTAAAGTGTTGTTATACTACACAATGGGGGCGCTAGTCTACGCCTAAGTTTCACTCGGTGGTAAGATCACCGTGAGGTTAGGCCGAGTTGGCAGGTACTCACGTTAATCTTGTTCCACAATTACTTCCATGCATGTACAGGGTAAGGCCAATGTAGACAAAACGCCGACTTTTAGGGAACACTCTTTCATTTCTATTAAATTTATTTTTATGCTTGTTGTTTTAGTAGACATTGTAAAATATAAAAATGATGATAAAATTTCTTATACAGTAAGTTATTTCATACAATTAATATTTTATATACTTTATACATTTTATATTTTTATATTTTATATATTTTATATATACATATATAAACAAATAGGGGTGGCGCTATGTGGTCTCAAAGTTGCCTGCCTCGCCCTTATAAACTCCTTTAGATCTTGGCATTTCTTCAATTTAAATATGCAAAATGTTAAATATGCAACACAATTTTTATAAGTTGAAGAATTCAAATGAAATTTTCTGCCGATGTGTAATTAGGCAGCAAAAATCAAATGTTAAAAAAAGGAAATCCCACAATTCTTAAAATTCCCAAAATAAATGCCGAAAATCCGAAAATTGAAATGAACTAGGGCTCATAAAATACTTTCAGCAATAATTGGGAGTATACTTAGCTTCATTACGGCAGTCATCTTTTTCCGATCCCAGCTTTGCGATTTTGGAATATATAGGCTAAAGTCCAAGTTTCGATGTAAAATACGTCAAATCGAATTACTTCCATATTCTACAAGGTTGATCAATTTTAGACGAAATTTGGTTTAATCGTACGTACATATTGTTAGCTTACACAAAGATATACAATTTTTATATATTCCTTAAAAAAAATTGTTTTTATTAAAATAAGATTAACGGCCATTTTTAGGCTAAAATACACAAAAATTTAATAATTTTGGAATTTTTAAATTCAAAATCGTCTAATTTTTAACTCAGAAAAGATATAATCTTGAAATTTTTCCACAATATTTTGAATTTTGCTAACTAACTATGGGAAAAAAACTAAAAAAAATTGGGGAAAATTGTTTAAAATATTATATGAATTTTTAATTTTATTTGAACTATTTTTAAATGAATAAATTAATTATTTAGGCTTAAGTTCTTAATGACGGACGTAGCTGTCTCGAAAATGCATTTCACTCTGCTGGTGTTTAACATTTCTTTATATCTCTTTAATAAAGAACCTAAGCCTAAATAATTAATTTATTGTTTAAAATATTTTGAAAAAAACTGGATCAAGGTATCGAAAAATCAAAAATTTTAATTTTAAAATCCTCATAAATCATAATTTACAAATTGAAACATCAAACATAAATTGAAGAAATGCCATTTTCTAAAAGAATTTGCAGGGGCAAGGTACCCAACTTTTAGACCACATTGTGCCACCCCTGGCGCTATGTATCCACAGCCAAAATTTAAGCTGATATACGCCTCTGCTGCGGTCATGCCATTATGGCCTAGTCCTTCACAAATGGCTGATTTATTTTCATAATATTTTGATTCTGTCCCACAGTGCACGGTGGGGCAAAATCAAAACCCTTAAGACCATGTATAATTAAAAAAAAATCAGATTAAAATTGAAGAAATGGCAAGCAGTAAAAGAATATTCAGGTGCAAGGTTCCCAACTTTGAGACCACATAGCGCCACCCCTCCAGGGGTCCTCTGGAGAGTGTATGGTACCCACCTTAAAAAATTAAGTTCACATACTTCTCTGTTATGCTCACGTAAAATTTTGGGTCTGTCGGCCGTTTATAAATGACTAGGTTAATACCAAAATAATTTGATTCTGCCCCACTAATGTAATGGAGAGGTACTAATGTACCTCTCCATAAAGTTTTATTAAAATGCATCCAGTAGTTTTTACGTGATGCGAACACAAACAGACAGACAGGCAGAAAATCACAGTTTTATTATACATATGTATAGGTAATAACTTATTGATATTAGTACCAATAAATTTTATATAAAATAAAAACAGTTAATTTTTTAAAAACAATCTAAAAACCAAAAACATTTTATGACCGACAAAAAGGTTTCTTACTCGTATCTACTTATGAAAAAAGATGAAATTTGGAAAAGATCGCAAAAAGTGGCGGAAATACCCGCAACGTTTATTCTATAGTGATATAAAACGTTTTTAGGATCGCGATGGACCTAACTCCCAAAAACCTATTAATTTTTTTTTTTTTTTTACAAAAAAGTGAACAAAAACATCATTTCTTTTAATTTCGAACGAAATTTTTTATCATCAATTTTTTTTTTCACATTTATTCTGCAGATGTCGAACGGCTCTTGACTGAAAAAAGAAAAATTCCAAGATAGTGGCAAACATATAGATCTGCTCAACTTAAAACTAGACTTAAAGATTGCGCGAAGCGGCTAAGAGACCTACTAGAATCTCAAAGGGTAGCATCACTGAAAAATTACCTGTAAGATCTGGACCCAAATCCACAATCAGATTATTCATTATGGCGTGCATGTCGAAACCTCAAAAGACCAGTCGTACGTAAGCCTCCATTGCGTACTTCTTGTGGAGGCTGGGCAAGAAATAATACCGAAAAAGGTAATGTGTTTGTTGATCATTTAAAAAAGGTGTTTACTCCAATTGTCTCGACTGATATAGCTGAGCTCCCACCTATCGATGTTAGTCCGGCAGTTACCCTAAGGTTCGAGCTTCGAGATATTGAAAAGGCAATAAACTATTTAAACTCTAAGAAAGCTCCTGGCATTGATAAAATCAGTAACAAGATGTTATTTGAATTGCCCCGTATAGCCCAAAAAATTATTCTTTTTGTTTTTAATGCCATTTTACGTCTCTAGTACTTTACTACAAAGTGGAAAATTTCTTTGATTACTATGATACCTAAGCCTGGAAAAGACAACACCAAGGTTGAATCATACAGACCTATAAGCCTATTATCAAATATATCAAAGCTGTTTGAAAAATATTAATAATTAAGTTTAACCCAATTCTGAGCGCCAAAGAATGTATTCCGAACCATCAATTTGGCTTCAGAAAACAACATAGTACGATCCAACAAACACACAGATTAGTAAATGTAATTAAAAAGACCTTTGAAGAAAAAAAAAAAAAAAATACTGTTCTGCCCTTTTTATCGATGTTTCTCAAGCATTTGACAAGGTATGGCACGAAGGCCTTATATACAAGTTAAAGCTGAAATTGCCCAAAAACTTCTATAAGCTCATAAAAAATTATTGAACTGATCGAAAGTTCATACTAAAAGAAGGAAATTTCTTAAGCTCGCCTCAGCTTATTAAAGCCGGAGTTCCACAGGGTAGTATTTTGGGACCCATTTTATACTTGCTGTACACATCCGATATGCCAATTAGCAATCAAGTGCACACATCAACATTTGCTGATGACACAGCTTTTTTAAGTATTCATGAAAGCGCGCAAGTAGCATCACAAGATTTACAAGATCACGTACTCAAATTGGAAAAATGGTTGATGAAATGGAGAATTAGGGTGAATGAACAAAAATGCACTCATATAACTTTCACACTGCGTAGGGACTCATGCCCCCCTATTCGCGTAAATAATTAAATGATACCCCAGCTTTCAGAAGTCAAATACCTCGGTATACATCTTGACCGGCGTCTTACTTGGAAAAGCCACATAGAATCCAAGTTGACACAAATGAAGTTAAAAGCAGTCCAACTAAACTGGCTTATTGGCAGGAACTCTACACTCAGCTTAGACTGCAAACTACTACTGTACAAGTCGCTACTTAAACCAATTTGGTGCTATGGGATTCAATTATGGGGCACTGCCTCAGCTAGCAATGTTGAAAAAATTCAAAGGCGCCAAAATAAGATTCTTCGAATGATCACAGTTGCTCCCTGGTATATCAAAAACTCTAATATTCACAAAGATCTAAACGTGCCAACAGTTAAATCAGAAATAGCGAAACATGCGGTAACGTATTTGAAAAAGCTTGAAACTCATCCAAATCCATTGGCGCGTAACATTCTTAATGCTCCTGGTTACATTCGACTAAAAAGAAGACATACGGGATGACCCGTAAATAATGTCAACAATCGTGGAACATAAATTTTTTTTGTCTTGCACTGGCTGGACTTAAAAAGTAATTTTATTTTAGACTTAAGATATGAGTAATTATTGTTAGTTCAAACATATTGAAGATACAATAAATAAATATGAAATCGAAAAAAAAATTAAATTTGTTTTAAAAATTAAAACAAGTAGCTGTTAATATAGCCTTTCACAGAAAAATAACACAGCACAACAAAATAAAAAAAATCTCATGTGCTCTTAAAACCACTATATAATTTTGATGTATCATGACTACCTTTGTACAAAAATGGTAAAATTTTTAAATTCTATGGATAGATTTTTTTTTTAAAAATTTTTTTTTAAAATTGCAATTTTTTTGAGACGTTTCTTCAAATAATTAATGATAACTCAAAAACTACTAGTCCGATATTATTAAAATAAATTCAGAAAAATTAAGATTTGCATAGCCTTTAATTCGTCTATATATCGCGTTTCAATCGGATCAATAGTATCGGAGTTATAATAAAAAACTTAAGAAAAAAATATATTTTTTACGTAAAAATGGCAAAAATTTTCGTTTTAAAAAAATCATAAAAAATCGAAAACGGCAAAAAACTTCCAGATTCATTTTTTTATCGCATAGCGACATATAATAGCAACAAAATGAGATATCGACCATAAAAATCGATTGATTTTTTTCGAATTTATTCACATTTTAGTGAATTCGCTCATTTTCACAAAATTTTAGTTTTTTGCTTGATATACGCATTATAGCGGGTTTTCAAATGTGTGAAAAACATAAATTTTCCAATTTCAAGGGGTGCATGTCGGATTAATGTTAGATTTGATGAGAAACTTCCACCCACAAAATTTTAGTCGAATTCGACAACGTTAACACGTAGCGCATAGGCCCCAAATCTGAAAAAAAGCGTTTAAATCGAAAATAATTGACAAATTTTCAGTTTTTGCAAAATTAACGGTATTTATTTCCCCTTTTGCAAAAAAGTGGATCCTGGTCCTTAGGGCAAACACAATGAGATTTACAATAAGCTACATGTCTTTAAGTTTTCGAGTTATTACAATTTTCACTGGCCATTATATGTCCTTGAGAACTTGCCGAAGACAATTTACAAAAACATTTTACTTTTAAAATTTTTTATTTTTTTCTTTTTTAACAATAAAATATAAAATTTCGCTAAAATTGACTGATATCTTCCTATTACACAACGCAACAAAATAAAAAAATTAGATGCTTTTGAAACCACTATACAATATCCAGGTACTGCCAAAGTGTTTTGGATGAATGAGAAATGTATGGCAAAACAAGTACGCGAAATACTGTTTTGGGCAAAACACGTATTTCTGTGGGACACGTGTTACTGTGGAAATACAGTATTGAATGTAGAAAATTGTTTGGAACAGATCTTTATGGCATTTTTATGATTATGTTGCGCACGTTGAAGAGATGTTAACTCACTTCCAGAATCTTGGATGCAACATGAGCATCAAGTTACATTACCTTCACAGTCACTTAGATCGTTTTCCTGAAAATCTAGGAGACTTAAGTGAGGAACAGGGCGAACGATTTCACCAAGATATTCGGACAATGGAGGAAAGATACCAGGGTCGCTGGGATGCACACATGATGGCAGATTTTTGCTGGAGTATTCAGAGCAACACTTCGTTATTCAATAATAGAAAATTTCATAAAAGAAAATTCCAAAGTTTGTAGTTTATAATATTTATTTATTTATTTCCTTATTTTATATGTTGTAATAAATTTAAATAATAAAATATAAAATAAAAGAAAATACATGAATAAAACAATGAAATGCATTTTCGATCTATTCCATCGATTTGACTTAGTTACATTTTTTTGTCAATTGCCTTCGGCAAGTAACTTGAAAACTGTTTAACCGATTTAAAAGATATGTAGCTTATTGTAAATCTCATTGTGTTTGCCCTAAGGACCAGGATCCACTTTTTTGCAAAAGGGGAAATAAATACCGTTAATTTTGCAAAAACTGAAAATTTGTCAATTATTTTCGATTTAAACGCTTTTTTTCAGATTTGGGGCCTATGCGCTACGTGTTAACGTTGTCGAATTCGACTAAAATTTTGTGGGTGGAAGTTTCTCATCAAATCTAACATTAATCCGACATGCACCCCTTGAAATTGGAAAATTTATGTTTTTCACACATTTGAAAACCCGCTATAATGCGTATATCAAGCAAAAAACTAAAATTTTGTGAAAATGAGCGAATTCACTAAAATGTGAATAAATTCGAAAAAAATCAATCGATTTTTATGGTCGATATCTCATTTTGTTGCTATTATATGTCGCTATGCGATAAAAAAATGAATCTGGAAGTTTTTTGCCGTTTTCGATTTTTTATGATTTTTTTAAAACGAAAATTTTTGACATTTTTACGTAAAAAATATATTTTTTTCTTAAGTTTTTTATTATAACTCCGATACTATTGATCCGATTGAAACGCGATATATAGACGAATTAAAGGCTATGCAAATCTTAATTTTTCTGAATTTATTTTAATAATATCGGACTAGTAGTTTTTGAGTTATCATTAATTATTTGAAGAAACGTCTCAAAAAAATTGCAATTTTAAAAAAAAATTTTTTAAAAAAAAATCTATTAATAGAATTTAAAAATTTTACCATTCTTGTACTAAGGTAGCCATGATACATCAAATGTATATAGTAGTTACTCGAGCATATTTTTGCTGTTGCCCTGTGTAATCAATAAAAAATCTTTATTCATTTAGCCATATAACAACATTGGATAAGCCTTTTACGATTTATAAAAAGCAACTTCGAGGACCTTAAATATAGGCTGTAATAAGTAGAGAATAACACATCAAAAAGTATAGTTGTTATCGGTGTTAGAGTTTTGCTTTATTAAAATTGTAATAAAATCTAAACCAAATTAATTGTAAATATAAATATATCTAGCGTATCAGATATTTGATTACTCTTGTCTATGTAAAAAAAACAATAACAAATTCTTTTTACTAACTGCTACACTTAAAATAATAAAAATAAATTTTACATTTAATACACTTTCACTTCGTAGGCATCAGACTTGATTCATGCAAAGCATTTTACATCTTTCAAAGGACTTGAAAATGTTTTCACTTTTACCGCAATGAGTAACGTATTTGATACAGTTTTTTAAAAGGGGAAGGTATGTCCAGACTTCGTAACCTTTAACAGCACACAAAGGATCTTCATAGCCGCCTGAAAAAGGTGGATCCTCACAAATGTCTGAAACTGTAGAAAATATTTTTATAAGGAAATCGAGTTGTTTTTATTATTATTTGAAATTCTTCGATATAACAAACCATATTTTAAGGCAACTGCTGAGGAAACTAAAGCCAAAAGGGATAATACCGAAGCAAATATTTTCATTTTTCTAAAATTTAAATTTTAATTTTTGTTAACACTTTAAGCAAAGTTCAGTTTTTGACTGCTTTGCAAAATAAATCTCTAACTACTTTTATACCAACAGATTAAGTGTGTGATGAAAGATTAATGAACAAATTGTTGCTTTTTTTTCTAAATACATATTTGTTTACTGTGCAAACAGCATAAATTTGGATAACGAAAATAATAAACGTGTGTACTATTTTATATCTACGATAGGAACGATGTTCAACACGACCCAGTTGTGTGCATATTTTGGATTTCTATGTATATATGGAGAGAAGGAAAGTCAATCTAACATTGTTCTTCTTTAGTTATATATGGTAAAATGCCATTTCTGTAGACTCAAACACATAAATAGCTTATGTAGCCATGTCCATCAGCTGATGTATCATTGAAACTCTTTTTTTTTTGGAAATCAGAACATCACTGGAAAAGTAGTTATGAGTTGGGGAACACCACGTGCGCGCATCATTGTCATTATCGCTTAAAGCCAATCAGGCCGTCCTTGTTGCTCGACCTTCGAGTGGTTTGCGTCTCACTCAAACTGGCTGATTGGCTTCCTCGAATAGCTGTACTGCGGTACTATTATATCATTAGTCAGTCGCGTGTAATAGTTTTGGTTATCGTGCATAATCTATAAAACACCCTTTTTAGAAAAAACTCAATTTTTTACTGGAGGAGAACCATTGAAAATTAAAAAAAAAAATTCAAAATTCGATATCTCTTATACACCATCAGTGATTTGGCTGAAATGGTGTTAAGGCAAATGTGTTGTTTCAATGATTAAAAAAGGATTTCGCAATAACTTCTGAGATATTGTTAGAAATGTATAATACTAGCTGTGCCCACACACGTTGTGTGATTTTGCTTTGAAAGTAATCTACACCAAATTTTAAGACTCTTACGTATTTACTTTATATAAAGGTACCTATCCCTAGGAAAAATTCTAAAATTTATATAAAATTCTAAAAAATATTGTTAAGCTCTGCAAAAGGTATTTCAAATATCTTAATAACAATGTAATGCCACAAAGTAAAAATACAAATCAAATAGAAATTTTATTCAATTGGCTATTTGGCAGTAAGTAATTCATATTTTGTCATTATTTTAAAACAGCGCCATCTGTTGCGCAACCGTATTTAAAATATCCCGCTTTCAAAAATAAAAGATGCCTTAAAGTATGCAGTACTTTTAAATCGGTAAAAAACATCGGCGTACTTTCACTGCTTTTTCTCCACTTTCTCCTCTAAGATGTTTTTGCGGAAAAAGTTATTCTATATTGGAATAAGGATTCTAAGATACCTCCTCACAAAAGATTGTTAAAATCCGTCTAGTAGTTTTTACGTGATGCGAACACAAACAGAAAGACTGACAGAAAGGAAATGAATTACTGTTTTGTTATATGTATAGATTGCATTTTGGGTGATTTCATATCAATTATTTTCTTCTCTTGCTTGTTCATTAGAAAACAGCAAAATATTATTAACTAGCAGTGCCCGCCACATCGCAGGCGTCCTGACATTAGTTTGTTCAATTTTACTTTGAAGTTATCCACACAAAATGTTAAGACTCTTATTTTTATAGTGCTTCTGTTATGGTTTATGTATTTTCTTTGTTTAGAGGTACTCATCCCTGGATAATTACACAGAAACATAGGCTATATAAAAAATCTTAAAATTTATATACTAATCTAAAATTATTTTAAAGTTCTCTAAATAATGTTTAAAATTTCACGCTGTCAAAAATAAAAGGTGATGCCATGTTTGCAGTGTACAATGGTGTATCGGTAGAATTGCATACTTTCACTACTTTTTCTTTATTTTCTCTTGGAATTGAGATATTTTTACGTGAAAAAAGTATCCTAACTTTGAACCAAGATACTAAGTTACCTTCTCACAGAATTTTATTAAAATTCATACAGTAGGTTTTACGTGATGCGAACACAAACAGACAGATAGAGAGACAAAAATACCAAAACTTAATGTTTTGCATTCCTTTGCGATTACTATCTGCACAAGCAACAAATGTTTCTAAAAATATTTCATGTACAGAAATTTTCCTGTTACAGTTTTATTGTATGTCTAGATAACCCGAAGTTGAGTCGTAGTACGAATTTGTACATATTTCTGTTTTAAAAAATTTTATATGGATCCAATTTTTAAATCGTTATTACTTTTTAGTTTATACACGTGTTTAGATTAAGTCTTCATACATACAATATAATTTTTATAATTTTGAAGAGTCATTTGTTAATTAATTGTGTTAACTATTTGTTTTTAGATTAATAGTACTGCGTGTTTCTTTTTGCTCGTTGAGAAAAAGCAAGCGCAGCGGTAAAAAAGAAGAGTATGAAGGCCTTCTGGAAGTCCTTTTTACTCGTTCTTTAGTAGGAAAATATCTTTTAGTCGCATTCTATACACATATATTTTTAACACAGGTTGTCATTGCAAAGCTTCTGCCTGAAAGCGTTTCAGAAGGTCTTCCGAAAATTCTCTGCTAGAAGAACTTAAACTTAATGCCTTTTAGAAGGCTTTTCGTTGTTAAAATTAAGAATAAATATTTTGACAAGAGATTGTTATACCCTTCACCTCAGGTAGAAAAGTGACATTCATTTTCGACCCCATAAGGTATATATATATTCTAGATCCTTATAAATAGAGAAGTTGATTATGTGATGTCCGTCTATCCGTTTGTCCGTTTTGGTGTTGAAATGTCGTTTGCCAAGACACCAGACGGAGAACAGAAAATTGAGGAGTAAATTTTTTTAAAGGATTATTTTGCTTTAGTCTCACCCTTCTAATGCAATATAGATTGCAGGAAGGTTCTAATTTTTACAAAAACAAAATTTTTTAATCAAAATTTTTTAATAAATTAAAAAAATTGAAAATAAAAATAAAAAAAAAAAAAAAAAATTTGAAAAAAAATTACAAAAATATTTTTGAAAAAAAATTTTGCAAATAATTTTCCAAAAATTTTTACAAAAAATTATTTTGTAATAAATTTTTACAAAAAAACGAGTTTTACAAAAATTTCAAACAAATTTTCACAAATATTTTTACAAAAAAATTTTCAACTATTTTTACAAAGAAAATTATTAAAAACATTTTTATAAATTTTTCATATAAAAAAAAAAAAAATTGCGAAAAATTTTGAAAATTTTTACAAAAAAATTAAAAAAAAACTTTCAAACAATTTTCAATAAAATACTTCCTGTAAAATTATTACAAAAAAATGTTCTACAAAATTTTCCCTGGAATTTTTACAAAAAAAGTGGCTCAACTTCACCATACCCAATGGAAGCAGATTTTTTTTATGGGTATATTACATAAAGAAGTTGATGTGTGTGGGTGGGAGGGTGTGTATGCCACTATTTTTGTGGGGTTTGTACAAGTCATAGCGTTTGACATATTAAAGAGAAACTTAGTATGCGCTTTTGGTATATGGTGATGAAGAGATGTACAGTTTTTGGGCATAATAGGGAGGGTAGTTGACTTACTTCCAAATTTTGTAAAGGCAATAAAGGTCATAACGTATGACATATCAAAATGAATTTCAATATGTGCCTTTGGTATATGGAGATAAAGAGCTGTCTATATTTTGGGCATAATCGGGAAGGGGCAAGGGGTAATTTACTTACTCCCAAATTTTGTAAACGCTCTAGAGGTCATACCGTATGACTCAATTGGGTATGGTAATGTTGAGTGTAGGCCATTCCAGATTTTTTTTAATGACTTTGTCTCTTAAATTAAACCAATCTTGTACCTAATTTAGTATAAATAAAACCACCGCTGTGAAGAGTATAGAAGATTCGGTACGGCCGAATATAGCATTCTTACTTGTTGTTTTTATAATTTTATTAAGCAATAGCTGTGCCTTTGTTTGATTTTGCTTTGAAAGTAATCCACACCCATTGTAAGACTCTTACTTTTATAGTGCTTTAGTTATAGTTTATGTATTTACTTTATATAAAGGTACCCATCCCTGGATTTTATTATAAAATTAATATATTATAAAATTATTATAAAATTATAAAATTTTGTAGAGTTCTGTAAATAGTGCTTAAAATTTTCCGCTGACAAATATAAAAGGTTCTGCCAAGTTTGCAGTACCATTGAATCGTAAAATTGCGTACTTTCACTTCTTTTCCGTTTGAAAAATACATATATACATTTTGAAGTTCTCCATTCCAAATGTTAAGACTCTTATTTTTATACTGCTTCTGTTACGGTTTATGTATTTTCTTTATTTAGAGGTACCCATCCCTGGGTTAGGTTAGGTTAGGAAATAGGTTACAAAAATCCTAAAATTTATATTAAATTCTAAAATTATTGTAGTGTTCTGTAAATAGTGTTTAAAATTTCCTGCTTTCAAAAACAAAAGGTGCTGCCAAGTTTGCAGTACTATTGAATCACTACTTTTTCTCTCTTTTCTATTGGAAATCAGATATTTTTACGAGAAAAAAGTATCCTCTATTTGAACCTCTTCACAAAATTCTTACGTGAAGCAAGACAAAAATTCAAAAAATTGATATCTTGCATTCCTTGACGATTACTATCTGCACCAGCAACAAAAATGGCCTTATTAGAATTTATATATAACCTTAATTTAATATTTGTAGAACGGATTAGCATAAATTTTTGGTTTTGATAAATTTTATTTGGGTCCGGCGATAAACATAGGGAGAATGAAGGCCTTTTGGAAGGCCTCTATACTCCTTATTTATTAGGCACACAATATTTGAGCCCGATTCCATGCTCATATAGTTTGTACACAGTTTGTTAATGCGGAGCTTCTGACAGCAATCATTGGAGAAGGTCTTTCGAAAATTGTCGGCTTCAATTTGATGCCTTTTAGAAGGCTTTTCGTTGCAAAAACTAAGAAAAAATCTTTTCACATAAATTTATTGTTTTTCTATTTTTATTAAGCATTTTAAATATATTTTATGCATGCCTCTAAATTTTTTCCTAATTTTTCTGGGAATTGAACCCGCAAAATCCCAGAGTCATAGACTAGCCCATTATAAATCGGTCTATCGGGGCATTTAAATGACAAGCAGCACTCAGTTAAATAAAGACCAATTAAACGACCTTTTGTTTTTTATTTGCCATGCAAAATGAGAGATATAAAATTAAAACACCATTCTTCCTTACTAAGAGAAGGGGACAATTACTCGATACTAAATACTTAGTAATTGGGTACTCAATAGTACTCAATACTTTTGTTTACAACCCTATCGCGAATAATTATTCCCATAAAAAAACAATTTACTTGTATTTACGGTAGAAATCATTCATGATAAAAATTTTAGAAGGGAATAAATATTCGCGATAGTGGTGAATAAAAATCAGAGTTTTAAAGATGTCGTTAATTTTCTATTTACTTATTTCTAAATATATAACGGTAAAAGTATCGAGTAACTACTTTTGAGTACTCAACAAAAATATCAAATACTGGATACTCGGTACCCACTACTCAATACTTTGCCAGCACTAAAGGGAAGTACTAATGTGTATTAGATCTTTAACCCCTTTCATCATTTGCTGTCAACATGTCTTAACAAAAGTCAAACTTCATATAAAAAAAAAACAGTATTGTTAAGGCACGTTAATGTCTAATGAACACGGAGCGTAATGAAGGGAGAACTATTGCCTTCTTTGGAAGGGCTTTTAGATAAATGAGATTCGTAGAGAGAGAGAAGGTCTTAGCATGTCTTGTAGAAGGCCTTATGTAAGAAGGCCTTTTTAGTTGAAGCGCTGAGCTGAGAATGTGCAAATATTAGATTAGAAAATAAGCTGAATTACTATAATAATAAAATCTGTCTAAAAGTAGACCCACATGTTTATGTTTGTTTTTCTTTATTATTTCTTGTTTAAAAATTAAAGAGCACATAAATACTAAAGAGCTGCACAAACAAAAATGTCTTTTAAACAATCGTCTCTTAATTAAAACTCTCTCTCTCTCTCTCTCTCTAGTATTTTCTGCCTTTAAAATTTTAACTTCTCTTGACGACCGGTGAATTTTGTACAGACAAACCTAAACGAGCGCGCTAGGAGCAACTTTGTCTAGCCCCTATTTTTCAAGGTCCAATAAGAAATCTAACCCCATCTACATTAAACATAAAATGATAAACATTATCAATAACATTATGTTAGTGTGAGGTGTAGACTGCCCATGTTAATGTTTTTTGCCATGCCTTAACATGGTTGTTGAAACATTTGTTATTAAAACCTTTTTATAACATGAAAATAACGTTTTAGTTTTATAGTTTTATTTTCAAACAGCGCCATCTGTTGATCAATTATACAAATAGTATTTGCTGTGCATTAAGCATTCAAACAACATTGATGGAAAACTGAATACACGTATTTGCCGCCTGTAACAATATGAAAAAATTTAATGCCGTTGCTCTGCTGATGTTATGTTTATGTTCTTCTTAAGGTCGATGGGTAGTGAAATTAAGGTATGCATAATTGCGCAACGCTCTGTTGTCACCACCAATGCTGGCTTATCTATACATATAATAAAATAGTAACTCATATCCTGTGTGCCTGTCTGTCTTTCTTACTAGTGTTCGTATCACGTGAAAACTACTGGATGGATTTTAACAAAATTTTGTGAGGAGGTGCCTTGGTATCCTGATTCCAATATAGGATACTTTTCTCCACAAAAATATCTTATTTCCAAGAGAAAGTGGAGTAAAAGCAGTGAAAGTACACCGATTTATTTTACCGATTTAAAGGTACTTCATCTTTAAGGTATGTTTTAAGCAACAGATGGCGCTGTGTTAAAATAATGAGTAACTCATTTCCTGTCTGCCTTTTGCAGAGCTTAACAATAATTTTTAGAATTTTATATAAATTTTACAATTTTATCCAGGGACGGGTACCTTTATATAAATTAAATAAATAAAAGTCCTAAAATTTGGAAAGGATTACTTTCAAAGCAAAATCGAACAACATGTGTGGGCGCAGCTGGTTTGTTTAATAAAATCCAATAAATTGAAACGCCAAATAAGGATAAAATTGCTAGATAAAGCAGAAAGTAACTAAAATCTTCTGGAATATCGTTCAGTGAGATATAGTTCCAAAAAGTATTGCTACGGAAAATCGAAAAAGTCGGTCTAGAAAGCATATCTTACAGATAGGTCCGGTATAGAGGAAGTAGTAAAGTAAAAACAAAGTGACAAACATAAATGTAGCTTTCGATTGCATTGTTAATTGGGACCGGAGAAAGGCGACGCAAACCATTTTCATTTAATTGTTGTCTTCTGATTTTTGTCTGAAATTATCTAAAGTTTTCTTATATCAATTGATAGCTTCGGTCTCATTTTTAGACACTTTTAAACTGTGATCTTCGTCCGTGTCATTCAGAAATTTTGCAGCAGTAAGCTTTTTTTCTTCTGCCTCGAGCTCAGCCGAAAGTGAAGAAACACGCAATGAAAATTCCCTTGTTCTGTTTGTTTAACCTAACTACAAAACTTTTCATATTAACAACGCAAATTGAAACCCCAGCGATGCAATTTCGAAATCACAGAAGTTTCAAAAATACGCTACTTCGAAATGACACAAACAGAAGCGACATAAACCGGATTATTGCTGTACACGTACATATCTACCCCCGGGGGTTCCAATTGTCATTGCAGTACATTCTCAATGCCTTGAAGCGGTTCACTCTGGAAAATAGGGGCACCAGACGCTAGGGTTCCTGGAACCCAAATCTGGAAGAATAGGTCTGTGAGTTAAATCACGGGTTCTCTTCGAGTGCCCAAATGACTGGTACCACGGGAATCGGTGGCCCCACAGAGACTCCCCTGTCTCTGTGACCGGTTATTGGTGAGGTCCCCCTTCGGGGGTACACGTGGTGGCTGTGGTTTGATATCGATGTATGCAAGGTGGATGCATTGTTGATCAAAACGTGCTGTTGCATTCTCAACAGAAGGAGTTGGGTAGGCTCCAACACCTAAGCAAGAGGTTAGAACATGGGTCCAGGCTTGACTGTGCGACACACCTGAATTACGTATATCGTGCCCCTTACACAGGGCACGTTATACGTAATTCAGGCGCTAGTCTATGTCTTTGTTTCAGTCGGTGTTTGGAGCACCGTGGGATAAAGCCACCGTGGCAGGAGCCCACGTTAATCTAGAACACATCTGTACACGTACATATGTATGTTGCTAGATTTGTTTGGTTAATGCAAGAAAATATTTTCTTTAAATCAAAAATGTGAGCCAAACTGGAGTATATAGATACCAATTGCGTCATAGGATTGGCTAAGCTTTTTAAATAGCCCAAAAGAACAAATTATCTTTGGACATAAATAAACTGGCTTTCTTATGCCGGGTACGGTAAGCGGTTAATATTTTTTTGTAAATATTGTGAGTTCTTTATTAAATAAACAGTTGCATGAGCGAGCTCACTTAATGGGTGTGCTTATAAGCTTATGAGCATGAGATAATACTCGAACACAAACTAGCTTACTGAACACATGCCTACTCACACCCTACTATTAGTAAGCATACCTCTGTTCGTTTCATAAAAGCAATGAGCAATGACCGAGCAACTTATTCTCTCCGATTCGAAAGACTTAACAGTCTTACCAACTGTTGTTATTCTGATGTATAAAACCTAAGAAGACTTTTTAGCAGTAATAGTATTTATTTTTCCCATTTTAAAATAATAATTTTAAAACTAAATTTTAGGTTAAACTTTCAGGATGCTTCGAAATATTATGCAGATGGGACCGCATATCGATCGCTTTTTGTTTGCTGTAAATTAATTTTCAGGGCATGACCCCCAGTCTGCATTAGTCATTAACATATTTTAACAAATGTCAAACTTCATGTAAAAAAACCGGTATTAAAAATAATGTTATTTTTATATGTTGTTGGCTAATGAAGACGGGGGGTAAATAGGGGTAATAAATAAAACAAAGTAGAAGAAAGAACGAAGAAAATCTTTTGATTGTACACGCAGAGAAAAAACATGGTTATGGTATGATCACAAGAATCCTTTTATGTTCTCTATAACAATACGTGGTAGTGATGAAAAAATTTTGTTGTTGTTGTATTAGTCGTTACTATGGTCACGATAAACAAGACTTGTTACTATTTGATGGTTGGTTTGGTTTGATGGATGGTTTGAAGTATATAATTTCAAATCACAATCAGAGTTTTATTAGTGTTCCAAAATAATACTGTATTAAAAACCATAATATATTATTAGTAACCAAATTATGATAAGTATACCTCGTATGTAACCACAGTATGACTAAAAACAAAAAAATAATGTTTGGTAATTTTTAAGTTTTTTATTTAGTTTTTCAAAATTATTAGAATCTTATTTTACGGATTTATGTTTCCAAAAGTAATAATCTAGGAACTGAGTAATTTTTTATACGGAATGCTTAAAAAATAAACTAATAAATAATTATGTCTTTTATCTTACAAATAACACACTGTATTTATTTAATCCATTACATAAAAAATATAATTTCATTATAATATGGTCATAATATAACTATGTTATTTTTAAATTAAACCATAATATGGTTCTAACATAACAACATGATTATCTTAAAAACAATATGGTTTAATTATAGCCACATAATTTAATAATAATTTGTTTCTCTTAGATTATGATTACCTCAACCATGTTTTTTTTTTGCGTGTTGATTTCTAAAAATTATCGAGCTATATTTGCGAGTAATCGCTTTCTTTGTTAAAACAAGATAACATACCTAAAGGGCTGTTCACTATTTATGTAGCACCACTTTTGCCTATTCTACGCGCTCGCCCTCGCTACAGGCAATTGCATATTGCGAAACATAACTATAGTTATTATAACAACACTTCTTTTAGTGTTAGTATTTATTTTTTGCACAAAACAGTTAGTACTTGGAAATGTGTTGCAAAAACATTATAGCTTTACGACACAAAATTGTTTTTCTTTTTAAAACTTGCTTTTGCTTTCAAGAGAAAAACTTTTCATTGTAGAAAGTTTTATTTGCTTAAAATTTATAAAAATTAAAATTATTAAAAAAAAAAATAAATTTAGAATAATATAAATAGGACCTAAGTGATATTATAAAATTATTACTAATTGGAAAAAAAACTTAAGCTGTAAAATCGTTTGCTAAAATATGTATTTAGTGCAATTTAAATCGCTAAAGTACTATTTAGGAAGACGGTTGGTACAATTTGAAAAATTCATTTACCATCCCTGTCACAAACATATGTATGTGACGGTGATGCCAAGTTTAAATGTAATGTATGATCAATCACAATAATAAACAGCAGGTGAAAACGCTGATAGGAAAAAACAATAACAATTAAATGAGTGGTGTTGATAGCCCAGCTGATTGTTTTTTGCTCTCGTTTTTTTGCCAATGTCTTGTCAAAAATACATTGTTTCATATGTGCTAATTTAAAGTCAAAGTTGTTGTTTTGTTGTAGTTGTTGCTCTACTGCTCACACCTGGTATGAATTCGCCTTGAATGAGTGTTAATAAAAAGCAAAAATTATACCAGGTGAGAGCACCAGGGCAACAACTACAGTAAAAAAATTTATTAGCATATGTAAAATAATGTGTTTTTAATAATACATTAACAAAAAAAAAAAAAAACAGCAAAAATAGTTAAATGGTCTATCGATCACACCTAATAAATTTAATACGGTTTAAATGAGACATAAAGTTTAAAGTTTAGCTTATTTAATAATTTATTTAATAAATAAATAAACAAGATTTCAGTTATTTTAATATAGTTCACCTGATTTTTTTTTAGAAATTTTAAATTTAAATATTTTTTTTTAACCTTTAGATCGTTAATTATAAAAAAAAATAATTAACGACCAAAAGCTTAAAAATAAAAATAATTAAATTAAAATTTCTGTTGTTGATTTTTTTCAAATATTATTAAGAAATGTACATATGTATGTATGTAATTCACTACACGCCGTAGTTCATAGATTACGATGGACTGGTTCGTAATCGCTTTCATCACTTCATTTTTTTCCTTACCATGTAGTCGATGATAAGACGACGACGCACATGGGGGTATTTTGGCAATCTAGCCGGACATTTCAAAAAATAATGTAATTATTGAAGGTATCGCTCCAATCCCACCTTCCGAAACTTCCATGTGTTTTTTTAAATTTTATTTTGTTAATTTCCAAAAAATATTAATTTTTAAGCTTCTCATAGTAGCTATCTTCCCAATGCCTGACCAAAAAGAATTTTTCGTAAATTATTATTTTTCAGTATTTAATTTATCTGAAAATAATTTGTTTGTAAACGTCAAGAAACGTCTTGTTACACAACTACTTCTACGTCTTATAACTAGTTTTGCGGAGGTGTACATCAAATTGGACTCGTCCTCACTGCATAAGTTGCAAGTCTCATTTAACAATGCTACACGATATGTGTATGGCATACAGAGATTCAGTAGTGTTTCATCTTGGAGAACTATGATTCTTGGTTGCGAATCTAGGTAGGTCTGTTCCGGGTATATAACAAAACAGTCCCGACTATTGAGAGTAAAAACAAAATTACTCACTAAATGTGACAATGTTATCTAAAGTTGCTGGAAAGCAAAAAACCAAAATTGAACATCTTAAAATACTAATGCTGCTTACTTTCTCAAATTAATTTTATTTTAGTGATTTTAGACGCTTAAATTCATGATATTTTAAAAGCAAATCATTTACATTATTGGCAACAGCTGTAAAAAGTGAATGAAAAGAAACTGAAAAAAGTAAAAGCCAATTATTATTTATAATTTTTTTGCAAAATGGAAAGCCAAGTGCACGTTCTCCTGAAACTTTTGCTTTTCACTAAGTTTTAAATAAAAACTTTTAAAAACTCATTTAAAAATTGTTTGAATTTTAAATGTAAACAAAAACAGCTGATAATTTATTTCTAGTCCGAACTTACCCAAAGAAAAAGTTCGTACAAATTTGTACAGGAAATGAAAAATTTTCTCTCAAATTTGCACAAAAATTGTTATCTGAAACGTGTTTGGACTCATTCGGACTAGTTCGGACTGTTTTGTTATGCACCTGGAACAGACCTAGTGGACTACCTCTGCATGCGCAATCTTTTATTTTTGCACAAATTAATACATACCCAATCACCGGAATACTTGTACAACAAAATTTCATTCGGAAGGTCATCCAGACCTTCCGATGACATTACCTGCAAAATTTTCTCGTCAATGCCATAAACCTATGGAAATCATTACCTGCAAATATTAAAATAACTGTTGAAAGACAGAACTTTAAAAAAGCTCTTACGAAATATGTTACGCAAAATAACTAGCCTTTCTTTATTTTTTCTACTTTTAATTTCATTGACTGAATGACCTGTATTTTTAACCGACTTCAAAAAAAAGGAGGTTATCAATTCGTCTGAATGTTGCTTTTTTATGTTTGTGCTCGCAGAACTCAGTCATTACTGAACTGATTTTAAAAATTTTTTCTTTATTAGAAAGGAAATACTTACAGATTGGTCCAATTTTAAAATAAGTTCAGAATTTTGAAAATTAAAGGGTGTCCCTATACAACATACGGGTATTATGAACCATAAAAGGCACCCTTTTAAAATTTAAAAAAACTGCATATTACTATAGCTGCCAATAACAGCAGTTAATAAAAAAAATAAACTTAAAAATTAAAGGGTGTCCCCATATGTGACGCCAATTTAAATATATGAACCATTGTAGACAATCACTTGAAAATTGGACAGAATGTCTAATATTTATAATCAGAAATTACATTATTATAATTAGAAGTTAAAGGGTGTCCCAATAGTTGATGTAATTTTATGTATATTGCCAAACTTTTGAACCGTAACAGAGAGACGGTTGAAATTTATAAAGAACCTGTAATTCTAAGTCCGTTATAACATCAAGTATATAATTTAAATTTGGAAACTAAAGGGTGTCCCCATAATTTATGTAATTTTACCTATCTAGCCCTATCTGTTGAACCGTTATAGACAAACACTTGAAAATTAAACAGAATCTCCACTACTATGTCCCGTATAATAACTTTTATAAATATTTTAAATTCTAAAGGGTGTCTCAATAGTTGATGTAAATTGATGCATATGGCCAAACATTTGAACCGTTTTAGACAGACATTTGAAATTTACAAAGAATATGTCTTTAAAATAAGTGTTTAATTTAAAATTTTACATTAAAGGGTGTCCCCTAGGTGATATTGTTTAACCTATATGGCCATATCTTTGGAACCGTTACTTTTTATTACTGTGTCAGTAATAATAAGTGTACAAAAAATAAAGGGTGTCCTCATATCTGATGGAATTTGTCGTATATGGCTTTATCTGCTGAACCGTTATGGATAGACATAAATGTACAGAAGGTATAAAACTATGTCCGTTAGAGCAACAAGTATAAAAGTATTTGATTTGGGTACTAGTTCTTACAGATTACTTCCTTTAAAATTTTTAGTTTAGAATTGATGCACATATATGTATTTGTTTTGTAGTCGGTTTTTTTTGCAAGAATTATATTATATTTTAATTTAATCATCATAAAAATTATGTTTTTGTTAATTGTAAATTTAAAAATTTATAATTGTTGTTGTTATAATTATTATTGCTATTATTATTATTATTATTATTATTATTATTATTATAATTATTAGATAATTTAATTATTATAATAATTATTCTAAAAGAATTTTATTCTTAAAGTCCTAAGAACTAAATAAATAATAAATAAAATCGCATACAGAAATATTTTGAATATTTATTATAGGTACTATTTTATCCAAAATTGAAGAAGCCCGATTTGGTGTGGAACGTCCTATATACATGTATTTTTTAATTTTTACAATTAAAAAAATTTTTATTTTAATAGATTTTATTGAGAAGTGAATTATTTATTTGTTTGTTTTTTGTGTATGTTTTGGGATTTTAATTTTTAAAAAGAAATAAATATTTAAACGATATGTATTAAATCAATATTATAGGAACAAAAATATTAAATTCTCATTTGTATAATATAACAATATAAACATTTGATAAAACATCAAAAAAAAAAAAAAATATTTTAAAAAAATATATTTTTTATATCTGCACTTCTATGCCTTGTAGGGAATTTTTAAAAAAAACCAAATAATTTGTTTAGATGCAAAATGTGAAATGAAAGAAAATAAAAATTACGATCAAAATTGTTTTTTGACGCAGATGAATTGACGATGATGAATTTGACAATAAGTATGGGAATTAATTGTATTTTCTATGCGGGCAATGTTATTTCATTCAGACATTGAACGAATTAGAAGAGATGTAGGTGAAGAGGATTGGAATTTTGACCTCTTAAGTTTTGAATAGTATCCCTCTGAGAGACGGGGGCAACATTGCATTAAAAAGAGGCTTCACGAATGTATGAAAAATTTAAACCAATAAGAATTTATTTTGAAGCAACAACAAATATCAGGTGGTTAATATTAAAGTAAAAATATTCAACAAGAGGGAAGGAAGCTTTAGGTAGTGGTACACTTCGTTCTCACCAGCTGACGGTTGATGATTGAATGCAATTTTTCTCGTATTCCTTTATCTGAGTTTGGTTGGTTAAATAGATGATGTTTACAACTAAACACTACCCAAAGTAGATAGGGACCTGTTCTAATTCTTGCAGCTTATAAACGGACGAGCTGTTACTAAAAGCAGAGTATTGTTGTTTTGCACTTAAAAAATTCTCTGCATTTATATTTAGGAACCAGCTGTGCCCACAAACGTTGTGTGCGTCCTGAAAATATTTTGTTTGATATTGCATTGAAAGTAATCCACATCGAATTTTAAGACTCTTACGTATTGATTTTATATAAAGGTAGCCATCCCTGAATAAAATTCTAAAATTTATATAAAAATCTAAAAATTATTGCAAAGCTCTGTGAATGTTGTTTAAAATATTTTAATAACAATGTAATTCCACAAAGTAAAAATACAAATCAAATACAAATTTTTGTTAAATTGGCTATTTGGCAGTAAGTAATTCGTATTTTGTCATTATTTTAAAACATCGCCATCTGATGTGTAACCGTGCTTAAAATAACTAGCTTTCAAAAATAAAATATGCCTGAAAGTATGCAGTACGTTTAAATCAGTAAAAAAACGGCGTAAAAAGTAGTTATTAAGTGATGCGAACACAAAAAAGAAGGGCGGACAGACAGACAGCCAGACAGAAAATGAGTTTCTTTTTTACTATGTGTATAGATTAATATGAATGCCCTCATGAAATAAAGAAATAAAGTCTACTTGAAGCGTTGTTAAAACAAAATTTTCATATAAAATTTAAAATAAAGTAGAGATTTTGGATGAGGGCATATACAGTGGGGAGCAGAGGTGAGTACATGTTTGTATTTTCTGCATAAAAATAGTAATAATGAAGCGATTTATTTATTTTTTTTATTTATTGTTCAGCAACAATAATGTTTTTTAAAAACAAAACAAAAACCTACATATTTTAAGAAAACCTAAATAAAATAAAAATAGCTCGCATATACTCGATTTTTCTTCTTCAATTTCTGGTAAAGATATTTAAAATATCTTGTATTTCTATTACTTGGTCTTTTGTATAATTTCGTATGGATTTTTCTGCCACTTCAGCAGCACACTTTGCCACAACTCGATAAAGTTAGATGGAGTTCTTCGATATTTTCCCGATCTTCTCTTTACTATTGACCACAAAATTTCTGCTGCATTGAGGTCAGCATCAATTAAAGAAACATTCCTCAATGTCAAACATTTCTCAATGACTTTTCAGTTATGTTTCGGGTATCCAACCTATTGAACCACAAGTTCTTCCTTAGGATATGCGCTCATATCTAAAAAATTGGTAAGATGGGTCTGCAATATGTTTTCATTTCTCATGATGCCATTCATTTTTCGCAATGGCCATATGTAAGTGATCAAATGCCACCATGTAAATCAACCCCAATCTTTGATGTTGCCTCCGACATGCTTGACCATTTGTTTATTATGGTGTCGTTGAATTGTTTCCTGCTGTCGGTGCCATTAATACTGTTTACTGCCAGACTGATATCGGTTTAATTTGGACTCGTTTGACCATATTACGCTCTTCCAGTCAACAACAGCCCAATCTTCGTGCTGTCCATTGTATAACAGTTTTATTTATTGCTAGGGTAGCTTCCTTTGACGTTAAAGTCTTGTCAATTTTTATCTTTCTCATTATAAGGTGTGCGTCTATCAGTTAATAGTTTTCGGCCAGCCTGAGATGAAACTAAAAAGAAAATTCCAAAATTTTCTTAAATTTTGTCGGCTACTTTCTAACAGCTTATGTATGTTTATTTACTATTGCCATATGAATTTACTTCTAGTTGTGTTATTTTATTAGAATTTACTTCAAAACTTAAGTTGTGAATAGTCAGCTACTGCTAACTACTTATAGCAAGAGTGAACGTCTTAATTTAATTTTTCTAAATTTCTAAACTAAAATGATAAGCATTTGTTTAAGTCCATAGATAAGCCTAAGGCCATAATTTTTCTGTGTTTACACATAACTGTGCGTAAAACATTTTTATATCTTAATTTATCATCTCACCTACATCTTTATTTCAGTATCTTTAAATTTTGTTTTATTGTTGGCCTATAAATTATATTTTAATTCTTTTTAATTTAATTCATTTATTTATATATTTAAATGCGAAGATTAGTTATTATTTCATCATTTTTTTTTCTTCAACTATGCATGTCGTATATTAATCAGAGTACCGAAATGCTCACTTACTGCTCAATCATGGGTGAGAATGTATATTTTAGTTTTCTTTCGCTTTTTTTCATACATGTGTGAGTGGATAGAAAATATTTTGCGTTTGTTCACATATGAGTGAGATAATTTATTTTTTTTGCTTTCTATTTAGAAGTTAATAAATGAGAAAATATTTTGCTTTTCACGCAAGTGCTCATATATGAGAATTTTCAATTTTGTTAATTTTTCATAAATGAAAAGAATGTAGAAAAGTGTTTGCATTAAGCATTTTCATGTATTAGAGCATTCATTTAATCAGGTTTTGATTTTATTCGAGCAAATGATTAATCGATTTTGCAATTTAAGTTTTCGTCGATTATTCGATTGAGGTCTTTAAATTAGTCGAATAACTCGAATTAATATTTTCATAATTTGTACGCAATGAGAAAAGACAACCATATGCGAAATTGATTAACAATATATTTTATTAATTGAAACTTGTAGATGATTTTTAAAAATGTTTTATTGATTAGTTTATTTCAGGTAGAAAATTATTTTCATTTGTTATTTTTATTTCTTCCTGCAATACGCAGACAAAATTTTGAACATAAATAATATGAACTGATTACATAGTTTTTCGGTAATATAAAATATGAAATAAGTCATTTTTAATTTAAATAATTTCATGGCTTATATGTAATACTTTTTCTCAGTATATTTACTAAACACGTCTAGTTCGAAATTATTCTTAAACGAACAAATAAGAAGTAAAAAATCATTAAAAAATTGAAGATCTTAATAGAAATTAATTTTAGTGGATTTGTCAATTAACCGATATAATTCATTCGAGTTATTTTTTAATCGAAATTTGCAATTTTTCTTTCCCGAACGATTAATCGACTTAAAACTTTACGATTAATCGAGCTGTGATTGATCGAGTGGATATTTTAGTATGTATGCATGTATATGCACTTGTTTTCTAATGTGCTATTACCGGCGTGTGTAGCAGCAAAGTGTCTTAAAAATCTCATTTATGAGAAATTTCATAAATGAATACTCATAAATGAAAACGTTTATAAATGAAACAAAATGTACAAACATTTCGTTTTTTCACCGTTCATGTATGTATGCTAACAGTTACAGTCATTCATGTGTGATCCTAGGCAGATAATTTTTTATTGTTCATTTATGACCGTGAACAAAAATATAAAATTTTAGAAATCTCATTTATGAGAAATATCATAAATGTTGAAATTGCTATGTTCATAAATGAAATATTCTGAACCCTGATATTAAAACGTCACAGTCGCTATTTAACACCTTTATTTATTTTATTTCTTTTGTTTTATTATTTTTCATGTTCTTTGCATAGTTTCTTAAATTTTTTTATTCTAGCACTCATGTACATATTTATATAAAATTTATTTGAATTTCAAATATTTGCTTAAAATGAGATGACTTTGAACTTTGTACAAATAAATACAAGTTCATGTTTAATATCTCTTTTAATATGTACGTTATAGATACATATAACGTACGTATAACACCTACATACGTCTGTTTGTATAACTTTTATCTTTTATTCACGTTTTATATTTTAACTTTAATTTAATTCTTTTTTTTAGTTAGGCACATATACCGGGTATTCTAAAGACAAGTATCTCTTTTAAATCATTTTTCTGCTTGAAATATTGGCTAACAGTCAGTATCATACCCTCGAAACTAATAAGCACCCAACAAGTGTGCTATGCGAAAGTTTGTGCAAATAGTTCCTGAGACTGGCGTGCTTATGAACACAACTCATGGTATATGTTATTGTATGCTGCGTACAGACGAGTATGTGGCCGCTGTGGTCGAAAATGTGCAACTAAATTTCACATAGCAGCACAATGAGAATTTTGCACAAAGGTATCGGAGATAACGACTTCGTTACGGCTTAACAATTTAGGCTTTAGAGAAGCTCACGAGGACATCGAATTTGAGGAAAACTAATCTTTTATAAGGAGGCGCATTTACATATCGGCTGCTACATATTAAATAGTAGGATGAGCAAGCTCAGCTACTACTCATAAGCTCATGCGCAAGGGATCATAATTAGAGAGCATTGTTCTGTTCGTATCATAAACGCAATAAGCTGACCGAACAAAACGAAATTTCTAGACTAG
The DNA here is from genome assembly GCA_949628195.1 of Phasia obesa. NCBI lineage: Eukaryota > Metazoa > Arthropoda > Insecta > Diptera > Tachinidae > Phasia > Phasia obesa. The sequence goes on along the minus strand of OX451216.1, from coordinate 21,367,989 downwards.
TGAGCGGCAAGTTTACTCGTCTCACGTTCTAAACACTCAGTCCGTTATTTTGTGGGTTTTGCTTGTACTAGTGGTTTTTGTTTTGTATTACTTAAGAAATTGTTATTGTAGAATTCTATGTTGTTTTTACACTCGAACTGTGTACGTGTTTCACTCAAGAAGCATAATACTGCTTGAACTCCTCCAAATTCAGCGCTGTTATGTTCAACATTTAGTCATACATACTTATTCAAACTTGCGTATGGAATATGTGCAAAGTCATCGCTTTTAGCTCGTTAGCTTTCGCTGTTTATTATTGTTCATTTATCCGTACTCGTGTGCTATGAACAGATATGAGTTCAAAGAAATATTATAATGAATCTCTAATGAGCTTTGAATTTTGTGCTCATACAGTGCCTTACTACATACATATATATGTATGTAAGTCAATAAAATTGGCGCTTCTATCAATCTGTAGTAAAACTGCCGCTTCGTTGTGAAAAAGCCAATGGCTCCACAGTGAGTGACAATTTAATGTGAATTTTGCAATGATGGCATCACTGGAATATTAAAAAAAAATACCGCTATCTATATATTTAATAAAATATTAACTTTTTTCCTGTCTATCTATCTTTATCTTTGTGTTCGCATCATGTAAAAACTACTGGATGGATTTTCACAAAAATTTGTGAGGAGGTGCCTTAGTATCCTGATTCCAATATATCTTATTCTATGAGAAAGTGGAGATTTGCCGATTTAAAGGTACTGCATACTTTAAGGCATCTTCTATTTTTGAAAGCAGTATATTTTAAGCAATGTTGCGCAACAGATGGCGCTGTTTTATAATAATGAGTAACTCATTTCCTGTCTGTCCTTTACAGAGATTTACAATGATTTTTAGAATTTTAGAATTTTATAAACGTTTTAGAACTTTATCCAGGGATGGGGGGTACCTTTATATAAAGTAAATACATAAGAGTCTTAAAATTTGGTGTGGATTACTTTCAAAGCAAAATCGAACAAAATATTGTCAGGACGCTTACAACGTGTGTGGGCATAGCTAGTCTTTAATAAAATAAATAAAGTCACAAATCACAAAACGCCTTCGAGTATGGATCCCTTCAAAAATAACTTTTTTTATTCGAGAACTTTCATTCCCTTTTTTTCTTTATGAATTATCAATTTAGTTTCATTATTTGCAAGTACAGAAGGATAACAATTAACCACCCCTTAAACGCAAAGTTGTTTTTTTCTTCGCTCCCCGCGAAATTTCTGTTATGTTAACGGGGTAAAAAATAATATGTTTATGAAAATTTCGTTTTCAAGGCCCCTTACAATTAATTTTACGTATTATTAAATTGTTGTATTGTTCTGTAAAATCTATGTAAATATGAGCCCTTGATTTTGAAAGTGGTATAAATCAAAAATTGTAAAAATCCAGTTTATCAGTTATTTTATATTAAATCCTAATAAAATATCATAATCTGAAGTAATTCGCCGTATACCATGCAAATTAAGTTGATAAATAGAATTTATTTTTTGGTTGGTAAACAAAATACAGTTTTTGTATATTTTAGTAGTTAGTTAGTCTTCTTTCAAAGTTTGGTAAAATCAATAAAAATTGATGGTATCCGGCCGTGTTTTTGCCAAATGATTTTTTATTATAAAACGTTATGGGTAATTAGCATAATATTAAATAATTAATATTTGAATTCCCAAAAATTTTATTAATATCGCGAATTTAGTTTGATAGAAACTAAAATTAAAAAATTGAATTATTTATACATCCATGAGCATTATTATAATTTAATAGAAATATATAAAAAGAGAAACCCATTTTTGGTAGAACAAATGGCTCAGAAAGATTTCATTTCGACGAAACCACTGGAAAAATCAACGACTAATAGAAAGAGAAACACCAATGGAGAAGCTGTGTCTTTGCTAAAAATATAATGAATCAGATTTCTAAAAAATGCCCCATATTAGAAGTTTTATAAAATTTCTTTAGATGATAATTCCTAATTTAAAGTGTTAGACGTTTCAGCTAAAAATGGAAAGTCAAGAATATATGAAAATATTGATTTGCTTCCATTACACACAACCAATAACAGAAGAAAAGCGTAAATATATGATGAATTTACTACACTATACCCCACCAATTTTCCACAAACAATTTATTTCCCTAAATACTAAAATATAAATTACTTAGTTACATTGTAATGAGTTAGAATAAAATGTTAATTTCAAACAAAATTGTTCCTTGATGGTTTAAGTCATTAATAAAGGCATGCAGTTAATTTTGAAAATGGTATATCGACCTTTCAAAACAACATTTCCTTTTAAAAATGGTTATAATTTTCACAATCATAATAAAAAATTATTTGTTGGCACTATTTAATTGTCAAAGTATTTTATTCCATAATAAAAAAAAATTTTTTTAAACCTTTAAAATGCCAACCTCTTAATATTTCGAAACAAGAAATATGTGACTTATACCACTTTCATAATGAAGGGCTCATATTTAAAGCACAAAATGTATATGTTTGTTTGTCGGAAAGCTTTCTGAAAATTTCACAATTTGTGATTAGATATACGGTTGGTTCTGAGTGGGCGTGGCACCTCCCACACAAAGTAAATATTTATGATCGTGTTGCTTGGTAACAATAATAGGTAGCGCCTTAAATTTTGCACCAGTAACCTATATATTAACATACATGGTTAAGAGAAAGATAGACTGAATTGGAATAGTGGGCGTGGTACCTACCATACAAAGTGAAAAATTATTATCGTGTTACATTATACACAATAGATAAAGCCTTGAAAATTTATCCGAGTTACCGATTTTATCTCGAACTCCAGCTCTTGTTTAAAATTGATTATTTCATTTAGAATTGGCAAGGACGGGAGTGGGTTGGTGCACAGTGCTTGGAAAACGAATTATTTTGGACATAATTTGGTACTTTATGAACCACTGAAGATATCTTAATGAAATTTCACAGAGGCAAAGCAGAGGTGTTTCTGATTAGAGGTGTCAGTCGGCCCCCTAGGGTAAAGAAGAATTCTTTGCAGCCCTCTAAAGTTGGGCATATACTTTTTTGGAAATGTCATAAAAAGTTAATTTTTAACTCAAATATTAAGATTTTTTTTTAAATTTAGTAGACCTTGAAAATATATAAAAATTTGCTTACATGTGAAGGTTATCTCTTTTAGTTTGGCCCACCTCAACTTAGTATTTTTGGCGTGGTGTACTTATTAATTGTCGGATTTTGTTATTTTAAGACATTGGCTTTATTGTTAATAAAATTAAGAATAAAATAGTGTCGAGTTTTGTTCCGATAACGCTTTTTGCTTAAAAGTTACAAGTCTCCGTTTTTTCAGGATTTTCCCTAAAAAAGTGGTATTCATTTTTTGGTTATGTAATTTAAACTTACTTCGGTACTAGTAAATTTGTTTAAACCATTTTAAAGGCAACCTATACCAAGTGGGAATGAAAGAAAATTTTCTTCAGCCCTATCTCGTGCAAAGCACCGATTAAAAAACGTAAAGCGACATTTAAAGCCTCAAATGTTGGCTACATACCCTAAAAAGGATTTGACAGCCCCGTGATTTATAAAGGCAGGGTAGCCACTTTTTTTGCGACATTTTTTCCCGTTTCGGGGATTTATATGTAAAAAAGAAAAATTTCAAATTTTATTTCACCATTTGATTAGAAGCCCTTTGCTCAATGTAATTTAAAAATTTTGTAAGAATTTCCCGATACGTTTGGATTTTGTGGCAATTTTAATTCAATATTCCATTTCTCAAAAAACCTCTTTAACGTGATTTTTTTCAGTTTTTGAAGTAAATATCACTTAAAAAATGGAGTGCGACAAAAATCATTATAATATAGTTAATCTAGAATTCAAGAGCTATCCTCTGATACCACTTACATGTATATCGAGCATATGTATATCATGATTTTTTTCTCATTTTTAGCATGGTACTCTGTTCACTTTTTCATGCGGAATACTGTCAAACCACATACATAAAAATTTTTTATGAAAAAGTCATGAAAAAATGTTGCTGAAGTAGTACTCTGTTTTTACTGAGGAAAAACATTGAAATGTGTCTGGCAACATTTTACCAAAACTGTGAAATAAAGCAAATGAGCATTATTTCATGTGGAATTTTTTTGTGGAAAAATTTTTAAAACAATGTGGCATATTTAGAAACAATAAAATCGAAAAAATTCTTCTAAATTGCAAGATAGATACCACATTTTAAATGTCAAATTTTCGTTGTGAAATAGTAGATGTTGATCAACATTTTCCACAAATTCGAACAGGGTACTAAGCTTTATATGTATGAAAAAATGAAAAATGAATATAAATGTGATAACACACATTTTGTGTATAAACACATTTTGTGTACGAGTATATAGTGCCCTTTTTGAGTTTGGCACATAATGTGTTTATACACATTTTTCAAAACTAATTGGCACAATCATTTTTGTTTTATTATTGTTTTACTCACTGCCAAGAACAAAACAAAACGAAAGCAAAAGTTTGGTTTTGTTTATTTTCCTGTTTGTTTATTTTACATATAAATTCTTGGAACTTTAGCGGTTCCATATTACTTATAATTTTATATACGTTGGTGCGTATGTTACGAGTTTTTTGTGTTGACTTCATGATGCCTAAAACAGTTGGTTTTTAATTGGTCTTATATAAGCCATAAAACACGTCAACAGGAAGTTATTGTGTTCTTTGAGTTAAGTTAAGAAGAATTGCAAATTCCATATGACAATCATACTTTTTGTATAACTTTACCACTTTTTCGTATTCATAATATTTATCTAAATAAAAAATAAACATTGTTAATGCGGTGACTGTTATTTACATTGTCGTAAAAAAAAAATATAAATAAATCGGTCAAGTGCGAGTCAGGCTTACACACGTACTATGTTCAGTACAACTTTAAAAATACCAGTTGTTATTTTTTTCACGTTTTATGGGGTACCCTTTAATTTTTATTTATTTTTTATACTAAAGCATATTGCTAAATTCCCTATGTAAATATCAAGTGTCTGCCTATAACCTTAAGAAGAGAAGGTCAAATTACTCAAAATCACGACATCTAGGGAACACTCTTTTATTTTTAGTAAATTTATTTTCGTTTCTTGTTGTTACAGTAGATATAGTTTCATTATCGAAACACACTGTAATATGTAGTTTTATTGTTTGTTCTTTTACACTGTATAAATTCACCTTAAACCAATTAAAGTCATATTCGCGAAAATTTCATCACTATCGGAACACCCTTTAAATTTTAGCAAGTGTCATATACTTTGTCATGGTCATACACTTTCTATAAAAATATCGGGAGCCTATATATTGCGGTTCAAAAAATAAACATCTCCCTAACGGAACACCCTTTAGTTTTTAATAATTTTCATAGCGGCCGTGGCAATACATCTACTGTACAAATAAGGCGTTATAAATGAAAATCACGTCACTGTCGGAAAACCCTTTAATTTTCACTGTTTTTTAATAGGGGTAATAGTAATACACCATCTGTAAAATTTCAAGAGTCTACCTATTATGGTTAAAAAATTAGGCCATATTCATGTGAATTACGTCACTACCGGAATACCCTTTAATTTTTACTATTTGTTATAGTGGGCATAGTAATACACCTTCTGTAAAAATTTCAAGATTCTACTTAATAACGCTCACAACTTAGGCCATATACATGCAAGTCAAGTCACAATCAGAACACCCTTTAATTTTTAGGTTTATTTTTTCATACTAGTTTATACAGCGAACATATATTTAAGTACTGTTTGTAAATTTTAAGTGGTTGCCTTCTACAGCTCAAGAAATAAAGACATAAACACAAAAAAAACCCGTCACTTTTGGAACACCCTATAAGTTTCAGTATTTGTTGCTATAGCGGCCGCAGTTATACACCTGTAAAAATTTCAAGAGTCTACATATTATGGTTCAAAACTTAGGCCATATAGGTCACTATAGGAAAACCCTTTAATTTTTAGGTTTATTTTTTCATACTTGTTTATATAGCGAACTGAGTTTTTATTACAGTTTGTTAATTTTAAGTGTATGCCTCCTACAGCTCAAGAAATAAATACAAATACGTGAATAACACGTCACTATCGGAACACCCTATAAGTCTTATTATTAATTGCTAGAGCGGCAACAGTTATACATCTGCTGTAAAAATTTGAAGAGTCTTAATATTATGGTTCCAGACATAAAAGACGCTGTCAAACGAACGGACGAACGGACAGACATTGTAGCACTTTGGGTACGGAAACCCTAAAAAGACAAGGTTGTTTTATTTTTTCAAAAACATAAGTACAAAAAATCGCAAAGGTTGAAAAATCCACTTCTTGTTTAATTAAGTTTAAAATTTATCTGACTTCCTTAACCACAATATAAACATTTCTACCCTATAGGGTCGTAAATGAATAGAGATTAAAACCTTTACCTGTAGTATGGGAAATAAAAAATTGTGCGTGCGTATTTATTATTATTTTTTTTTTAATTTACGCAAGTTGTTTTTATTTAATAATAATTTTAATTTACATATGTTATCTATTATTTGAACAGTAAACAATTATTTGGAAAATAAAGTACCAACAAATCATAAAAAAATGCTATTTATTTCTTTTCAAAGACAGCTAAAAAGTGAATTTTGATAAAATTGTTATAAAAATAATTAAGAAAAAAATGAAAATCATTGGTTTGGTATTGTCCATTTTGGTCTTAGTTTCCGTAGTTTCCGCAAAACCTGCTTCAGAATATGGTTTGTCAAACGATGAATTTAAAACAAAAATACTGATTTCTAAAATTATATATTTTCAATGTTTAGATATTTGTCAGGATTCACCTTTTTATGTAAGAGAGCCCGATCCATTCTGTCGTTTTGGACGTACTAATTCCTGGTCGTATGTGCCCTTCTTTAACAAATGTATAAGCTTCCATCTTGATTGCGGTGAAGTAAGTAAAAACGTTTTCGATTCCCTTGAAGAATGTGAAAACCAATGCAAAAAGTAAAAGGGATCAACGAATGTAACGAAGTAAATGTAAAATGTAAAATTAAAAATAAATTTGTCTTTGAGAAGTAAAGAAAAACGTTTAGTTATTGATCTCTGTACAGCTAAAATCGAAAAAGTGGTATACGAACGATATATTTTTTTACAATTAATTTGGATTAGGTTTTATTTCACTAGGCAGCAGCATAAGAAATAATGCCGGTAACAACTACTATGCTAGGGCCTACTTAGCACACTTGTCAGTGTGAGGTTCTATGGATGAGATTTTTTTTAGAAAAATTTGTTATTTATATTTTCAATTTTTTGGCATGCCTACTCTACAAATTTTATTATAATTCCAACGGCTCTTGTCTAATTGTTATATGGATAAACCAAGAAATTATGAAGAAATAGATAATAGATAAATCAGTCAAGTGCGACTTACACTCACACACTTAGATCTCCGTACTATGATCAGTAGAAGTTTAAAAATACAAGTTGTAATTTTTTTCATGTCTTAGGGAGCACCCTTTAATTTTTAATTATTTTTTATACTAGTCCATAGTACTAACTAACCTGTGTAAATATCAAGTGTATATCTATAAGGTTTAGAAGTAAAGGCCAAATTACTGAAATTCGCGACATCAAGGGGACACCCTTTTATTTTGAATAAATTCATTTTCATTACTTGTTATTACAGAAGATATCGTAAAAAATAATACGTATACATTTTAAGGCTTTTAATTTTTTTTTTATATTTTTTGCTACAGCGCACATAAATTTCCGCATTATGTATAAACTCACGTTTAAAAAATTAAAGTCATATTCGCGATAATTTCATCACTATCGGAAATCCCTTTAAATTTTAGTATTTGTTGTTATAGCGTTCATGGTAATACACTTTCTATAAAAATATATGGAGCCTACTTATTTCGGTTAAAAAATAAGGTAATATATATATATACATATATATATATATATATATATATATATATATATATATATATATATATATATATATATAAAGGACACCCTTTAATTTTTATTAATTGTAATAGCGGCAGTAAAAACTTTTCTTCTGTAAAAATTTCAAGATTTACTGTGGGAAAACCCTTTAATTTTTACTGTTTTTTATAGATTGTTATTAAAATATTTGAAACCCCTTTTACAGAGCTTTACCATAATTTTTAAAATTTTATATAAATTTTAGAATTTTATCCAGGAATGGGTAGCTTTATATAAAGTTAATACGTATACGTGAAGTAAAGAGTCTTTAAATTTGGTGGGGACTACTTTCAAAGCAAAATAACAAAAAAAAAAAAACTATTTTCAGGACGCACATAATGTCTGTGGGCACAGCTAGTTTATAATAAAAATCTGTTAAAAAAGATTGATTTGACTTGAAAGTAGATGGCACATTCCAATTTATGCCATGGCGAATTGACTGGTGGTGTCACCTTGATTCATGCATTCTTTTTGTTAAACACATTAAAACAAATGTATAAATATTTTAAAAAGAAGTACGATATACTTAAGCTGCGTTATCTTTAACTTTCAGGTTTTTATATTTTAGACAATCGAGTATAGTCTTCAATTAGATTGATGATCCCTGAAAACGTTGCTCCATAGAAATTAAACAAATGCTTATTGTAGGTCATTCGAATTCGGATTAAACATGATATTAAAAAAAAACAAGAATGGAAAAGAAGAATGGAAAGCATCAGTCTCGTCAGGCTAAAACGATAATTGTATTTAGACTACCGGTATACATATGTTCTTAAATAAAAAAAAAGAATTAGTTTAAAGTAAAACTATAATTATTGGCATACATAGGTGTATAGTAGAAAGAGATGTTATACGATCATACTTACATATGAGTATGTATGCAAAAGCCTATTAAAAATATGTAAAAAAAATTGTATATTGTCCAAAGTATACTTTTAAATTCGCAAAGTCATTTTATTTTAAACAAATTGTCTAAATTAAAATACAAAATATAAGAACATGAAAGAGAAATAAAAGAATTGAAATAAAAACAGGATACAAAAAGTGAAGGTAACGGTGACGTATGAGTAATGAGTTAAAAAAAAATTATGATATAACAACTGATCTTAACACTTAGATATGTAGGTTTAAATGAATTGAATAATAGTTATATAATTAAAATATGTTTTTTTGATCAACATTAAAACAATATAAAAAATCAATAATAAAATGTTTTACGCACAGTTAAGTGTAAATAAACATTTGATTCTAAGACATTCAAATACTACAGACAAAATATGGGTTCTCTTAACAGGGACGCGGGTAGATGCATAAATTGCCTAAAAATAATTTTTTTATATAATTTTTCTCAAAATTACATATCTGAAAGTAAGACATTCACACTTACTATATGTAGTTAACAGTAGCTGGATATCCGCAGTTCAAGTTTGAAAGTAAATTCTAATAAAATAATGCAATTTGACGTCTGTAAATGCCAAATTTAAATTCAAAAATTAACGTCAGTACCTAGCGTGTTGGCCTTATCACTGAGTAAAATTTTGGCGTAGACTAGCGCCCCTATTCTGCATCACAAATATTGCGCAAGAAGTAGCAATTTATAGAAAATGGAAAGCCTGGATCCATATTATAAATGCTTATTTAGGGGACCATCAAACTGCTGACACCCTATTGGATACTCCTTCTGTTGAAAGTGCAATAGCACACTTGGCAACGTAGCACTATCCCTGCAAAACTTTGGTCTAAACCACAGCTACCACGTGTTTCCCGAAAGGACCCCACCAATAACCGGCCACAAAGATGGGCGGCTCTCAAGAGGCTACTGGTACCAGTAATACCAGTTGTTTGGAAACTGATCGCGCCTTGAAAGATCGATATTACACAGACCACCAGATAACAAAAGTTTCGGGTTCGAGGAACCGATTTTTTTTTCAAATTGTTCCCGGACCCCGCCGAAATCGAATTTTTGTCGAGCATTAGGTTTTTTTGAGTACAAAAAAACATAAAATTTTTCGAAAACTATGAAGACTTTCAGTTAACCGCTTTAAAGGATTAACCACTTTTTAATTGGAGTAAAATTTAGTAAGAAATAGTATGGGAATGTTCCCAGACCCCCGAAATGTTTCTGAGTTTGAAAAATTTAGTTTTTTCAGTGTGCAATTTGAGTACCAGATAAAAATAAAACAATTTTCGATCATAATCGGTAATTTCGGAGTCATAACAGGTAACAGGTTAAAAAATCTTGAAAAAAGGGTTGACATGAAACTGCTCTCCCGTAAAACTATATTTTTTTAACTCTAGCACCCTTTCTGTTTTCGCGGTCACATATTAAAATCACGCAAATAGATTAATACGATTAATTTAACATTCAGTACACTATCATAAATATTACTTTTAATATTATAATAAAATCAAAATTATATAACGTAGTGTAAGGACTTCTCTACTCCTTACAAATGAAAAATAAACTTTAGCAGGACCTCAATATTGCCAGCTTCCTCAATGTTATAGTTAAGAAATTACTGAATGAATGCTATAGTGAGAAATAAATTTAATAAAAACAAAGCTTTATATAAGTATTAGGTTAGTTGGATTAGTTTTGCCAGTAAATGACATACTGTTGTCATACCTTTCGGTGAAAACCGTCATAGGGGTCTAGCCGGACTTTACTTGTTTTTTGTTAGTTTATATTGGCTCTGAAAATTAATTGAGTACCCCTAGATTAATGAAACTTGGCAGCAAACAGCCTATGGTGATAGGCTGTTAATGCTATAAAATAAGAAAAATCAAACTAAGGAGAAAAAAGTTTCCCTTAGAATAACCAATCCTACTTCTGAAAAATTTAATTTTTTCTTAAGTTTTTCCCATACTTTTGTTTTGCAAATGCAACTTTTATAGTAAGCAAATTTTCAAAAATCCTTGGATATTCTAAAATGTCATTTTTGCCCCTCCCCTTTTGTGGGCGGTGACATAAAATATTATTTGCAAAAATACCGCTATTGTTAAAAGAATGTAATCCATTTCTTAATAACATAAAAATAAAATTTTTAAGTTTTTATGGCCAGCGGGAGGTATCCCTCCAATCCCAGCCCCTAAAACGATCGTGAATTTTTTTTTAAATTTTTTTTTAAATGTCGAAAAAATATTTTTTTGTAAGTTTTTATATCGAAGAGAAGAATATTAATAAACGTAATTTTTGCAATTTATTACTATATGTGACCCGGCCTATGACTCAAAAAAAATTTTTCCACTATTTTTTTGGTTTCGATAGTTTTTGAGACGCTCTTTCACGTGGTGAAAACTAGAAAGTCCTAACTTGCTTTGAAGTTATGGTAAGTCAAAGTCGATTTGGGGATTTTTTTGGTATAAAATCCCCAAAAACCTGACAACGCTGGGTCAGAAACTGGTTTGTGCTTTGCATTAAAAAAAACATCTCTCTTTATATACACACACGAACTTATCTCATTTATGTTCTTTTGCATTTTTTGGTTGACTTTTGGGCATGACTGTTCATAATGCAAAAGAAAAACTGCTAAGAAACTGACGAAATGCATTGTTTATCTTTAAGAGATAATTTTTCGAAATTTTGTTTTTGAGTCATAAGCCATCTTTTCATAGACCGGGTCACATATAGTATTTAATTTATCTGAAAATAATTAATTTATTCATATTTAGCTGTGCCCGACACTTCGTTAGCTCCGTATTTTTCTTTGAAAGTAATCCACTTTAAAACTCTTACTTTTAAAGTGCTTCAGATATGGTTTATGTAATTACTTTATGTAAAGGTACCCATCCCTGGGTAATTACTCAGTAATATAGGCTTTATATAAAATTTAAAAAATTATACAAAATTCCAAAATTATTGTAAAGTACTGTAAATAGTGTTTTAAATTTCCCGCTGACAAAAATAAAAGTTGCTGCCAAGTTTGCAGTACCATTGTATCGGTAAAAATGCGTAATTTCAATACTTGTTCTCTATTTTCTCTTGACAATGAGGTATTTTTACGGGATAAAATATCCTATATTAGAATCATGATACCTCTCCATAAAGTTTTATTAAAATTCATCCAGTAGTGTTTACGTGATGCTAACACAAAAAGACAGACAATCAGAAAATCACAGTTTTATTATATGTATAGCTAAAACCATATTTATAATAGTAACATTAAATTTTATTTAAAATAATAACAATGAATTGTCTTCAAATAGCTTAGAAAAAAAAATTATGACCGACAAAAAAGGTTTCTTACTCGTATCTACCTATGCAAGGTGAGCAAATAAAAAATAAATTTAAATTTGGAAAAAATTGCCAAAAATAATGGCACAAAAATGTGCAACGTTTTATCTCTACAGTCCAAAAGTACAGATCGAAAATTTTATTTATAACATTTTTTGGATCGCGTTTGCCCTCTCAAAAACATTTTCCCTTTTGTTTTTGACAAAAAAGTGAACAAAAAGTCATTTTTTTCATTTAAAACAAAATTTTTTAACATAAAAATTAAAAATTATATTTTTCTACAAAAAAAAAAATCATTCAAAAAAAAAATCAATACAAAATCTTTATAAAAACGTATGCAATTTACTCAACTTTCCTGATTTTAACAGTGCCCCAAAACTACAAATCGCAAGCAAAAGACGTGAAAAGGCTCTATATGATACAGAATTTTGTTGTCTGTCGAGCTGCGTATTTAAATTTTTCCATTTCTTGAATTTAATTTTTGCCCTAATGTTTGGCTAGATTTGTAAAATACCCCTTGTGCATCGTAAAGTTAATTTTAGAGCCAAACAAAAACATATAAAAAATTATTTATTTGGGGGTAGGCATGGTTAAACATGGAACTTGTAAAAATATTTCCATGACCTTATATATTTTTACACTAAACTGTGAAAAATTGATATTAAATTTTCGAATTATTATTTTTGATATTAAATTTTGGCAAGTACGTGAAAATAACTTCGGCACGATGAACTGGCATGAATTATTTTTTATCAAATTTTTTGATCTTTCACAAGGCTGATGTTATCCAGTCTAATAGGTCGATTATGGATGGCAACTCAACCTCAGTTGCGTTGTCAGTTGCCGTAATTGTATTACGTATGGCAACTGGCAACTAAAAGTTGCTAATTTCTCAGTTACCGCAACTATAAATTTGTGGTTGCTGTTGATTTTTTTTACAGATTAAGCAAAAAAGGCAGTTCAACTGAAGAAAACTAGGTTTACTATTCATATAATTTTGCATATTTAATAGTTTATATAAATATTTAAATCAAAATTTATATAATATACATACATACATAAGTACATATATTATAGATTTCAAACCCGTAAAATATCACAACACTTCAGCAGCACTTTCAGTTGCTAGAGTACCAAAATAGCATTATCGATAACTTTATGGCAACTGAACAAAATTGACATACGTAATACCAATTAATTTGCCAGTTGCATTACCTTTTGACAACGCAACTAAAGTTCGGTTGCTATCCACAATCGACCTATCAATTTTTTTTTTAATATCTTAAACACCTTAATTCGAAACATTTTTTTTTTATTTTCTATGGAGCAGGGCTTTCAGCGATAATTTTCTTTAATGTACATATTTAATAAAAAGAACGCTTGAATCAAGGCGACTGGCACCATTAGTCAATTCGTCTTTGCATAAATTGGGATGCGTCACATAATCTTAAATTAAATCAAACATTTTTAATGCCTTTTTATTATAAATTATTTATTTTATTTTATTTTCAGTACAAAAAGCATCTAGATCAAGAAGTCATCAAAATCACATTTAATTAATTCTTTATATTTTCTTGGTGTACTCTTGTTTCATGGCATAATTGGACAAGACAAAAATAGAAAATATTGATAATAAATGTTCCTCAAAAAATCTAATCCATAAAACCTCAAATGTTAGATGTGCTAAGTAGATTCTAGCACATCATCCTGCTGCCTGCTGGATTATTTATCGTTCGGATACGCAATTTTAACATCTTTGCAACGGCTTTCACATTCTTCGAGGGAACCGAAAAGGTTTTTACTTGTACCGAAATAAGATTTAAAGCCAATACATTGTTTAAAGAAGGGAACATACGTCCAGGATTCGTGACCTCCAAATTTTTGCATTAAATCCTCTGTGCCCGAAAAAATTGTATCCTGACAAATATCTAAAAAATAAAAAAAATTCATATTTATTAGAAATTAAAACTTTTATTAAAATTCAAGGTTTGACAAACCATATTCTGAAGCAGGTTTGGCGGAAACTAAGGCCAAAATCGACAATACCATAGCAAAGATTTTCATTTTTCTTAATTATTTTGTAACACTTTCAACAAAGTTCACTTCTAGACTGTTCTTGAAAATAAATTAATATCAACTTTTATACCATTTCGGGTGCTTTAATTTTTAAATATTTGTTTTTTTTTGTTCAAACAACAAATAACATTAATTCAAATAATTAAAAACCTTGTGTAAATAATAATAAAAAAAGTGGGCACAGTTTTATTATTTCCCTTAGTATAGGTAAAGGTTTTTAATTTCTACAATATACATACATATGTATGTATGTACATTAACGAACTCATAGGCAGATAAATTTTAAACTTGAAACAACTGTTAAAATTTTTAGTTTTTTTTTATCACTATTCTGAAAAAAAAAATTAAAATAATTTTAAAACAAACCGTTTTTTTTTTTGTATAACAAATATTTTGCGGTAATGAAGGGTGCCGCATAAAAATTGTATGTATGCACATATGTTTTGAAAGACTGATTCAAATGAAATGAATATCTATATATGAGTGTTTATTTTAAAAATAGCATTAGTCACTTTTGTTTTTAAATTGATATATTTAAGGGTTTGTCACTCTTAAAATAAACATCTTTGTTATAACGTTGATTAGTAGAACTTTTCTTGAACATAATTTTTGCAAAAAAAACCGACTTCAAAACAGATAGAAGAGCACCAATTATAAAAGAATTAGATTTAAACCAAATAATAGATGCGCCAAAATTAGCGGAAAAAAGTAAAGACTATGTGAATGTCAAGCATCTACCTATTACTGTTCAAAATTTAAGATATTTTCACCAGCATCCGTCTTTTATGGGGACACCATTCAAGCCTCTGTCTTTAACTGTTTTAAAAATAGGGTCACATAGATCAAATAACATCACCTATTCGGACACCCTTTAATTTAAAATTTTAAATTAAAGACCTGTTGTTATAGAGAACTTGGCCACAAAGATTCTTTGTAAATTTCAACGGTTTAACCATATAAATATTTATACTTGTTACATACCAGAGAAAGTAGTGGATATTCTGCCTAATTTTCAAGTGTTGGTGTTTAACGGTTCAAAAGATAGGGCCATATTGATCAAATTACATAATTTATGGGGACACCCTTTAGTTTCTAAATTCAAATTGTATACTTGCTATAGTGGACTTCGCAATACAACTTTATTGTAAATTTCAGCTGTCTGTCTATAACAGTTCAAAAGTTTGGCCTAATACATAGAATTACATTTGCTATTGGGACACCCTTTTATTTCCAAATACAAATTTTCGTTATAGTGGACTTTGCAATACAGGTTCTTTGTGAATTTCAGCCGTCTGTGTACAACTGTTCAAAACTATGGCCATATACATCAAATTAAATGAACTATTGGAGCACCCTTTAAAATTTTGAATATTTATACAGTTTATTATAACAATCATAGTAATCGCAAAGCACGTCACTATCGGAACACCCTTTAATTTTAAGGTTCAATTCTATATACTCGTTTATAAAGCGAACATAGAGTTAATTACTGTCTGCAAATTTTAAGTGGTTACCTCCTATAGCTCAAGAAATAAAAAGATAAAGTCAAATAAGGTGTCACTTTCGGAACACCCTAAAAGTTTTAGTATTTGTTGATATAGTGGCCACAGTTATACACCTGCTGTGAAAATTTCAAGAGTCTTCCTATTATCGTTTAAAACTTAGGCCGTAAACAAGCAAATCACACCACTATCGGGACACCCTTTAATTTTAAGGTTTATTTTTTTAGACTTGTTTATATAGCGAACTAAGTTTTAATTACTGTTTGTAAATCTTTAGTCTATGCCTCCTACAGTTCAAGAAATAAACAATTATTCGTGAAGAACACCTCTCTATCGGAACACCCTATAAGTTTTAGTATTTGTTGCTATAGCTATACATCATCTGTAAAAATTTCAAGAGTCTACCTATTACGATTCCAGAGATAAAAACTAAAGTACAAAAAATAATGATTTGTAAAGGAGAAGTGGGATAAAATACCTTAGGAATAAAATATATACAAGCTAAAGTAAATTATTTCCAAATGTTTACAAGCAATAATTAATGCCCAAATCGGACACTCAAAGTATGAGCAGCAAAAGAATATATTTTAGGTAATTAAGCAGGCAAATAAAGGGTGGTTAAATTTTAAGGGCCGATGTTGATTTTGAATAAAACACAAATTGTTTAAGAAATCATTGTCATTTCTTTTTATTTTAATAATATTATTATTGTTCAATTATACATGGAACAAAATATCGCGGCCGCCACTTCGGCGGCACACCTCCATCCGATGCTGAGGCATAATTAAGTTTGTATGCCGTTAATGTGCCGTATTATCTTATTATATAGCTCTTGAATTGTTGCTGGCTTATCGACGTGGACGTTTTCTTTAAAATAACCCAAACAAAGACATCCAACGGTGTCAAGTCACATGATCTTGGTGTCCAACTGATATCGCCACCACGTGAGATAACACGGCTATTGAATTTGTCGCGCAAAAGGGCCATTGTTGCGTTAGATATGTGGCAAGTGGTACCGTCCTGTTGAAACCACATATCGTCCACATCCATATCTTCCAATTCGGGCTATAAAAAGTTCGTTATCATCTCACGATAGTGAACACCATTTACAGTAACTGCCTGACCGGCCTCATTTTAGAAAAAATACGGCCCGATGATGCCGCCAGCCCATAAGCCACACTCACTCACTCACTCTTTGTGGGTGCACTGGTTTTTCGACAATCACTCTTGAATTATCATTCACCCAAATGCGGCAATTCTGCTTATTGACCGAAAAAAGTATACATTTCGATTTGAACGCCCATTTTCATAATAAGCCTGAATAACTTTAACGCGTTATTCGATTGTGTATTTTTCAATGGTTCAAATTGAGTTAGTCTGAAATTGAGAAATTTCAAATTAAATGCAGAAAAAAATTGACGTTTAGGTGTGGTTCACATTCAACATCGGCCCTTAAAATATAACCACACGATATATGAAAGCTCTCAAATTTTAAAAACATTTATTGGACAGTGCAAGTCTGAATAATTTTGCTAAAATTTTTTATTAAAGTTAAATTAATTTGTTTAGTATAATTTAGTTATAAACACATGTAAAAACGTGAATAAATAAGTCTTTCTCTTCAAGATTTTTAAAATTTTCTGATATTGAAAAGATTTATTTATTTAAACTATATGTAATTTGCTAGGATTGGCAACCCTGCAATTAAAATCACACTAGCTAATCACTGTTAGCTAAAGTATCCATTTAACCGGGTTTTGATTTTATTCGAGCAAACAATTAATCGGTTTTGTAGTTTAAATTTTCACCGATTAATCGATTAAAGGTTTTAAATTACTCGTATAACTCGAAAGAATTGTTCATATCTTCAATTAAATTTGTATTCAATGAGATAAGACAACCATACAAAATTGATTAATAATATATATTTTATCAATGATAACCACTAGATGATTTTTAACAATGAAATATTGATTTGTTTATTTCAGTTAGAAAATTATTTTCATTTGTAATTTTTATTTAAACATAATGAATTGATTTCATAGTTTTTTCGGTGATATAAAATATGCCCCGGTAGGCTAGTTGG
>OX451216.1:21205411-21349874 GCA_949628195.1 Phasia obesa | reverse complement strand
TCGACATTCTGTCAAATTTTGAAGGTTTTGCCTATAACGGTTCAAGAGATAGGCTCAAATAGGTCAAATTACGTCACCTATGGGGACGCCCTTTAAATTTTAAATTTATTTTTTTATTAATTTCTGCTGTTGGGAGCTATAGCGATACGCAATTTTTTAAAATTTTTATTTGGTGCCCTTTACGGATCTTAATACGCGTAAAAAACATTTATGTTGTATGGGGACACCCTTTAATTTTTAATATAATTAACTGTTTTTAAAATGGGACCAAACTGAAAGCATAACCTTTCAAATAAAGATAAAAATTTTAAAATCGGTTCGGAAATGGCTGAGTTCTGCGGTTACATACATAAACAAAAAGCAACATTAAGACGAATAGATAACCTCCTTCTTTTTTGAAGTCGGTTAAAAAACTCACTGGAGCTAGTGCTGGCAAAGTATTGAGTAGTAGGTACCGACTACTCGATACTCGATCATTTTTTTGGGTACTCAATACACAAAAGTATTAATCGATACTTTTACAGTAGTAGTTTTAGAAATAAATTTATAAAAATATTTGACAACTACAACGATAAATTTTCTCTGCTAGTATGTAAACGGAAGTATTGAGTACTATTGAGTACCCAATTGAAAAGTATTGAGTTCTGTCAAGTAATTGAAAGTAGCAGAAATTTCCAGCACTAATTGGAGCTTAACATCTGATTGCAATTTTTTTAACCGGCTTCAAAAAAGAATCAATTTGTCTGTATGTTGCTCTTTAGGATTCCGTACCCAAAGGGTAAAAACGTTACGTCCGTCTGGCCGTCTGTCAGCGCCTTTTATCTCTGGAATCGTAATAGGTAGACTCTTGAAAATTTCACAGATGATGTATAGCTATAGCAACAAAAACTAAACCTTATAGGGTGTGCCGATAGAGAGGTGTTATTCACGAATAATTGTTTATTTCTTGAACTGTAGGAGGCATAGACTAAAGATTTACAAACAGTAATTAAAACTTAGTTCGCTATATAAACAAGTCTAAAAAAATAAACCTAAAAATTAAAGGGTGTCCCGATAGTGGTGTGATTTGCATGTTTAAGGCCTAAGTTTTAAACGATAATAGGAAGACTTATGAAATTTTCACAGAAGGTGTATAACTGTGGCCACTATAGTAACAAATACTAAAACTTATAGGGTGTTCCGAAAGTGACACCTTATTTGACTTGATGTCTTTATTTCTTGAGCTATTGGAGGCAACCACTTAAAATTTGCAGACAGTAATTAACTCTATGTTCACTTCATAAACAAGTATATAGAATTGAAGCTTAAAATTAAAGGGTGTTCCGATAGTGACGTGCTTTGCGTGTATATGGCCTAAGTTTTGAACAATAATTGGTAGACTCTTGAAATTTTTACAGGAGGTGTATTACTATGGCCACTATAACAAATAGTGAAAATTAAAGAGTGTTCCGAAAGTGACGTGATTTTGTGGAGTTTGTACGGGTCATACTGTTTGACATATCAAAATGAAATTTAGTCTGTGCCTTTGATATATGGTGATGAAGAGCTGGGCATAATTGGGAGGGGATAAGGGGTATTTTCCTTACCCCTAAATTTTGTGGACGCTCTAAACGTCATACCTGTGTATATTTTGGGCATAATCGAGAAGCGTGAAGGGGTAGTTTATTTACTCCCAAATTTTGGGAGTAAGTAGATCAGTAGGTCATACCGTATGACATATAAAAATGAAATTCAATATGTGCCTTT
Source organism: Phasia obesa (assembly GCA_949628195.1). Lineage (NCBI taxonomy): Eukaryota > Metazoa > Arthropoda > Insecta > Diptera > Tachinidae > Phasia > Phasia obesa. The sequence continues at coordinate 21,348,128 of OX451216.1, read as the reverse complement.
GGTTTAAGGAGACGAATAGCTGTGTAAATTTTGGGTACAATCGGGAAGGGGCAAGGGGTAGTTTACTTAACACCCCAAACCGAAAATAATTAATTATTTAATATTATGCTAATTACCCATAACGTTTTTATAAAAATGCAATTTATTTGTTGGGGGAAAAGATCTAGTTCCTATACGTATTTCACTGGTTGCTCAGGCCAGATCAAAGTAAACCTTTTTCCTAATTTTAGAGAAGCCAAAATAGAATAATATTACAGAACATTAAAGCTCCAACAAAACACCGACAAACAAAACACGTATTTATTTTTCCTTACTGTGAAATTAATTTTTCTAAAATCTAAATCTATCCGTGTAGCACATAATTGTTACGTAAGTGAAAATAAGTTATGGATACTTAAGCACAAAGTCGAGAGTTCAATCATATTCAAAATTTGTGGATACACTTATAAAAACAGTCGGGAAAAATTAAAGTACAAAAAATAATGATTTGTAAAGGAGAAGTGGGATAAAATACCCTAGGAATAAAATATATACAAGCTAGAGTAATTTATTTCCAGATGTTTACAAGCAATAATTAATGCCGAAATCGGACACTCAAAGTATGAGCAGCAAAAGAATATATTTTATGTAAATAAGCAGGCAAATAAAGGGTGGTTAAATTTTAAGGGCCGATGTTGATTTTGAATAAAAGACAAATTGTTTGAGAAATCATTGGCATTTCTTTTTATTTTGATAATATTGGTATGGTTCAGTTATGCATGGAACAAAATATCGCCGCCGCGACCTCGGTGACACACCTCCATCCGATGCTGAGGCATAATTAAGGTTGTATGCCGTTAATGTGCCGAATTATCTCATTCTTTAGCTCTTGAATTGTTGCTGGCTTATCGACGTGCACGTTTTCTTTCAAATAACCCAAAGAAAGACATCCAACGGTGTCAAGTCACATGATCTTGGTGTCCAACTGACATCGCCACTACATGAGATAACACAGCTATTGAGTTTGTCGCGCAAAAGAGCCATTGTTGCGTTAGCTATGTGGCAAGTGGTACCGTCCTGTTGAAACCACAATTCGTCAACATCCATATCTTCCAATTCGGGCTATAAAAAGTTCGTTATCATCTCACGATAGTGAACACCATTTACAGTAACTGCCTGACCGGCCTCATTTTAGAAAAAATACGGTCCGATGATGCCGCCAGCCCATAAGCTCTTTGGGTGCACTGATCTCAATAAACAACTTTTTAGAACATATGAACTTCCTAGGAATGATTCTTAACACCGTTTAGGTAGCGCTTAGGTAGCCGCAAAAGTGAAAAATTTCCCGAAAATTTTTTAATTTCATTTGTTTTTTCTTTACTTCAACATTGAGATACTATAAAGCCTTCTCCCGTAAGTGAGTTGTTTATTGAGATCTTAGGTTCATTTTTGTAGTTGATTGTTTCCTTGAATTTTGAACGGTTTGCTACCTATGGACCTGAACAGGGGAAAAAAGGTAAACAAATTGAATTTTTTGAAGTTTTTTGCGATTTTGACCTTGAAGATGAAGTTTTTTTGATGGCCCCACATCTTTGAGGGCCCATCAAAAACAAACCTGGAGTACTTTGGCCAAAACTGGGAGACAGGGGTCTTTTTTTTTTGGTCTTTTATCACGTAGTGGTGTCCGTATATGGTTATTTTGCCATGACTTAAAAAATTACACAATGTGTTATCATTCGCCCAAATGCGGAAATTCTGCTAATTGACGAATGCACTGAGGTGAATATGTGCCGATTATATTGACCGAAAAAATCACGAAGTGCTCGATATGGATTTTGATTTGAACGCCCATTTTCAAAATAAGCCTGAATAACTTTAGCGAGTTGCGATTAAAATTTTTCTATTAAAGTTAAATTATATTTTTGAGTATAAATTAGTCTTTCTTTTCAAGATTTTTAATTTTTTCTGATATTAAAAAGATTTATTTATTTGAACTATACGTAATTTGCTAGGATTGGCAACCCTGCAATTAAAATCGCACTAACTAATCACTGTGAGCTAGAGTATCCATTTAACCGGGTTTTGATTTTATTCGAGCAAACAATTAATCGGTTTTGTAGTTTAAATTTTCGCCGATTAATCGATTAAAGGTTTTAAATTACTCGTATAACTCGAAAGAATTGTTCATATCTTCAATTAAATTTGTATTCAATGAGATAAGACAACCATACAAAATTGATTAATAATATATTTTATCAATGATAACCAGTAGATGATTTTTAACAATTGATTTGTTTATTTCAGTTAGAAAATTATTTTCATTTGTAATTTTTATTTAAATATAATGAATTGATTTCATAGCTTTTCGCTGATATAAAATATGTCCCGGTAGGCTAGTTGGTAGTGTGCTAGTTTTTCTGTCTGGGGGTTGCGGGTTCGATTCCCACCAAAGACTCTGGGTGTTTCACTACAACGAGTGAAGGTCTATGTTACTATGCTCAATAATTAATTTAGAATATAAATTGTAATTGTATTGTAACATTTTATAAAAAAATATATGAATTAATTGCCCCAGAAGCAAGGCATATTAATCAGGTAGCCTCACTACTGAGGGGAAATATTAAGGCGAAAATAATCATTTTTTTTTACAATTTTTCCCCTTAAATGGAAGTTGAACTATCAAACTCCATTTAAAAAAAATTAAAAATTTTCGACTTAATATTTCCCCTTTGTAGTGAGGTTCCTTGATGAATATGCCTTGCCCAGCAGTTTAGTGGGTATTTTGCTAGTCTGTGAGGCTAGGGGTTTAATTCCCATAAGGTGTTTGACTGCAACGAGTGAAGGTATTATTTAAGGTCATTATCCTACACAATCGTACGATTTAATCACAAAAAAAATTTGCCAGAATACTGTCCTACTTAAAAATTTTTTCAAAGTGGCGTTGTAGATGCCGCACTAACACACAAAACAAGAATTTGCAACTCTGATCTCATGGAAAAATACTATTTTATGATTTTTTTCCAAAGATTATCAAATCGTACAGGTCTGTCACACAAACATTTTTTATCCACACTATCATACTTTTTGGGCACACATGCATTTTTTGTCAAATCGTACGACTGAGTATGATAGTATGATCGATAATTAAGTTAGAATTTAATATGTAATTGTGTTGTGACATTAAAACAAAAATATGAATTATTTTGTAAATAATGGGTGATTTTTTTGAGGTTAGGATTTTCATGCATTAGTATTTGACAGATCACGTGAGATTTCAGACATGGTGCCAAAGAGAAAGATGCTCAGTATGCTTTGACATTTCATCATGAATAGACTTACTAACGAGCAACGCTTGCAAATCATTGAATTTTATTACCAAAATCAGTGTTCGGTTCGAAATGTTCAAATGTGACAAATTTTGTTCAGCGATGAGGCTCATTTCTGGTTGAATGGCTACGTAAATAAGCAAAATTGCCGCATTTGGAGTGAAGAGCAACCAGAAGCCGTTCAAGAACTGCCCATGCATCCCGAAAAATGCACTGTTTGGTGTGGTTTGTACGCTGGTGGAATCATTGGACAGTATTTTTTCAAAGATGCTGTTGGACGCAACGTTACGGTGAATGGCGATCGCTATCGTTCGATGCTAACAAACTTTTTGTTGCCAAAAATGGAACAATTGAACTTGGTTGACATGTGGTTTCAACAAGATGGCGCTACATGCCACACAGCTCGCGATTCTATGGCCATTTTGAGGGAAAACTTCGGAGAACAATTCATCTCAAGAAATGGACCGGTAAGTTGGCCACCAAGATCATGCGATTTGACGCCTTTAGGCTATTTTTTGTGGGGCTACGTCAAGTCTAAAGTCTACAGAAATAAGCCAGCAACTATTCCAGCTTTGGAAGACAACATTTCCGAAGAAATTCGGGCTATTCCGGCCGAAATGCTCGAAAAAGTTGCCCAAAATTGGACTTTCCGAATGGACCACCTAAGACGCAGCCGCGGTCAACATTTAAATGAAATTATCTTCAAAAAGTAAATGTCATGGACCAATCTAACGTTTCAAATAAAGAACCGATGAGATTTTGCAAATTTTATGCGTTTTTTTTAAAAAAAAAGTTCTCAAGCTCTTAAAAAATCACTCGTTAGTTTGAGTTTGTCGTTATGCGGAAAAGACCAGGAATAAATTATATTATTATTCAATTAAAATTTTTATAAATATGTTCGATTTACTCGAGTTATTGAAGTACATAATTTAAAAACCTTAATCAATTAGTAGAGGAAAATTTAAACTGCAAAATCGTTTAATTGGTTGCTCGAATAAAATAAAAACTGAACTGAATGGATACTGAACACATCTAGTTCGAAATTATTCTTAAACGAAAAAATAAAATGTAAAAAATCTATGAAAAATTTAAGATCTTAATAGAAATCGATTTGTCGATTAACTGATATACATTGGCGTAGAAAGGCCATTGTGGGGGATGCAATGCCCCTGTAGACTTGTTGTAGGCTCCCCCGGAATTTTTAAAAATTGTACTATACATATATATATTTTCACAAAATTATTCTCCAATAAAAGTGGTTTTGTCGCCCCTAGTAAATATGTTCTCCTACGCCAATGCTGATACAATTTGTTCGAGTTATTTTTAATCGAAATTTGCAAATTTTTCTTACCCTTACAATTTATTGCCTTAAAATTTTACGATTAATCGAGTGATGATCGATCGAGTGGATACTCTACTACGACTATTAGCTAATAGAAACTGAGAATTGCGCAGACAATATTAATTTTATATGCGTGAGGGCGCAAACTTGTTTTTATCATTTTTGGTCTCTATCTCTAAGTTTTAATTAAAAGTTATCATATTTATTAGGCTAAACGAGTGGAATGTTTATGAGAATAAACGTATAAAGTTTTCATATAGTTAAGTTCTATTTCCATCGCATTTTTAATAATCATGATTTGCGTTTAATTTTAACACAAATACAACAATTTATCTATTATCAAAAATATATGTATGTATAAGTGTATGTAAGTTTTACAAAACAACACAGTGGCATGGGCTGTACCGACTCTTATGTATCCTTCTTTACTATTTTGAATAATAGAAAAATTTTGTTTTTAATTATTCTATTGTGTTTTTATAAATACATACATATATATATATAATTATATATATATATATATATATATATATATATATATATATATATATATATATATATATATATATATATATATATATATATATATATATATATATATATATATATATATATATATATATATATTATTATATTCAAAGGCGCCAAAATAAGATACTACGTATGATTGCATCTGCTCCCTGGTATATAAAAAAATTCGAACATACACCAAGAAATAGCGAAACATGCAGTCACATATCTAAAGAGGCTTGAATCTCATCCAAACCGTAACATGGGTAACATGCTGAAGGAACCTGGTTACATTCGACTAAAAAGAAGAGATACTGCTTTTCTTGGCCGTACATAAGAGGGATGACCCGCAAATGATTGCAAAATCCGTGAAACAAACATTATTTTTGTGTAGCACTAGCTGGACTTAAAAAGTATATTTTATTTTACACTTAAGATACCAGTAATTATTGTTAGTTCAAAAATATTGAAGATACAATAAATAAATTATGACAAACAAAAAAAAAAAAAAAAAAAAAAAAAATTTATTTATTTAAGGGCCCCCTGATTTTGTGAATCTTTCGAGGCCCATAGATAAAAGTATAGGATTTTACTACCCTCTAATCGTAGAAACGAAGCCATATTTCCGCATAATTTCAGAAATTTTATCTGGTTATAATTTCTGTAATAAATACAAAAAATGCTATATAAAATTTTTTTTCTATGAATTAAGACCTGTTTTGACAAACGTTCAACCCAATGTGCGATGGTCTTCACTGGAAGTTATGCAAAAAAAGCTTAAAATTCACAAAGAGTTCAACTTTTTCGCTAAAATTTAGTTGATCGTTAGTTTATTTATAACAATAAAACGGCGAACCAAACTGAGCCCAAGTGATAATAGAGATGCCGGATCAGGCAACCGTATGTCAATTTAATACCTATTCCAGTTTAACTCTGGCAAGTATAGATATTTCCTGTATAATTTTTTAGTCATAACTAAGGGAAATTTTTTAACTAAAATTTCCGTAAAATAAAAAATAAAAAAATCTGTGGTTTCAAATATTAGCTTTACGATTTTTCTTTTCGCGAATTTTAAAATTTTCACTTAATTTTAGAAATTAAGATTTTTGTTTATTTCCTATTTTGGGTGTTTTTTATGTTTTTGAATAGACTTAAATTTTATTACAATTTCCGATTTGTTATAAAGCTTTAATTTTATTATGAGGACTTTCTTAAGAATGTAGTGAATTTAATTTTTTTTTGTATGAATTATGTGTAGCAAAATCTAGGAATTAGAGGCCTTCAACTTCACATGAAAACAATGCTAAAACTCTGCGCGTATATTTATTCAAGTTTTTTTTTCTAAGATATCTCCTCGAATTTATGTTTATTTATTTGAGCAGAGCAAACAAAATTTTGATTAAATACACAGTGCAACAAATAAAAAATTTTTTATAAATAAACGAACTTGACAATATATGTATGTAGGTTCGATGCTACTATCAGAGAATTATAGGTAAACCCTGTACTCAGTTTATTAGTGAAAAATTTAAGAGTCTCTGTAAGTTAGGCTGAAAAGAGGAAAAAAAAATATTTTTTTATTTTTTTATAAAAAAAAAGTGCAGGAATAAATTACTTTTTTGCCAAAAAATGTTAATAGAATTTTTTCAACGAATCCTCAGCTACATTATTGCCGAAGAAAGTTAAGCTTCATCACCTAGTTTGAATGCGATATTAGACCAACCCTGATGACACCTTTTTTTAAGGGCCCACTGATTTTCCGAATTTTTCGAGGCCCATAAATAATAACTGATCACCAATTTCGCCAAACTGAGTATAGGGTTTTACTATCCTTTGTTAGTAGAATCGAACTTATGCTGTCCCTTCCTTGTATTTTTTTTCACTGTTGCACTGTGTTATCAACCAACTACATACATACATACTTATATGTAGGTGTGGTTGAATATTTGCTTCATGTTTAATCTTTTCATATGAAAGCTGCTGAAAATTAAGTTATGAAAAACAGTCTGAACTAAACTCAGTTAGAAGTACTTCTAAAAAAAAAAAAAAAAAAATAAAATAAAAAAAATAATTTATTAAAAATGAAAATCTTTGCTTTAGTTTTATCCATCTTGGCTTTAGTTTCCACGGCAGCGGCTTTCAAGAAAGGTACATATTACAATTATTATTATATCATTAAAACTAAAAAACAAAAAAAAAAAAAATATTTTAATTTTTAGCAATTTGTTACGAGCCACCTTTCTCGGGTACAATAGATTTATCCTGCCGTATCAAACCATTTGTGGCCTGGACGTACGTTCCATTTTTCAACCAATGTCTTGGATTTAAAGTTACTTGCCCTGAAAGTTATAATATTTTCGCTTCCCTTGAGGACTGCGAAAATCTATGCAAATTTTAAAAAATGTTAAGAAACATCAATGGGATACATTTAAAGCCAAAATTTAATTTGTTTGAATATAAAGTTAATAAGAGAAAATAAAATTTTTTCTTAAATTTAAAAAAAAAACTTTTTAAATTTTTTTTTTCAAAAGTGGAAAATGTACATATGTATGTATAAATGAGAGGTATTAGTATTAGCACTTTATTGGACAAAAATAGAAGGAAAAGAGAAGAGGTTAACAAACATTGGTATGCTATGCTGTATTATCACTTACTTGATAAAAAGAGTTTTAAAAGTAACCCAAGAGTATGCGAACCTCCAATATATCCTTTTTTGACGGACTTCATAAAAAAAGGAGGTTATCAATTCGTCTGAATGCTGCTTTTTTTTATATATTTAACCGCAGAACTCAGCTATTTCTGAACCGAATTTCCATTTTTTTTCTTTATTGTGAGCATAACCCTTGCTCACAGTTTGGTTGTGTTTTAAAAACACTTCATTATTTTAAAAATTAAAGGGTGTCCCCATACAACATACATGTTTTTTACGCGTATTAAGAACCGTAAAGGGCACCAAATAAAAATTTTAAAAAATTGCGTGTCCCTATAGCTCCCAACAACAGAAAGTAATAAAAAATAAATTTAAAATTTAAAGGGTGTCCCGATAGGTGACCCCAATTGACCTATATGGGCCTATATTTTGAAGCGTTATAGACAAAACCTTGAAAATTTGACAGAATGTCGATTACTATGACAGTTAATAAAATTTTAATATTAATAATAAAAAATATAAATATTTAAAATTATAAATTAAAGGGTGCTCCAATAGCTCATTAAATTTGATTTATACGGCCATACTTTTTAACAGTTGTACACAGACCGTTAATTACAAAGAACCTGTATTGCTAAGTTCGCTTTTGCTAAGTTCGCTATAAAAGTAAAAAATTTTAATTTGGAAATAAAAGGGTGTCCCAATAGTTTTGGAATTTTATGTATGTGGCCAAACTTTTGAACTATTATAGATAGACAGTAGAAATTTACAAGGAACCTGTATTGCAAAGTCCGCTATAACAAGTATACAATTTGAATTTAGGAATTAAAGGGTTTCCCAGTAAATGATGTGAAATTGACCTATATGGCCCTATCTTAGGAACCTTTATAGAAACACTTGAAAATAATGCAGAATGTCCACTACGTTGTCTGGCATAATAACAAGTATAAATATTTGGAATTATAAATTAAAAGGTGTCTTAATAGTTCATGTAATTTGATGTATATGGCCAAACTTTTGAACTGTAAGAGACAGACAGTTGAAAGTTAGAAAGAATCTTTGTGGCCAAGTCTTCTATAACAACAAGTCTTTAATTTAAAATTGTAAATTAAAGGCTGTCGTAATAGCTGATGTTTGATCAATGTGGCCCTATCTTTGAAAACCGTTATAGGCAGAGGTTTAAATGGTGTCCCCATAAAAGATGGATGCTGGTAAAAATAGTTGAAAGTTTGAACAGTAGTAGAGGGAGATGCTTAACATTCACATAGTCTTTACTTTTTTTGTAATTTTCGATCATCTTTTATTTGGGTCTCATTCATCTCATTCTTACAGATTACTTGTTACATTTTTAGATTAGAATTGGTGCCCTTCTATCTGATTTGAAGTCGTTTTTTTTGCAAGAATTATTCAGTTAAGATTTCAGCCTTTGGTGGATAATTCAGATGATCTAACCCAAGCAACAACCCAAGGGTGATATAGTGTTTCTTTTTGGTAAATCCTGAACTTTTAAAAAACCTCTCAGCTTTTCGTTAAATTAAAAATAACACAAAAAATCCAAAATTAAATTTAAAAAAAATTTTTAAAATTAATGAAAAAAATTTTTAAATTTAAATTTAATTAAAATTTAATTAAAAAAAATTTAAATTTAATTTTAATTTAAAAAATCTTTTAAATTAAAATTTAATCAAAAGCTTTTATTAAAAAAAAAAAAAAATAATTATTTGGTGAAATTTCGATTTTTTATTTTTGGTTTTCAATATATTTAAGTAAAACACACTAACAACCTTGGGGAGAATGTGAGAAAATTAAGGTATTCGCCGTTTTTTTCTCCCTATCTTTCCCATTTTTGGACCGATGTTGCAAAATAAATCAAAACTACATATGTCTTACAGCTTATTATGCTGACATTTTCTTAAGTTATCTGGAGTTTTCGTAAACGATTTTTCCAACGATACATACGGACTTCACAAAACCGACTTCCCTATCTATATCCAGAATATATATATATGTATACTTTATGGGGCCGGAAATGAATGTTGTAGAAATGACAATCGGAAAGACAAACTTCTATATAACCTTTTCACCACAGGTGACTACCGAGAGAAAAGTGTTCTTTCTTTAAGTCAATAACAACACCATCTCCCTGAATTTAAAAGGGTTCGAGTAATAAATAGATTTTTAATAAAGGCTAAATTGAATCTGCGGTTGATGGCTAATTAAGTACTTAATTTTTCTTAATTGCAAAAAGATGCAAATTTATTTAATTCTTTGGAAATGTTTATTCAATTAAACGAAGAATATTTTATAAAAGAGTTTATTATATTTCTTGCTATATGGTTTCCACCCTCGTAAACAAATACATTTAATAATATCTATAAGCGTAGAAGTGTGTAAACATTAGTTGGCCGTTTGTGGGGGTGAATAAACTGTAGTCTATAAAAGTTTCTCATTATAATTGTAGACATTTTCATGAAAGTTGTTATGCGGAAATGTATGTTGTTTTTGGTGTTGCTGTTGCTGTTGCTTGTTGCTTGTTTTTATTTCTTTTTTTGATTTATAATTTTTTTTAGTGCTGTCAGAAGTGTTGTTATAAAAGATATTCTTTTTATATATTTTTTGGTTTATGAAATTTATTTATTATTACACGCTAAGAAAAAAAACATGTTTAAGGTAACCATAATCTAAGAGCAACATATTATGATTGAATTACATGGACGTTGTCATATCATATTATTATTAACATAATAATATTGGTGACTTACTAAAAATCACATTAAAAAAAAATAAGTGACCATATTAAAATGAAATTTTGTTTTATTTTTAAAATTAAAAAAATAAGTAAAGTAAGTTATGTGTTTATAAAAATATAACTTATTTGTTTATATAAATATATCTTAAAATAAAATACACAATAATTTATTAGTTTATTTTATAAACTAGCTGTGCCCACACACGTTGTGTGTGTCCTGTCAATATTTTGTTGAATTTTTCTTTGAAAGTAATCCACGACAAATTTTAAGACTCTTACAAATTTACATTAATTAAAAAATACATCCCTGAATAAAATTCCAAATTTTTTATCAAATTCTAAAATTCAAAAGTTTATTGTAAAACTTTGTAAAAGGTGTTTAAAATATTTGAATAACAATGTCATTCCACAAAGTAAAAATGCAAATCAAATATCAATTTTATTCAATTGGCTATTTGACAGTAAGTAATTCATATTTTGTGATAAATTTAAAACAGCGCCATCTATTGCGCAACCGGGTTTAAAATATTCCGATTTCAATTAATTTTCCATTATTTTAAAAGAGCGTAATCTGTTGCGCAACCGTGTTTAAAATATACCGCTTTCAAAAATAAAAATGCCTTAAAGTATGCAGTAACTTTAAGTCGGTATAAAAAATCAGCGTACTTTCACTGTTTTTTCTTTTTGTGGAAAGAAGGTATTCTATATTGGAATCAGGATACTAAGTTTCCTCCCGACAAAATTTTGTAAAATCCATCTACAGGGAGTTTTTTATGTTTTTAAATATATATTCATGGAAATTTTTTACATCTAAGTGTGAAATATAACATCTCTCAAATGGTGTCCATTTTCTTGCAAACAAAAATTGGCTCTTTTAACCGCATTTTCCATTACTGCCCGTAGGGTTTCTGGTTCCAAGTTCCTTATTTCTGCTTGAATGTTCTGCTTAAGCTCTTGAATTGTTCGGGGTTTATTGATATACACAGCTAATTTCAAATAGCCCCACAAAAAAAAAAATCTGGAGCAGTCAAATCTGGTGAACGTGGAGGCCAAGCAAAATCACAATTTCTGGAAATTATTCGTTCACCAAAAATGTTATGAAGAAGTTCCATTGTCGCTCTTGCTGTATGCGCAGTTGCTCCATCTTGCTGGAACCATATGTTTTGATTATTCTCAAAATGTGGACGCAAAAAATTTTCTATCATAGTCCTATACAGAGCGCCTGATCTTCGAAAAAATATGGACCGATAATTTTATCAGCCATAACACCGCACCAAACAGTACATCTGGCGGGGTGTAATTCACGCTGATGAGTGTCCCAAAATCTACAATTTTGTTTGTTAACATAGCCATTTAAGTGGAAATGAGCTTCATCGCTCATTATAAGATTGTTTAAAAAGTTATCATTTTCTCTGGCTATTTGACTAAAACGAATAGCATATTGCAGGCGTGCCTGATGATCTTGGGGAAGCAGTTGCTGTACCATTTGCATTTTATACGGAAACATTTTAAGATCCCGCTTCAAAATTCTTTGCAGGGATGTTCTGGAGATTCCCATTTGAGCAGAACGACGACGAGTAGAGACAGATGGATCTTCGTTTACACTCTGCCGTACATTCTCCAAAACTGCTTCATTGCGCACAGATCAACCTCTTCCTCTTCCTGGAAGATCTGACACTCTTCCATGTTCCTCAAAACGGGCGACTAAGTTCCTAATCATGTTGTCACTCAGTGCTGTTCGGACATTAAAATGACGACGATAATTTCGTTGAGTTGTAATAATTGACCTTCCAGAAGAATAAAAAAATTCAATGATTTTGACGCGTTTCTGCACATCTTATGTAGCCATGATTTATCTCCAAAAACCAGTAAATAACCTGCAAAAGACAAAAAAAAACAAAAATTATTAAACACAAAAAAGATATAACTATTTTTAATCCTTCAGTCTTTTTTGGGCCACCCTGTAGTATTTACCTGATGCGGATACAAAAAAAAAATATTGACAGGCAGACAGACAGACAGGATATGAGTTACTATTTTATTATAGATTATTATTTTTGAAACACAGACCCGTAAAATTCTAATAATTTTAAAAAGCTAAATACACAACTTCAAAAACAAAAACCAAACATTATTTGTTTGTTTTTTAGTCATACTTTGTCAAGGTCTGGCTCTATTTAATAAGTATATTAATTTTTATTTTAGACTTAAGATATGAGTAATTATTGTAGTTCAAATATATTGAGGTGTAGCTATGCCCGCCACTTCAAGAGTGTCCTGGCAATATTTTGCTCGATTTTGCTTCCACAACAATTGTTATTCTTACTTTTATAGTGCGTCATTACTTTTATGGCTTATGTATTTACTTTATATAAAGCTACCCATCCCTGGATAAAATTCTAAAAATTCTAAAAAATTCTAAAAATTATTGTAAAGCTCTGTCAGAGGTGTTGAAAATATTTTAATAACAATGTAATTCCACAAGGTAAATATACTAATCAAACTCAAATTTTATTCAATTTGCGCCTAATATTGCGCAATAGTTTTAAAATATCCCACCTTCAAAAATAAAAAGGTGTTTTGAAAATATAACCGTGTTGAAATATCCCAGTTTAAAACCGAAAATTTAAGTACCTTTAAACCGGAAATTGGGGTTTCCACTGCTTTTCTCCACTTTCTCCTAGAAATGAGATATTTTTGCGGAAAAAACGTATCATATATTGGAATCAGGATGCTATGGTACCTCCCCACAAAATTTTATTAAAATCCATTCAGTAGTTTTTACGTGATGAGAGCACAAATGAAAAGCAGACAGACAGACGAAAATGAGTTACTATTTTATTACACAGCACAACAAAATAAAAAAAATTTCATGTGCTCTTAAAACCACTATATAATTTTGATGTATCATGACTACCTTTGTACAAAAATGGTAAAATTTTTAAATTCTATGGATAAATTTTTTTTAAAAAATTTTTTTTTTAAAATTGCAATTTTTTTGAGACGTTTCTTCAAATAATTAATGATAACTCAAAAACTACTAGTCCGATATTACTAAAATAAATTCAGAAAAATTAAGATTTGCATAGCCTTTAATTCGTTGATATATCGCGTTTCAATCGGATCAATAGTATCGGAGTTATAATAAAAAACTTAAGAAAAAAATATATTTTTTACGTAAAAATGGCAAAAATTTTCGTTTTAAAAAAATCATAAAAAATCGAAAACGGCAAAAAACTTCCAGATTCATTTTTTTATCGCATAGCGACATATAATAGCAACAAAATGAGATATCGACCATAAAAATCGATTGATTTTTTTCGAATTTATTCACAATTTAGTGAATTCGCTCATTTTCACAAAATTTTAGTTTTTTGCTTGATATACGCATTATAGCGGGTTTTCAAATGTGTGAAAAACATAAATTTTCCAATTTCAAGGGGTGCATATCGGATTATTGTTAGATTTGATGAGAAACTTCCACCCACAAAATTTTAGTCGAATTCGACAACGTTAACACGTAGCGCATAGGCCCCAAATCTGAAAAAAAGCGTTTAAATCGAAAATAATTGACAAATTTTCAGTTTTTGCAAAATTAACGCTATTTATTTCCCCTTTTGCAAAAAAGTGGATCCTGGTCCTTAGGGCAAACACAATGAGATTTAAAATAAGCTACATATCTTTTAAATCGGTTAAACAGTTTTCAAGTTACTTGCCGAAGGCAATTGACAAAAAAATGTAACTAAGTCAAATCGATGGAATAGATCGAAAATGCATTTCATTGTTTTATTCATGTATTTTCTTTTATTTTATATTTTATTATTTAAATTTATTACAACATATAAAATAAGGAAATAAATAAATAAATATTATAAACTACAAACTTTGGAATTTTCTTTTATGACATTTTCTATTATTGAATAACGAAGTTTTGCTCTGAATACTCCAGCAAAAATCTGCCATCATGTGTGCATCCCAGTGACCCTGGTATCTTTCCTCCATTGTCCGAATATCTTGGTGAAATCGTTCGCCCTGTTCCTCACTTAAGTCTCCTAGATTTTCAGGAAAACGATCTAAGTGACTGTGAAGGTAATGTAACTTGATGCTCATGTTGCATCCAAGATTCTGGAAGTGAGTTAACATCTCTTCAACGTGCGCAACATAATCATCATCCTTGTTATTTCCTAAGAAATGTTGAATAACCCATACAAACGAATCCCATGCATTTTTCTCAATTTCTGACATTGAACTGAGAAAATCGGTATCTTTGACCAATTTGCGAATTTGTGGGCCGTCAAATATTCCTGCTCTCAGCTTTTCCATACTCAAACTTTTAAACTTCCTTGAAATATACTGGAAACATTCACCATCTTTGTTAAGTGCTTTAACAAATTGTTTCATCAGACCAAGTTTAATGTGAAGAGGGGGTAATATGATGCGATCTCGGGGCACCAGAGGTACATTTATAACATTCCTCATACCTGGGTCCAGTGTTTCCCTATAAGGCCATTGTTTTCTCTTCCAGTGTTCTGACTTAGCTCTGCTGTCCCATAAACATAAAAAACAAGGGTATTTGGTATAGCCACTTTGTTGACCTAATAGGAAATTTACCATCTTAATATCAACACAAATTACCCAGTTATGTTCATTATACTTTATCTTCTTCATGACCAATGCAATTAAGGAGTATTCTTCTTTTACCTTGGTTGAATGTGCGATTGGCAAGGAGTGAAATTTATTTCCATTGTGCAAAAGGACACACTTCAAGCTGCGTTTTGATGAGTCAATAAATAAACGCCATTCGCTTGAATCATATCTATGTAAGCCCATGGCAGTCATCAAACCAGGAATATCCGTGCAGCAGACAAAACCGTCCTCTTCTGCAAAATAGTGAAGTAAGCCTTTTTCTCGGGTACGGTAATACGAAACAGATTTAGGGCCTATGCGCTACGTGTTAACGTTGTCGAATTCGACTAAAATTTTGTGGGTAGAAGTTTCTCATCAAATCTAACAATAATCCGACATGTACCCCTTGAAATTGGAAAATTTATGTTTTTTACACATTTGAAAACCCGCTATAATGCGTATATCAAGCAAAAAACTAAAATTTTGTGAAAATGAGCGAATTCACTAAATTGTGAATAAATTCGAAAAAAATCAATCGATTTTTATGGTCGATATCTCATTTTGTTGCTATTATATGTCGCTATGCGATAAAAAAATAAATCTGGAAGTTTTTTGCCGTTTTCGATTTTTTATGATTTTTTTAAAACGAAAATTTTTGCCATTTTTACGTAAAAAATATATTTTTTTCTTAAGTTTTAAATTATAACTCAGATACTATTGATCCGATTGAAACGCGATATATAGACGAATTAAAGGCTATGCAAATCTTAATTTTTCTGAATTTATTTTAATAATATCGGACTAGTAGTTTTTGAGTTATCATTAATTATTTGAAGAAACGTCTCAAAAAAATTGCAATTTTAAAAAAAAATTTTTTTAAAAAAAATCTATCCATAGAATTTAAAAATTTTACCATTTTTGTACTAAGGTAGCCATGATACATCAAATGTATATAGTAGTTACTCGAGCATATTTTGTAAAAAAGTTATACTGTAGTATATGTACATGCAAACTTATCATAATTTGTTTACTAATAAAATATTATGGTTATAAATACAATATTGTTTTGGAATAAATACTAAAAAACTTTGGTGGTGTTTTGAAAATTATACAGTTCAAATTACCCATGATACATTTTTAATGACAAATAGTAACAAAAACTTGTTTACTGTGACCAACGTAATAATTAGAACAGCTATATTAGCTAAATTTTTTTATTGTTATAAACAATAGGTAACCTCTATAAAAGTGCTCAGAATGCTGCATGGGTCTATCTAAAATGATTCACAGAAATTTAGTTTAGGAAGTCTGAAAATGGATATTTTTGCTTCCTTTGTAAAGAGAATAGTTACCAAAATGGGAATGCAACTTTTATCTTTGTAACATCCGGCCAACACAAAATCTTATTCACTACTATGTAGTAATAACACTGTGAAAAATATAACCTATTCTATATGTACACCTATAACCTTGCAATTTTACTCTTTCTGGTTTATCCATAATGTATCGTCAATACCTGGAGGAAGAAGTAAGAGCGCTATATTCGGGCGCGCCGAATCTTTTATACCCTTCATCACGGTGATTTTATTTTTACAGATATCGGTACAAAACTGATTAAAAAATGCGCTTTCTAATCAGCAAAATTTCGTATACGGTATATATCGTCACCTGAAATGCCTAATTGAGTAAAAATTTTATAGAAAATTTTTTTTGTAAAAATTTCATAGAATTTTGTTTTGTTAAAGTTTAATAAAATGTTTCTAAAAAATTTATTTCAAAATATTTATTAAAAATTTTGTGCAAAAATTTTATGGAAAATTGTTTGCATAAATTTTATTGAAAATCTTTTGTAAAAATTTTATTAAAAATGTTTTATAAAAATTGTATAGAAAATCTGTGCAAATTTTATTAAAACTTTTTTCTAAGTTTTATTGAAAATATTTTGTAAAAATTTTATAGAAAATATTTTTAAGAAATTTTTTGGCAAATTTTTTTTAAATATTTTGGAAAAAAATTCTTTTTTAAATTTTATTGTAAAAATGTATTTAGCATTTTTGTAAAACTTTTTTAAATTTTTGTAAAAATGTTGGAAATTTTTTTTTAAATTTTTTTGGAAAAATTAGGAACTTCCTTCCATCTATATTGCATTAGAACGGTCAGACAAAAGCAAACAAATTCTTCTTCTTCCCTGAAATGCTGCTCTTGGTTACCGGTGGGCACCCTGTGGGTATATTGGCTACCTCTATTTGTATTGCTTTCTATAAAGGCCTTTAATAAAAATCAAAGCAGGAAGACTTTACCAGCCTAACAAAAAAAAAAAAAAAATCGACCCACGCAGGGGATTATTGATCACGGAATGACAATATATGTATATACCCTTATCACCTGTAGTGAAGGGTATACAAAAGCGAGTGATATGTCTCTTAATTCCTTATTCAAGTAATTCACAATGTAAGTAGTACTAACAACAAAGTAAAATAATTGGCTTATGGCAACACATACTTACACTATAAATGTGGGTACAAACAGAAATGCAACATTATGTTTAATGATGCAACACCATGTTAAATGATGCATTTACAAATAGCTAAAGCAATTAGAACGTACGAGAATGTAGCATAAAGCACTTAAATAATAACAACTTACTACGAAAATGACAATTTAATTATAATCATCAAAATGATGTTTGTTCCTTTTGCATGGTTTGTGAGGGGGAAATATGTAAGTTCATATGATAAGGAATGTAAAATCATTTGAATGTAATTTGATTTTATTTTATGCAAAAGTGCAATGAAATTAGAGTATATTTTGTTTTTTGTTTTGTATTTACCACATGACAAATGGAGTGTTGTCGGTGCTTTTGGAATGTATGTACATATAAATACGTTTATTTATTTAGTGCTTGTTATGTTCTGTTCACACGTGTAGTGTTAGCTATCAATTGCTTGATTTATAAGTAAAAATTCAGAGGTTATCCAGAGGTAAAACTAAACAGGCCTGTTCACTTCAGGCCTCTGCTGTCTTAGTCTTTTTCCAGGCACAGCCTACAAGTATCATCTTACCTCGTTTTTTAACTTGATCAAATAATACTTTAAGTGTTCATGATCTGTCACTAATGCAGTTAACCATTCAAAGGCATCCGTATTGTATCCGGACTAATGGACTAGCAAACCTCAGAGGCATCACAGTCATCAATTTCTTTTTACTGTTTAATATTCAAGTAGTTTCCACAATTTTTTTGTATTAATTTAAGATCTATGGATCTTTTATGATATTAAAAATTCGAAATTTTTGATATAAAAAAATTGAAATTTGATAATAATATTACTTATAAAAATTGGCCCTCTTCCAACACTCTTTATAACCTAAACATCTGAAATAAGGTGTCGTGGTTACATGACATACTTGAAAGCGACACTGAGTTACTTTCGTCTCTCAACACTTTAGACTAAATTATCATCTTTAAAAATAAATGCGAAGAAATCGCCTTTTTGTCATTTCTGCCCAGAAAAAGTATTGCTTGGGAATTTTGAAAGTCTTATTCATCTACTGTTGTTGCATTCATAAAGAACATTTCGCAGGTAATGGCAAAGTAAGAGGATCTATGGCGGAAAATAATTTTAATTTAAAATAATTGCACGCAATTTTATATCTTTTATTATTATTATTATCAAACAAGTAAGAGTGTTATATTTGGCCATGCCTTCATCATAGTAATGTTAAATATGCCCTTACTCTGTTCCCAATTTCATAATTATATACATACATTTTTACTATCTGATATTCAAATTAATTTTTGTAAAAATTTTATAGAAAATTTTATTTATAAAAAAAAATTTTTAGAAAATTTTTTGTATAAAAACAAAATTATAGAAAATTTTTTTAAATAAAAAAATTATAGAAAATTGTATAAAAAAAAAATTATAGAAAATTTTTTGTATAAAAACAAAATTTATACAAAATTTTTTGTATAAAAAAAATTTGTAGAAAATTTTTTGTATAAAAAAAATGTATAGAAAATTATTTGCATAAAAAAAATTATAGAAAATTTTTTGTATATAAAAAAAATTATAGAAAATTTATAGAAAATTTTTTGTATAAAAAAAATTTTTTTTTGTATAAAAAAAAATTATTATAGAAAATTTTTTGTATAAAAAAAAAATTATAGAAAATTTTTTGTATAAAAAAAATTATAGAAAATTTTTTGTATAAAAAAAAATTATAGAAAATTTTTTGTATAAAAAAAATTATAGAAAATTTTTTGTATAAAAAAAAAATTATAGAAAATTTTTTGTATAAAAAAAATTATAGAAAATTTTTTGTATAAAAAAAAAATTATAGAAAATTTTTTGTATAAAAAAAATTATAGAAAATTTTTTGTATAAAAACAAAATTTATAGAAAATTTTTTGTATAAAAAAAATTTATAGAAAATTTTTTGTATACAAAAAAAATTTATAGAAAATTTTTTGTATACAAAAAAAATTTATAGATAATTTTTTGTATACAAAAAAAAATTTATAGATAATTTTTTGTATACAAAAAAAATTTATAGAAAATTTTTTGTATAAAAACAAAATTTATAGAAAATTTTTTGTATAAAAAAAAATTTATAGAAAATTTTTTGCATAAAAAAAATTTATAGAAAATTTTTTGTATACAAAAAAAATTTATAGAAAATTTTTTATACAAAAATTTTATCAAAAGTTTTTAACAAATGAATAAATTAATTATTTAGGCTTACGTTCTTAATTATAAAGAGATAGAGAAAAAATAAGACACCAGCAGAGTGGAATGCTGGTGTCTAGACAGCTACGTCCGTCATCAGCATTCTTCGTATCTATCAGTAGTAAGGTGGTTTCAATTGTTATTAATTTTCTATTTAAACAAACTTATCAAAAAATAGGATATGAGAATTTTTAATTTATGTATTATATTTAATAGGAGATAGAAATTCTTTTACACTTTTAAACACTATGGGCCAAATTCATAAAAAAATATTTTTGTTTTAAAAAAGGTTTATAAAACAAATTTTCATATAAAATTTGTTGAATAAAACTTTTAAAAACCAAAAATATTTTTTATGAATATGGCCTTATTTCTTTATATTATGCTACCAAGCAAACATTTTTTTTATTTTTAGTCTCTTTATATATTTTCTTTTATTTGAAAACGGTATATATCTGTCTTGCTATTAGCTAACCTTTGGTTAGCAATAAAGAGAATAAAAATAAAGAAAATGTTTGCTTAAATTAAATTGTATTTTAACTATCGCATTTTAAAGATTAAAATTCATTACACATCTTTTCAACCATAAAATGCAGGCATTCCCAATTTTAACAAATTGCGTATCACTATAGCTCCCACTAACAAAAAGTTTTAAAAAATAAAATATAAATTATAAATGGCTTAAACTATTTCATAATATAAAAGTAAATTTTACAGCAGAGCCGTTTAAAGTTTACCCTTTTTGCGAGTGTAAATGCTGTGAACATACCTATTATGACTCCGAAATTACCGATTATTTCTTTTTTTTCATAGTTTTTGCAAAACTAAATTAATGCCTATATTAATCGTGTTACCTCCCTTTAATATGGTTCACTGAAAAGCTTTAAGAAAATTTTTTAAAAACTATATGAAATTTTTTCTGTGCTCGACTTACATGCAGTCACCCTTCTTAGGTGACTTTCCCTTTGGATTTAAAATATATTGGTACGAACTCATTGTGCAATGCAACAACACTAGTCTTAATATTACATCCACCAATCAGAAAATGTGTGAGTACCCTATGGCAATTTATAAGGAAAGTTAAATTTTTATAATATCAAGTACAATAATTTCCATAAATTTACTGAAAGTATCGATCAAAAGTTTGTATAAATGGGACTATTCCGTTACATGTGCCCAAAAAATCATTATTTACAAATAGAAGCAATCTAAATTAATAATCTAAAATTATCTGAAAAGTTGTTTCCCTAAAATACCAAAGTGGGCCTACTCGTACTAAATAATTTTCTGTACCACTGTACCCTTTTGAATACATGTATGTATGTATTTACTTCTACTAAAAAGTTTTAAATAACTACCCTGCAGGAAATATCAATAGTGAAACTGTACTAACTTACTATTGACACAGTCACCAGTACTAGTGACTTATAATACCCCAGACAAAGCTATTTACTATAGACATTTAACATGTGCTTGTCATTGAAAATGCACTACTGACATTGGTACCATTGACTAGGTAGTTCTTTTGGAACCATATGTAGACATTGGAACCAATTATTCACTAGTTTATTTACATTTAAATAATTCTAGTTTACACTTTTGGTACTTTTCTGAAGTAGTTGTAATAATATAAGGTTATGCGATTAAGTTAAGTGATTTTTATAACAGATCTGATAATAAATTGTGTACGTTATTAGATTTTTTTCCTCATCAAAGAAAAATATAAAAATTGTAGACGCTTTGTTGACAATGTCGCCAAAGAGTTACCAAAATAATTGACAAAAGTGGTGACTTGGAGACACTTGTCCCCAAGTTTCCTTCAGGGTAATTACTTGTTTTTACTTTAAATACACATTGCAGCTGATGTTTAAATGTCTGCTTAAAATGTCATTACAAAATAATGTAATTATTTCAGACAAATTACTTTTGTTTAATAAAATTATTTTTTTTTTGTTGGCAACAGCTAACTCATGCAAGAATTATTTAATGTCTAAATGAATATAAATTTAAATATTAATTAAACATACTTTTTCTTAGAAAAATACATGCTTAAGAAATACACATTAAATACATTTGTTACACAAAATATTACTAATTACTCAAATGTGAATTAAATTGTAAAATTAATTATGAAGTACAAAACAAGAGGCAAATTAGAAGACAAGGAAGATATAAAATGTTGGCATCTATTTTGAATTTAATTTTAAATTATTAAATTAATAAAACTAAGTAAAATAGAATAGTTTTATTCGTATTCTGACTACGACATGATTAAATTATCCACTTAATCGGGCTTTTATTTTATTCGAGTAAACAATTAATCGATTTTGCAATTTAAGTTTTTGCGGTTCAATCGATTAACCTTTATGTCAACAGCAACATACTCGGGTATGTTTTGCGTTTTAAATCCACTATATCTCGAAAAGTAGTTATTAGATTGATCTAAAATTTCTTGATATCCTTAACAAATGTGTTTTATATAATATTCCCATTTTTGAGTGGAATTGGGCAACTCAGGTCAGAGATATGTGCACTTTTCAAATCCTACCCCTTACGTCAACAGCTGCATACCCAGGTATGTTTAGCAAAATATATGAAAATATATTAATATTGCATACATACTAATTGCATAAAACTGAAAAGCAATCTTTATTTTTAAGTACAAGTTACCTCTGCCTTTGTTCTAGTTTATTACCATTAATGGGTTCTTCTTTAGACCTTCGCTTTTGTTATGCATTGTGGAAAGGACTACAACTGATTTGATTTTCTTGGTCAAGTAGAATAATTTTGTTGTTAAAATCGAAGATGGTGGATTCCACTATACGTCCTATTGGAAGAGAACATTTTCGTGCTATAAATGTTCTTCCTTTATATGCTATACCCAACATCGATAAATTGCTGCTCAAATTATAGTTGGTAAAAAGTTGTCGAACATAATGTTTCGTCTACTTCTACGGAAAAGGTTGATGTTCTGCAAAACTTTTCCACATACGTTTTTTTGCTGTTTACTGGGTGCCGCCATTGCCATGTAGATTTTTCGCTTCAGCGGATAAGACGTAATAAAGCCACATACCCACTTTTGTTCGTATTTGGCGGGCTTTGATGGTATGAATTCAATGAAAACAATACCACCACGGAAAGCATACAATTTTTCATCAATGATTACGTTGCCTCCTGCCGTGCAATTGCTACTTTGTTAGCAATTTTAAACGCGGCTTGAAAATGATGTCTTCACATCGAAAGCGCTCGCCAAACATACCAAAACAACAGCCAGCGACGACGGTCTTCATCGAAAGGTAAGACAACAGTACTTTGTTTATTGTTTTGCATAAAAAATATGACCGTTATTGGTGCCGCTTTCTTTCCGTTGTCAAAAGAAGGCTCAAGTACGCATAAAAACCACTTTTCACTGTTCTCTTAGGTTTTTTGCATTCTCACATCCATAGCATTGGTTCGCTTTTCTATTTATTTCCCGAATAATAATGCATCAGAAATTATGAATCTGAATGTTTCCAGAAAGGATTGCTCTTGCATACTTCGTCCAGATCTCAATATGTTGCGCGTTTATGGTGGCACAACAGACCAAATAGTTTCACATTTTCCTGTATATTTTCTCCATTTTCAGACGTTATGCGATTTTCTAAATAATTAAGCATAGAAAAAATCAAAAACATCCTTAATAACAAACAAATTGCCATATAAAAAGTACGTGTATACGCGGGTATGCTGCTGTTGACGTACGTATAATTTTTCTGCTGTTGACATAAGGGTTAAGGTTTTTAAATTATTAGAATCACTCGAATAATCGCGCATATTTAAAAAATGTGTATCCAATGAGAAAAGACAACCATACAATATTGATTAATAATATATTTTATTAATGAGAACCTGCAAATGATTTTTAAAAATCTTTAATTGATTTGTTTATTTCAGTAAGAAAATTATTTTCAGACAAAATTTTAAGAATAAATAACATGAACTGTTTTCATAGCTTTTCGGTAATAGAAAATATGAATTGGATACCCCAGTAGGCTAGCAGGTAGTATACTAGTCTATGAGCACGTTCATAAGACATAACTGTTGCGCAACCATTGAGTGTTTGTGTTAGACAGCTCAGCTCAGCAGGTGGGTAATAAAGGGTGTTTTTAGAACTTTAAATTGTAAGAAATAACACAAAAAATTAAATTGTAATGAAAATTTTTTTTATAAGAAAGATCAAAAAACGGCATTAATATTTATTTAAAAATGATTTCGGGCATACGGCCACCGCGGCTGCTTATGACGAAGCGCATTCTGGACGTACAATTTCACTTTTTCAAGTACTGCTGGCGGTATGTCACGAATAACACAAACAATGTTGGCCTCCAAAGCGTCATTTATTACTGGTTTATCAGCATAAACCAGTGACCTCTCGTAGCCCCACAGGAAATAATCGAGAGGTGTCAAATCGCACGACCTTGGAGGCCAACTGATAGGGGCATTTCTCCAAATCAACTTATCGCCAAATTTTGATTTCAATAACTCGATAGTTGCGGTCGCCGTATGGCACGTAACATTTCGTCCGGATCAATGTCATCCATATTTTCAAACAAAAAATCATTATTCATGGTGCTGTAACGATCTCCATTCACCGTAACCTGAGCTCAGGCCTCATCTTTGAAGAAATAAGGTCCGTTAATGCCACCAGCGTGTAAACCATACCAAACGGTGCATTTTTCTGCATTCAATGGAGTGTGTAGGGTATGTTGTGGATTGGTCTAATTTACAAACCCGTTAAGACAAAAATGAACCTCATCGCTAAACACAATTTGGCGATAAAACATCGGGTCAGTAACTAACTGCTGTAGAGCCCAATCGGCGAAAGAACGACGTATATAATGGTATCGTTGCTTTAATTCCTGCACTAGCTGCATCTTATACGGGTGTAGGTCAAGATCTATGCGTAAAATTTTCCACGTAGTGGACGGACAGAGCCAAATGCGACCGACAACGAATCGATAAATTTGGATTTTCTTCCACACTTTCGTTTACAGCAGCGATATTCTCTTCAGTACGAACATTCCTTCGACTCGTTGTTCAAGCGTGAGTCTATTCATAATGATTTGCCAGAGTTTACTGAAAATAATAAGAAAAAATTTTTCGTAATAAATTAATTTTTAGTGTTACTTTTTATAATTTCAAGTTCCATCATGCTTACAAAAAAACACCCTATTTTTACCATCAGAATTTTTTTTAGCCACCTGGAGTCAACATGTTGTACTCAGCCTCAACAGGTGATTGAAGAGATTTATGCCGTTTATATTCTAATGCAAACTTTATTACAATTTCTATATTATCTATGTATTATAGCTAAAGTAATTTAGTTATTTTAAATTATTTCAGCTATTGATTTTGCATTATATTTATCAGGGCGTTTCTAAGATGTAACTGGTGGGTAGCAGTTTAGCTTAACAGTTATGTCTTATGAATGCGGCCTATGAGTCTAGGGGTTGTGGGTTCGTTTGCCAAAAATTGTTTTATTATAAATAAAGTCATATTTGATTTCTGAAAAAATTCATGGGTTATATGTATCATTTTTTCTCTGCATGCTTAGTAAATACGACGTAGTTCGAAAATATTATTAAACGAACAAATAAGGAGTAAAAAATTATGATAAAATTGGACTCTTTATTAGAAATTTATTTTAGTCGATTTGTCGACCGATGTAATTTATTCGATGATTGATCGAGTGGATATTCTAGTATGTACTTATACAGAATATGCCCTTTAGATCAGATACTTTAAACAATTTAAATTTTGTGACCTGTAGAGTGAGTCTTCATAAAAATAGTAACATATACACCATTCCACAGACATCATCGCGAAAATGAATTCAGGAGACCTCGTATAAACCCATTGAAATCCCGACATCGATTTTTTTACGATTGCTATACTTTACCCATACTGCGTATGGTAAAGTAAAAAGTGCATATTAGCTCCCTTGTTTGGAATAACTTCAAAGATATATATATAAACAGACTTCAAATAATCCAAAAAATAAATCTCTTGTCGGAAGTCCTTAGTGGCTTGAATTAGTGATTCCTTATCGTCGTGTTGCATTTTCCATTCACAAACTCACTTGCTGATTATAAGTTTCACAAGTCAGTTTGAACTTTATGTTAAAGCACTCCAGACTAGAACTCCAACTTCTCTGCTGTGATAACTGTAGTAGCTTTCCTGTTGCAATTATAACGGTTGGCAGCCTACCTTTGGAATTCTTTCCATAAATTTCAATATTTTTTATGTTTTCGACCGAAGTTAGACGACTTTACTAAACCTCTGCTATTTTAAAAATAATTGTCCACTATTTGCGTTTCAATTTATTGGATTTTAAGAAAAAAAAAAAAAACACATGAAAACGTGTCTAACCTTTTCAGTTGCCAACATGCCGACATATGACTAAAACATGTGTACCAACAAAATAAAAAAATTTCGATAATCCAATGTGATAATAATAATCCCGTAAAAATTCAAAATTTGTCCTTTTATTTTGAACAGACCTCGTATTTATTGAAAGTTAAAGAAAAATCCTTGTTTAAGGGACTCGAACTGTTTGTATTAAAGAAATTTTTGTTAATAAATATTATTGTAATTAAAATTCAAACGCGCATGTTGTAATTAAATTGTTTATTGCTTAAATTGCTGAAAATTAATTTATTCCAAAAATACAATAGAAAGATTCATATCAGTGTTAAAATTCAACCCGCAGCAGTAATTTGTAAACTTGACACAACTTTACAAATTTCTAGTCAATTGTCAATGATATTTCATTACAAATGCTGCCATAATGAAATGAAAGGAAATAGTTATTTAACATAAAATAGAAGGCAAGCAATTATTTTAACATAATTTTATATTTTATTTCTAAAGCAAGGACAATAAACTTAATACACTCTTATTAAAACAATATTATATTCTTTCACTGTATTTCCTACAACTAAAGACATTCTATTGCTCTTGTAGTGTCAATGTTAAATGTCGCCATCAGGTGAAAAATAAAAGAGGGTATGAAGAACATTGAATAGTATAAATTTCATTCCTATTGTTGTCTGTATTTGTTTGTATTGCTTTACTTTTATCAAAAGATACTAAATACTTGTACATTACAAGTACATTGTTATCTTCATTGCAATGCAATGAAATAGAATGAAGAAAATGGTTTATATTTCTTTTGAGAAGTAAGTCACATCAAAGGCCTTAAGCGCGAAGCAAGACAGTAAAAATAAGAATTTATTCCTATTTTTTAAAATTAGTTAATAGAATTTTATAAATCCTTTTCACCTTAAAGTCTTTCTTTGTACATTATCATTTATTTAATTAATAACGTTTTTGCTTCCGACTTCATATATCATTGGCGTTTATAAAAATTTAGGCTATAGTTTGAAAATATGTTCACATTATTGTTTGACAATATCTTTTGCTTGCAACTAACATGCTCATCCCAAAATATTTCCTATAACTTTTCATAGAACCTAATATCCCAGCACCCTCAATTCTTCAAAAAAATTGGTCTTAAGCTGGTAAATAGTTTTTGGCACATGCCTTACCACTACGTAAACGGTTGAGGCGTCTTACATCCTGAGATTTGCCAAATGCGGACGAATCTCTTATGACTAAATTATTATAACAAAAATAATAAAGAATTAATAGCAGTAAGCGGAATTATAACTACCAGGGTTCAGAATTTTTTATGAGCATTTAAATTTCAACATTTATGTTATTTCTCATAAATGAGATTTCTAAAGTTTTATATTTTTGTACGCTCATAAATGAACAACAAAAAAATGCTCTGCCTGCGATGAATACACTCACTGTTTGCTTTTATTAGCATACATATAGAACGGTGAAAAACGAAGAATATCTGTATTATTCATATGCGATAAAGAATGAATTAGCTCATTCTCATACATACAAACTTACATGCACATATACGACGCATATAATGGTATCGTGGTTTTAATTCCTGCACTAGCTGCATCTTATATGGGTGTAGGCCAAGATCTTTGCGTAAAATTTTCCACGTAGTGGACGGACAGAGCCCCAATTCCTGCGACCGACGACGAATCAATAAATTTGGATCTTCTTCCACACTTTCGTTTACAGCAGCGATATTCTCTTCAGTACGCTCATTCTTTCGACTCGTTGTTCAAGCGTGAGTCTATTCATAATGATTTGCCAGAGTTTACTGAAAATAATAAGAAAAAATTTTTCATAACAATTAAATTTTTAGTGTTACTTTTTATAATTTCAAGTTCCATCAAGCTTAAAAAACACACCTTATTTTTACCATCAGATTTTTTTTAGCCACCTGGAGTCAACACTTTGTACTCAGCCTCAACAGGTAATTGAAGAGACTTATGCCGTTTATATTCTAATGCAAACTTTATTACAAATTCTATATTATCTATGTATTATAGCTAAAGTAATTTAACTATTATAAATTATTTCAGCTGTTGATTTTGCATTATCAGGGCGTTCCTAAGATGTAACTGGTGGGCTCAACAGTTGTCATCAGTTGCATAGCAGTTTAGCTTAACAGTTATGTTTTATGAATGCGTCCTATGAGTCTAGGGGTTGTGGGTGCGATTGCCAAAAATTGTTTTATTATAAAAAAAGTCATTCGATTTCTGAAAAAATTCATGGGTTATATGTATTAATTTTTTCTCTACATGCATACATACATACATACATACATACATACATACATACATACATACATACATACATACATACATATATGAACATTTATGTAAATGCTTTATGCGAACATTTTTTTACGATATTTTCATTTGTGAAAAATTAACAAAATTGTAAATTCTCACACGTGAGCACTTGCGTAAAAAGCAAAATATTTTCTCATTTATTTATTTTTTTCCTTACTATTTAAAGAAAGCAAAAAAAAATAAATCCTCTTACTTGTAAAAGATCAAACACAAAATATATTCTGGGCTCTCACACATTGTGTGAAAACAAGCAGATTGAGCAGTAAGTGATCATTTCGGTACTCTGATAACTACAAAACTACAAATTAGGCTCTTCTTAAGTAACTTATACACATAAAAATAACTCAAATATGAAAAGACAATAACATGGTGAAAACAGTTCAACAGGTAGCACCAAAGAAATTGCGAGTCGTTAATAAGGGCGAACGTTGTGGCCAGATAAAATCATGAAAACGCTATTAATTAACCGAAAAAAATACATGCACGTGAGCCATATGGGACAATCTGTATTAGCTGGTGCTCAATATTATTGCAACCTCTATTGTTCTCTTCTTCTATTTAGATTTACCACAGCTTATTGGACCTTTTTAAATTAGGCTTTCTGATGTTAATCCGCACTACACTGTGTATATAAGAGTATAAGCAATTATTCTTGGATTTTGGGTGCTCCACATTCTGGTAGCTTTATTTCGCTCATTATGAGTTTTGTGGGTAAACTCGTTGTTTCTTGAAAACGACGCACTGTGGCACCTTATTTTTATATGCGCCATACCCTTGATAAGGTTTTGAAACCTCTGGAATATGGTTACCTCTAATAAGCTAATCGAAAACCTCACTGATTCGTACTTTTTATAAATATCTGATTTTATTCATATTTTAGTTCCGAAGTGTACGTAATTGCTTTGCAATGTTGGAATAACATTTTTTTCTTCGCCATATACAGTTGTCGTAGCATCAAAGTAATGATGCGCAGATTCGCAGGTAAACCATATTAAGGTTATCGTCTTGGCCTTATTAGCCGAAAGACTTATCTTGGATTTATTTGGTAAACACTCACTCGTAGAAGTTCCCAATCAATTAGAAAAATTCTTGGTCTCTGGTGTTTTTGAGGGTTTCATGTCATGCCTACGTATATGAAAAACTCCCTACAATTGCGGCTTATATCGGGTGATTTAATTTTAAGTGCCAAAGTTGAATGTGAAGGATACCTTAACGACAACATTTTTTTCTACATTTAATTTGCCATTTCTCAATTTCGGACTATCTCAATTTGAACCATGGAACGATACACAATCGAGCAACGCGTTAAAGTTATTTAGGCTTATTATGAAAATTAGCATTCCAATCGAAAGGCATATCGTGCACTTCGTGATTTTTTGGTCAATTTAATCGTCCAAATGTGCGTAAAATCGGAAAACTCGTGCAAACATTTGAGCAAACCGGGTCTGTAGGAGATGTGAAAAGATCAGTACTGCTGCTGTTCGCGATAGTGTGACTGAAGAGCCGTCCACCTCAACTCGTCATCGTGCCCAACAATCTCACGCTCGTCGTTGATGAACATTATGCATAAAGACTACTTGCATTTACGTGCTTACAAGGTGCAATTGACTCAAGAACCACAGTCTTTTGATCATTCCAAACGTCGTCAGTGGTCAGAATGGTGACAAGAAATGGCAACGATGGATGATCAATTTTCGAAGAAAATCATCTTGAGTGATGAGGCACATTTTCACCTCAATGGATACGTCAATAAGTGGAATTGCCACATTTGAGCGCGTGATAATCCAAGAGTGATTGTCAAAAAACCAATGCACCCACAAATAGTGACTGGTGCGGTTTATGGGCTGGCGGCATCATCGGGCCGTATTTTTTCCAAAATAAGGACGGCCAGGCAGTTACTGTGAATGGTGTTTGCTATCGTGAGATGATAACGAACTTTTTATGACTCGAATTGGAAGATATGGATGTGGACGATATGTGGTTTCAACAGGACGGTGCCACTTGCCACACAGCTAACAAAAAATTGGCTCCAGCTCTCATTCAAGTAACCATTTTTTAACTGGAATCTTATTCCACAGCTAAAAGCTGTGTTAATATATTATAAGGCTTTTGCTTAACATGGCGTCTCCATCATAAATCTTTTCTGTTGTCCTCAACATAATAATAATATTTTCTTATCACACAATACACCATCGTTTTCACCATTATTCACTGCCGCCACAATTTAGTTTTTTTCCTGCAATTTTTTTTGTTCGTTCTTTTTGTCGCATGGAAAATCGTTTACACATCGATTCCGTTTCCGGATAATTAGCTGTGTATTTACATACTTTTTACTAAACTCCCCTTCATTATTTACGCTTCGTTTGTTGTTGTTGTTTGCCTTTTTTTCTGCAAATAGAAAATTTAAATATTAAATGAAGAGTATAAACCTTCAACAAAAAATATTTAAGTTTTTGTTTTTTATTACGCAAAATGAAAAAAAATTAATTTATGTTAACTCTTGATGTATCAGGCAGATAATTTTAAATTATTGTAACATGGTTTTTGTGCACATAAATTTGAATTTAAATTTTTTAATTTATAGACTAAATAAATTTTAATTGTTTACATTTATTGTATTTATTGTTTTTGGTCCTGATTTTAATTTATGGTTTTTCCGGTATACAAAAAAAAAAAAAAAAAAAAAAAAAATAGAAAAAAAATTTTATGGAAAAATAGATAATGTTTCACAGAATATTAGTTAATATGTATATTTACATTCAGTATTATTCTTGTGCTTATTTGGTATTTACAACTTATATAATTTACATTTACATTTTTTTAAACAAAAATATAAATATGCTTGAGCCTGACCTTTGTGAACAACAATTTATGGATGCCTTATGAACAACTTTGTGCTACGAAAAACATCAAATACGAACCTACATCTCAAATATCTGCGTCTCTTGCTCAACACAGCTAAATTGTATTAAGAAACGATTTTCAAATAAAATGGTTTTTTTTTAAATCAATGGCTATATTTTATAAGATACTAAAGACTCCCGTGGAAGAGCATGTGGAGGCTCGGCAATACTCATTGAGGAACGAATCAAACATTATTTACTGCGTGATTTTTGTGAGGATTACCTTCAAGCAACAAATATCTGTCTTGAAGAATTTCATAAAAGCATCGTTAGTTATTTCTTCGATTTATTCACCTCCTAGATTTTAAATATCGGAAATATTTAAATACCTGTTTCATAGCATCAGGCGACTACAACGCTAAACATACGTTTGGTTTAAACGTGCCATCAGTTAAATCAGAAATAGCGAAACTTGCCATAAGGTATTTAAAGAAGCATGAAACTCATCCGAATCCACTGGCCTGTAACATACTAAATGAACCTGCTTACATTCGACTAAGAAGGAGGGACACTGCTTATCTCATCCGTACATCAGAGGGATAACCCGCAAATTACAGTAACCGTGAAACATAAATTTTTTTTGTCCAGCACTGGTTGGACTTAACGAGTATATTTTTAGACTTAAGATATCAGTAATTATTGTTAGTTCAATTATATTGAAGATACAATAAATAAAAAATTGCGAAAAATAATTCAATTTCGATATACTCCCCTGGCCAGTGACAATCGGACTTCCTAAAGGGATTAACATCTTCACCTCTAAGGAGGCTTCCTTGTCCATCCCTATCGAAATATCCAGGTTCAACGCCATAGGAGAAACTTTAGAGATTAACTTGTTCACTCCTTGCGAGGCGTTCCTGTCCATCCCTTCTTAATTCTTCGCTAGGCCATTATTGGAGAAAACGTTGTCCATCCACACAGAGCTCCTTATGCATGGGTAAGTCTACATTGAAAGTGGAAGTCGACTGGTATCCAGACTTCGCATACTAACGGCCAAGCACCTTCCTGACCACGCATCCCTGGTGTATGCTGTTCCACCGTGGATTAGGGTGGGGTTCTTCCAGATTAAGGTTCAAGGAACCTTGGCGTCTGGTGCTCCCATTTTCCCCGATAGCGCTGCGTCAAAGCTTTGAGAATGAACCGTAATGGCAACTAGTGCCCTCGGGGGAAAGGTACTGCATACTTTAAGGCATCTTTTATTTTGGAAAACGGGATATTTTAACCACGGTTGCGCAACAGATGGCGCTGTTTTAAAATAATAACAAAATATGAATTGAAAGTGGAATATTTTAACCATTTTAATGACAAATTATGAATTACTTACTGCCAAATAGCCAATTGAATAAAATTTGTATTTTATTTGTATTTTTACTTTGTGCAATTACATTACATTATTATTAAAATATTTTACAAATTGTTTACAGAGCTTTACAATAAGTTTTAGAAATTTAGAATTTTACATAAATTTTAGAAATTTATCCAGGGATAAATATAATAATATAAAGGTGCCCTTATATAAAGTAAATACGTAAGAGTCTTAAAATTTGGTGTGCATTTCTTTCAAAGCATAATCGAACAAAATATTGTCAGAACGCACACAACGTGTGTGGCCACGGCTAGTTAAACTATATAATTATAAAAAAAAACTCACAAATCATAAGCAAAAATACATTTCTGATATATTTCACGTATTCTTTTGTTAAAAATTTATTTCCGTTGTATCCACCATCACCTCCTAATCATCCTTTGTATATGTAATTTTAGCTAAAATTAAGAAACCTAAAAAGAAAAGGCTCAACAAACGAAAAGCAAAAATTTAATACAATTTAAACATAAAGGTGATTCCTACAGAAAAGTAAACAAATTAGCTCTAGTTTACCTCTCTGCCAAAAAGAGTGAAAATCAAAAATTAAAAAAATAAAGAAACGTTTAGCTTTGTAATTATATTTCTTTTTTACAGTTTTTTCGTACTTACATTATATATTCTAATTTTTTTACTAAGTTGTTTTTTTATTTTTTCCTCTTTGTGTTCGCTAAATACAGGAAAGCATTCCAACCTAATTCCTTTGCTGGCATTTAATCTTAACGAAAAACTACACAGACACAAATGAAAGCATATATGTATATGCCTATTTTGTATTAAAGAAGACGAAAAAAAAAAAAAATATTATAATATATGTACTTTCAACGAGTATTCCACAGAACATTTATGTACTTAAAAATATACACAATCATGCATACTTAAGTTTTTGACATTGCTTTATATGAGATCAGCTCATGGAGAAAAAACCTTTGAAAATTAAGACTAAAAGGAGAACTATTTAAAATTAGATTTTCTTTTAGCAATCATATTGTCGAAGGTCAGCGTAAGTGTTATTTTTTCGTTTGGATGGTGAACCAACCTATTATATACATACAAATATGTAAACTTATACTTTTTAGCACTAGGTAATAGAAGCTCTTAAATTTCTGTTTTTTTCGTAGTCATATTTTTAAATATTTTTTCGACAACTAAAATTATACTACAGGGTGATTCAAGTAGAGATACTTTTTTCAATAGCCTTTTTTTTGAAAGATCACGTGTGAGTCGTGTCATGCTGTCATATTATTTTTGTATTGTTTGGCATTTTATAATGGAAAGACTTACGCCTAAATCGCTTCTCTCTATGTGCTTTTGAAAAGACCCAAGAAGATCCGACGTTTTCGGGGCCCAATTCTGGTTCAATGGGTAAGTAAACAAACTAAATTGCCGCATTTGCGACGAAGAGCAACCTGAAGAGATTGAAGAGCTGCCACTTCATCCAGAAAAAAACAACTGTTTGGTGAGGTTTGCGGGCCGGTGGAATCAGCGGTCCATATTTCTTTAAAAATGAAGCGATGGTGCGAACGTAACCGTCAATGGCGACCGTTATCGTGCCACGATAACGGACTATTTGATGCCTGAAATTGAAGCATGACCTCGACGACATTTGGTTTCAGCAAGACGGCGCCACTTCCCACACATCGCATAAAGCAATGGATTTATTGACAGAAAATTTCGGTGAGCACATAATTTCACGTTTTGGGTCAGTCGATTGGCCACCAAGATCATGTGATATCACACCGTTAGGCTTTTTCCTGTGGCGATATGTAAAGTCTAAAGGCATTGGAGGAAAACATCACGCGTGTCATTCGCCAGTTACCATTCGAGTCATCGAAAATGGGACTCAACGGATGGACCATCTGCGACGTAGCAACGGCCAACATTTGATAGACATAATCTTCAAAAAATAAGTGACAAAGAATGTTCTTTCAAATGATAATCAACAATCTCCATTAAATTTGAATTTTCTGTGTATTTTTCTTTAAAAATGTAGCGAACCTCGAAATGGATCACACCTTACTATCGGAAAGAGAGAGCACTTTCTTAAGATCACAAAAATCTGTTTTATATTAATTAAAACAAAACAGTGAATTTCCTGCTGTTGTTAAACATTTCTACTTGAAAGGAAAAATACTTAAAGGAATTAATGAAAAGGTTAAACGAAGTTCTTCGCACATCCTAGAAAACACTAAGGATTTTCAGCTGATTTTGTTCCTTAAATAACCATCAATTTATAGAGGTAACAGGATAAACACATATTTCAGTCTTTTAGTTTTTCATAAAAAATTTAATAATAAAAGCATAAATGCGGCTTTTACTCACATAAGGGAACATATGCAATCATATGACCCAGTAGCTGGTTTTGACCTCCCCCGTGTCGATTCTAATCTTCTTTGTTGCCATCATATATGTGGCTAATGCTGACACATTCACTAAAAATAAGACACAGGATTTTTTCTAGGTAAGTATGTCCAGTATAAAACGGAGATGGAGACATTGCACAGTGGGGCAGAATCAGAATATTTTGAAATTAACTCAGCCATTTGTAAAGGACTAGGCCAATTCATCTAAAATTTGGCATGAGCAAAGCAGTGGTGGAGTTTCTCAGCTTAAGTTTTGATGGTACGAGTATATATCTACTTGTACCACTCTGGATTACCCCCGGGGGTTCCAATTGTCGTTGCAGTATTCTCAATGCTTTGACGCGGTTCACTCGAGGAAAATAGGGGCACCAGACGCTAGGGTTCCTAGAGCCTAAATCTGGAAGAAAAGGTCTGTGATAAAAATCGCGTGTCCTCTTCGAGGCCCGACCAGTGCCCAAAGGACTGGTACCACGGGAATCGGTTGCCCCATAGAGAGCCTATCCTCTCTGTGACCGGTTATTGGTGAGGTCCCCTTCGGGGGTACACGTGGTGGTTGTGGTTTAAGATCGATTTATGTAGGTATGGTGCACGGTCGATCAAGTGTGCTGTTGCACTCTCAACAGACGGAGTTTGGATAGTCTCCAAACCCCTAAGCAAGAGGTTATAATGTGGATCTAGGCTTGCCTTGGAAAGGCTTGCCATATTATATAAATTGCTACTCATTGTGACTGTATCACACACAAAAAGCGATTGATGGCAATCGTTAAGTGTTGTTATACTACACAATGGGGGCGGTAGTCTACGCCTAAGTTTCACTCGGTGGTAAGACCACCGTGAGATTAGGCCAACTGCGCAGGTACTCACTTTAATCTTGTTCCACAATTGTACCACTCTGGATAAAAGCAGCAAAAGCGGAAGAAAAATTTATTGTTTTTAAAAGATTAAAAATACCTGTTTTGGCTGCATAAAGATAAGCATCAAACAGAAATCCCATAAGAATTTTAAATATTTTTACATGAATTTTTATTAAAATAAAACGTTACACAAGCATTTAGTACAAAAATGTGTGTGTGTGTGTGTTTGTGAGAGAGTGTATGGTATGGTAAGAATGGATGAGCGGTAAAATTTTATACTGCTAAAAGTAGCGATGAATAAACATTTTTTAAGGTGTCAGAAGTTTATATGGATATTTTCTTTTGAATAAAATTATGCATACACAGACTCAAACACCTAATTACAGTGTGAGTGGATCTGTTTCACAATAAATAAATATAAATGCAAATAAAAAAAGTTTTATTTACTTTTGCTTTTCTTTTTGTAGAAAAGAAAAACGGAACTTGACTTTAGTCTTTAAATTTAATTCATATTTCAATAAATGTATAGAAATAACTCGAAAAATTTTGTGGTTTTCATACAAATTTTCTAGACGATTTGCTTGATTGGGATACAGAGACAGCATATTAATTGATAATTAATTTTTATTTAACTTAAACAAGTTCGAAGCAATTTAAGATAAACTGCGACGGATCATACTAATAACACTGTAAGCAAAATTTCAACTTTCGAAATGACAGATCATAATGCCAAAATACCTAAACATAACTATTTGTCGGGAAATCTAAAATTAGGTGAAAGTATTATATTTATTTAAGTTTGAGTTGTCTCAAGAGAATTTTTGATTACATGGCACTAATTAAAAGTACAGTTCTATGGAAAACGTCCCCGCTTTTGAAATGTGCCTGAAGAGAGCTCGATATGGTACTGGTTGATTTTAAAGACTATATAATGGAATATGAATGACAGAGCTGTTTAACGTGCTGCAAATTTAATATATCGCTTTACTTGGTTAATATCTACCAATTCTCTCAAGAAAATGCTATTCTACTTTTTTTTTAAGAAAAAAAAAACAGTAAAATAGTGTAATATTAGGGTACCACAAGACGTAAGCTTGTAATTGCAATATTCTGATCATTTTAAGTGGAAAAACAGCTTAATTATCCTATCAGTTGATAGGTAAGGGTAACTCAGACCTTCGTCAACAAATACAGCAATCGAACTTGGAACGATATCAATTCACATGCGATCCAAGATCTGTGGCCTGTTCTTCCAGCATACAAACAAAACGATACACAAAACGATATTTTCTTTAAATCTGAGGTGTAGGGTATCTGTATCAAATTTGTAGAAAATATTATGGCAAATATTTTTGTAGAACATATTAACTCTCTAACTCCACCGCATAACGGCATTTCGTGTTAGAACAAACACCCCGAAAAAGGAAAAGGGAGGACATAAAATATTCTAC
The DNA here is from genome assembly GCA_949628195.1 of Phasia obesa. Classification (NCBI taxonomy): domain Eukaryota; kingdom Metazoa; phylum Arthropoda; class Insecta; order Diptera; family Tachinidae; genus Phasia; species Phasia obesa. The sequence continues at coordinate 21,310,523 of OX451216.1, read as the reverse complement.
AAGATTGTCCATTAAGCTTGAATTTGATTGGGTTTTGGTGTTTGTATTAAGTTTGGGGTTTTGGTGTGTTCTGACATATATAGTAAAATTTTATAGTAAAATTTTATTTGTAGAATATTTTATCCCAACCCTTCCCCTTTTTGGGATGTTTTTTTACGATTTTTTTAGAATAAAGCCACGGAATGCCGTTATGTCGGGGAGTTAGAGGGTTGATATGTAGTACAAAAATATTTTACATAACATTTTCTACAAAGTTGCTGAACATACCCCATACCTCAGATGTAAAGAAAACATAGTTTTATATACCGATATGCTGAAAGAACACGCCATAGCTGGAAAATTTTATATATTTTTTTTTTGTATTCTCTACAATAACACAAGGGAACAGCATTTTTGTTGCATGAAATATGATAACTACTTCCCCGGTGTGCTGCTTTCAGATCTGAAGTCAGATTGCTTGTATGAGCTTTAGTTTTTGAGATATAATATGACATTTCCAAAAAAATTATGTACCCGAGGTACCCAACTTTGGGAGTTTACCCAGAAACCCCCTTTACTCTGGTTGGCCGACCATTCGCAGCTCACCTCAGAAACACCTCTTCTTTGCCTATGTGAAATTTCATTAAGATATCTTCACTGGTTCATGAGATATCGAATTATGTGCAAAATAAATCGTTTTCAAACCACAGTGCATCAGTTCAATATGCTTCGCATAGTTTTCATCCATTTTGTTTTCTAGTTCAAAAAGTTTTGTGCAGTTCAAACGCACTCATTACAGGCATTTTTTTCGATATCAGTTATGTAACTATTAAAGTTGTCATCCTTAATCAACCTTCTTATTTCTGGACCATCAATAATTCCGCTTTAAGTTGCTCTGTGCTCAAATTATAAAACTTTTTTGAGATTTAATTAAAACAATCGCCATCCTTGTTCAGAGCTGTGACAAATTGTTTTATTAGCCCTGGTTTGATGTGTAATGGGGACAGTATTATGCGATCCCTTGGCGCAAGGGGTTCGTTTATCACGGGAAGTTTAAAAGTTTAAACGATATGTCTATTAGGCCGTATTTCAAAAACTAAAGCTGCTAAAGAAAAATCGAAGCCAGATTTGAAATCAGCGCCCTGAAATTAACAAACAAGGCATAAGACTCCATGCAACAAAACAAAAGATTAATTTTGTTTCCTTGTGTAATCAATCGTCGAAACCCCGTAATTTTGGAAAAAAAACTTGATATTGTTGTATAGTGTTCTGTGCATTATTTGATACAGTTTTGTCGTGCTATACAGTTTCTCCTAGTGTTTCTTCTCGAAAAATTCTCGTAAAATATCCAAAAATTATAACTAAGTGAAATCTTTGAATAAAATTTTGTTATTTTGGGAAACTCTTAAACCTTTAAAAATTTGCAGTTCTCTCTATTTTCTTAGCGCTGTTTAGACACAATGATTTTGCTGCGATTATTATAAAAAACAAAATCTATCCATTATAGCATAAATATCTATCCTAAATTGAATAAATATCCACATATTTACATTTATACACACCAATTTCCTTTCGATATATGTATATGCAATATCCATGTAAAATCGTTATGTCTAAACAGCACTTTTCTCATCACTGTCCTTAAATACCTCCTTAACAGTTACGGATTAAATGAGGGATTACACTTTAATATCTGTTATTAGGGTCCTACGGAATCCTGATTGTATGTCACATAAAGTTAATGATAGGTTTTTTGACATGGTACCAAGACAAAAGAAAAAATATAATCTAAATCTATAACATCTAGAATTTGTGAAACTAAAAACTGTGATAACGATAATACTGAAGAAACTGGAGAAACTAAACAAATATTAAAGAATATCCAGGTAGCGAAGAACAAGCAAGTCTACAGCAACAAATAAATTTTGCAATTAAAAAAGTTTAACAGAATATAAAATTCTGAATGCTAACAAATTTCAATCATTAACAAAGGAATTTAAAGTATTTACAGCAAATGGAGAGATAACCTTTAATGGCCCTTCTGACCATTAAATAAACTTCTACGCAAAATGAACGGAATTTTTCTATTGCAACCGATTATGTTCCTGAATAATTCTTGCAAAAAAAAACCGACTTCAAAACAAATACATATATGTGCATCAATTCTTAACTAAAAATTTAAAAGGAAGTAATATGTAAGAAATAGTACTAAAATCAAATTCTTTTATACTTCTTGCTCTAACGGACATAGTAATATACGTTCTGTACATTCAAATGTCTATCCATAACGGTTCAGCAGATAAAGCCAATACGACAAATTACCTCAGATATGAGGACACCCTTTATATTTTTACACTTATTATTACTGACACAGCAATAAAAAGTAACGGTTCCAAAGATATGGCCATATAAGTTAAACAATATCACCTAGGGGACACCCTTTAATGTAAAATTTTAAATTAAACAATTATTTTAAAGGACAAATTCTTTGTAAATTTCAAATGTCTGTCTAAAGCTGTTCAAAAGTTTGGCCATATGCATCAATTTACATCAACTATTGAGACACCCTTTATAACTTTAAATATTTATAAATGTTATTATACGGGACATAGTAGTGGAGATTCTGTCTAATTTTCAAGTGTTTGTCTATAACGGTTCAAAAGATAGGGCTAGATAGGTTAAATTATATCAATTATGGGGAAACCCTTTAGTTTCCAAATTTAAATTATATACTTGATGTTATAAAGGACTTAGATATACAGGTTCTTTGTAAATTTCAACCGTCTCTCTGTTACGGTTCAAAAGTATTGCAATATACATCAAATTACATCAACTATTGGGACACCCTTTAACTTCTAATTATAAATATTTAATTTCTGATTTTAAATATTTGACATTCTGTCCAATTTTCAAGTGATTGTCTACAATGGTTCAAATAGTTTATATATTTAAATTGACGTCACATATGGGGACACCCTTTAATTTTTAAGTTTATTTTTTTTATTAATTTCTGTTATTGGCAGCTATAGTGATATGCAGTTTTTTTAAATTTCAAAAGGGTGCTCTTTACGGTTCATAATACACGTAAAAAACACGTATGTTGTATGGGGACACCCTTTAATTTTCAAAATTCTAAACTTCTTTTAAAATGGGACCAAGCATTTACTTTGTAAGCATTTACTTTCTAATAAAGAAAACATTTTTAAAATCGGTTCAGAAATGACTGAGTTATGCGGGCATAAACATAAAAAAAGCAACATTCAGACGAATAGATAACCTCCTTCTTTTTTTGAAGTCGCACATAGGGGTATTTTGCCAATCTAGCCGGACATTACTTTTGTTTTTAGCTTATATTGGCTCTAAAAATTTACTGAGTGCACCTAGGTCAATGAAACTTTGCAGAAAAATCTGTTATGGTCATTGGCTGTCAAAGCTAGAAAATAGTAAAAATCGGACCAAGGAGAAAAAAGTTCCCCTTGGAAGAACTAATCCTACCTCTGAAAAATGCAAGTTTTTTTTTTAATTTTCCCGGTATTTTGTTTAGAAATTACAACTTTTGAGGTCAAAAAATGTTCAAAAACTTAAAGTTGGACTTAAGAGATTTTTAGATGCCATTTTTAGCCCCGCCCCTTTTGTGGGCGGTTAAATAAAATATTATTTGAAAAAATAATGCAATTATTCAAAGAAATAGATTTTATACTTCTTAAAACCATAAAAATTAGTTTTTATGGGCAGGGGGAGGTATTACTACAATCCCACCCCCAAAACGTCCCTGTGAAAAAAAAAATTTTTTTTGCCAATTTTCTAAAAATAATCATTTTTAAGCTTTCCAATGCCTAACCAATCCCTGCCTTCCAAGAATATTATTAAAAAAATATTTTTGTAACTTGTTACTTTATAGTATTTGATATCTGAAAATATTTTATTTATTTATAGTAATGACTTATTTATGATTGTAACGATAAATTTTATTTAAAATTATAACAAATAATTTATTTAAAACGACTTTGCACTAAGATGATGATGAGTGCCACGGTTCTTCTTCGTCTGATTCTTCAAAACTCTCTTCCGAATCCTCTTCAGCGTTAAGTGCTGGTGGAAGCATGAAAGAAATTGCTTCTTTCGTAAAAGGTAATGACCTTTTTTTTGGAGTGGGTCTTATACTAGTAATTAGTGGGTCAGAACTTAGCAAAAGCCTATTAATAATATATAAGTTACGCTGAACACTTGAAAACTTTCTAGCGAAATTCTGCCTGTAAAGGCGGAAATGCTTGTTTCGTGCCTCAGCTGCTTCTTCTGATAATAGCCCAATAGGCAACAATGCCTCATTCATAACAGTTGCACCATGTATTAAAATCTTGTGCATTGTTGGTGTCATAGGATGCCACTCATATAGAGAAACGTAAAGTTTCTCTCAATTCTTCTATGTGCGGAATGCCAATATAATTTAAATTTTTTTTTAACTCTTTAAACAGTCCTTTACTGCTGATATATCACCATCTCCTTGACATTTTGAAACATCGCACAATTTTCTAAATAAAAATTGCAATTTCTCTTCAACGGTATTAGCATTAGATTCCTGTACTATTTGGAATAACTCCAATCTTGTATATACTTTTTCCATTTTACTCTCGAAGCTTCAAAAGGGTTATGATTACAATTTTGTACAATAAACACAATTTATAGTAATCAAATTGTTAATTGCAGGTCAGATTTGTTTTTTTAAACACTACTTTTGGTTTTTATTATTTTAAAAAATTATTTAATACAGGTACATTTTTGTTCCAGGAATAACGTCATTTACAACGTAGCTGCACAGGTATCTATGTATATATGTAAGCTATGGGGGTGGGTAAAATTACTTTTTTACCTTTTTGCTCATTTTTTTTACAGGTAATAACAGTGTTAGATGCAATGATTTAAATAAAAAACATCTACCTTCAGTTATTGAAAACCAAAATGTTTTAACAATATAAAAAGGTTTCTTACTCGTATTTACCTATGTAAAATAAGAAGCAACAGAAAAAGGTGTAATTTTTAAAAAATCGCCAAAAAAATGGCGCACCTATGCGCAAGCTGTTTTTTTACAGTATAAAAGTAGAGATCGCAGATTTTATAGTGATATATAACATTTTTAGGGCCGCGATGGAGATCACTCTTAAAAAGCTTTTCACTTTTTTTTTACAAAAAATTTTACAAAAAAAAAACTTTTTTTTTAATTTTGAATGAAATTTTTTATCTATAAAATTTAAAAAAGAAAATTATAAAAATTAACATAAGTAGCTACTAATAAACCATTTCACAGAAAAAAAAAAATCAATACAAAATCTTTATTCGTTTAGCCACCAAAAAATATATTGCAAACCTCTCAAAATCGTTTAAAGTCAATAAAAACGTATACGATATACTCAACTTTCCAGACTTTAACAGTGTCCCAAAACGACAAATCTCAAGCAAAAGCCTTGAAAATTCACTATACGATGCAGAATTTTGTTGTCTGTCGAGTTGCATACTTAAATTTTTACATTTCTCAAAATAAATTTTTTGCCTAATGTCCAGCTAGATTGGAAAAATACCCCTCTGTGAGTCGGTTAAAAAAGAACAAGGATGGGAGATTCAACTTTGCAACTTTGGATGCTCTGTGTTTCTTAAAATCACAAAAATTATTAAATTGATTATATTTTTATAGACATTTTTATATATTTTTGTAAAACGTGTTGCTTTGAAAACTGCGTTTATGAAATCAGTCATACACCTGCTGATCAGTTCAGTTATTTTAAGTATACAATAAACAATATAAACACATTATGAATTTTTATATCAGAAATATTCGCGTATAATAATTTATTAAACTAAAGAAAGTGGAAAACAAAAAGATCTACTCAAGTATAAGCTCTAACAAATAACAATTTACTCTGAAAACGAATGACGATAAAAACGTTCTATTCATATTTGTTCACCAATTTGTTCGTTTTTATTTCAAACTAAATGCATTCTGACTACAAGTTTATGTAATTTTATGGTATTAGTGTTTGAATTTGTGTGTGCGTTCATGCTGTAATAGTGTGTGATAATAAAACACGTAAGTAAGTATTTGTGTAAAAGTATTGGCAAGTGTTATAAGGTGAGAAGGAAAAGTTAAAAAGGTACGGTAATTGCAAATGGTTTAATGGTCTATAAGTTACGAGTTGCATATTGCCAAAATATTGTTATCTAAAACAGTTTGAATTCTATATTTGAAGTTTTTCTCTCATTTTATTTTTCTTATTTTTTATAAGAGCCATTTTGACGTCAAATATGTCTGGAGTCAATGTTATTTGCTGTCTTTATCTATAATCGATTGTAAGCATTGTTCGGCACTAAAAAGAAAACTAATGCCAACAAAAACTGTAAAAAAAGTAAAAACACAGGAATTTTGTTGGTGGGTTATTCTTTTAATTTCGTTTGTGGAAGAAAAGGAGTCGTTATTTACTTGACCAAGAACAAACCAGTTGTAGTCCTTTCCAGAATGCATAACAGAAGCAAAGTAGGAGGTATAAATAAGAACCCAGCAATGATATTAGACTAGAACTAGAACTATGTCTTGCAGAATATTTAACCAAACGGCGAACAAATATGTGTCCTTTGGAGTTCTTTTGTGCCTTTGTTGTGTACATAATTTACTTGGAGAACAATCTCGTCTACAACCCGTCGTAGGCCATGAGCCAAAACTAACTGCATAACTATTTTCTACTCGAGCTATAAAATATGTACCTTTGAAGGTAATAGATATTGCACTGCATTGCAATAGTTGCCACAAATATTTTTGATTTTTTAACTTTGTAAACACGCTTGTATGTATATTTATATGTATGAGTCTTCTATTTTTTAATTATACTTTTTATATTGTGGTATTTTAAAGATTTACGTATGTAAAAAAAAGATTGTTTTTTAATTTTATGCAACTAGTATGTATGCAATATTACACTCAAAATATTATGTAAGTTATATTAACTGAAAATGCAATTTAAAATAAATGAAAATTCAGTTAAAAACCGGTCTACTTCATTATTCATTTATATCAAATGAAATGTTTTGTTATTTTTATATGTTAAAAAGCTAATTGTTAAAATCTGTAAAAACAAATGTTTTTTCTTTTATTTTTACTAACATAAAATTTAACTACATATTCCGTAAAAATGAATGATATTTCCGTTGATTTTATTTTTTTAACTGTAATAAAATTAAACTTAAAATTCTGTAAAAATAAATGATTATTTCGTTGTTTCTGTTTTTTTAACTGAAAAAAATTAAACTACAAATTTTGTGAAAACAAACGATATTTCCTTTATTTTTACAATTTTTTATTTAACATAAAACAAATTAAAAGTTTTTAATCTTAAAGCTATAATATCTTAACTTATACTAACAAAGATGTAATATGATGTAATTATGTATGTATATTTTATAAGTTATATATTCTTAACCAGTCTTCATCATTCATCATCAACCAAATAACTGAAAACTGAAATTACAAAATGCAGAATAAATAATTTAACAACTAACGTATTGTAAACTACTTACCTTTCTCTTGAAATTCCGAATGATTTTTAAGAGTTTTTTTAAGTAGGTATACCTAAATGGAATAATTAAGAAAGTTTAAATTTAAAATACAATGCACTTTCAAAACACGCTAGCTATAACGGGAAGCATAAAGAACTATCTTTACCATGATGATCAAGACTGATAGAAACTAACTTATGCCATGCTTTTCCATTAGTTTACGTAGTTTGTCTACCATACGGGTTGGCAAGTCTCAAAAAATTTGCTTCATATAATTTCATGCAAATAAATGTACGTAATATTCAAAAATTGGTAATCCAGCTATAAAAATCACTATTGGATTGGAAGCTCAGCGTAATTTTGTTTCTTGGCATAGCTATTATCCTGTGGTACGTAAATTTTTACCAGATAATATGTGACTGTGGTCGGGAGCTTTCAAACGTTTAACATTTTTTTACACGTTTTGTTATCTAATTTATTCAATCATACATACATCCATACATATGTATATACATATGTATGTATGTATGTATGTATGTATGTATGTATGTATGTATGTATGTATGTATGTATGTATGTATGTATGTATGTATGTATGTATGTATGTATGTATGTATGTATGTATGTATGTATGTATGTATATTTTTCTAAACAAATATTGTTATTTTGAATAAAAACTGACAAATATAGTTTTATACATACTTTGTTTTATTATTTTGGATATAACCGAATTTTCAACTTTAAATAAATGAAAATATTAACTGTACCGGAAAATCAGTATTTATATTCAGTTTTTTTAGAAATGAATGTTGGAATCAGTAGAAAAATAAAATGCTTTTAATTTTAAATGTTTATTCAGTTAAAAATAACTCTACGGAATACTTTTTAAATAAACTACAATCAGTTACTGTAAAAATATTCTGAGTGTAATACACTTTTATGTATTTTGCTAAACATAGCCGGGTATGCAGCTGTTGACGCAAGGGGTAGGATGCGAAAAGTAGACATATCTCTGACCTGAATGGTCCAATTCCAAGCAATCATTGGAGTATAATATAAAACATATTTGTTAAAGATATCATGAAATTTCAGCTTAATCGGATCCCTACGTTTTGAGGTATAGTGGATTTAAAACGCAAAATATACCAGGGTATGTTGCTGTTGACATAAAGGATAAACAATACTTTTGATGCTTGAATTCTAAATTGTTATGAATATTTTATGTGTGGAAATCCTAATACACCCAACTCTGTTTTTACACGGTCTTTTTTTACACGGTTTGAAAATAAAAAAAAATATTTTTTTACATGATTTTATTCCATTTAGCACGATTCAAAATCATTTGTGCTTAGAGTTTACTTGTAAAATTTAAGTCTTGCGAAATATTTTAATATCAAAAATTTTGAGGAATTCCCTTTTTGCGCATACAAGCTTTTTTACTTGTTAGAGCAATTGGAAGGTGTTAATATTTTGTGAACTATCAATGCATCTCTACAAGAAGACGACGAAAACTACAAATAAAAAACTACAACGTAAATGCATTTGTTTAGAAAACAAAATTGATATTTTGGATCGCCTTCGACATGGAAAAGGCTCAAAATGTTCGGTTTAAACGAAGTCAAAGTAAGAACTATAAAAAAATTAAAATTCGGTCAGGCAATTGATTTATGGTACGAAACTATCTGTTAAGTCTTCATCATACACTAAAGATGCAAATAAACGGTGCAAATACACATTATATGTACATGCATATACGAGTATGTGTAAAAATAAACATGATTTCTTGTTCTTAAAAAAATTCTCGTTTTTTTTATTAATTTTAATAGGTTTTAGAGATAAGAAACCAATCACCTATTTTTGTATATGATCAATGTCTTATTTTTACACGGATTTTTCTGGAACCAATCTACCGTGTTAAAACAGAATTAGGTGTACTTTATTAAATCTTTATCTATATTTTTGACCCAGTGGCCTGGCCGATTATATCAAAGTGGTTTCGTGCCACAAATTGACACAATATATTTGATATTCTGGTTAAATTGCAAACTATGCGCTCGTAGTTGGAGATTATGGATATCAAAGTTTTCTCATTATGCACGATGGGCATTTTTAGTCGAGCGCCAATTATCACAGACCTGCTTAGGGGATTTAAACACATTCTTGTGTTAAGTGTTGCTCCAGCATTTATTTTGTAAAGATAGCCAGAGTGTAAATTTTATTTTGTATGTGAGTTATACTTGAATGTTTGGATCAACTGTTTGTTTTTTTCTCTACTGTTTCTGTACTATAAAAATATATTTTTATGTTTTATTTATATTTATTTTGCTTTTTTGCCAAAACACACTTAACAGGCTTTATAAATATTATTTATAAATATTTTCTGTTTATTTAATTTAAATTGTATTCCACGCAAGTTGCCATGGTCCATAACCCATAACTTAAAATTTATTTCGGTTCATTTTGGTTTTGCTATTTTATTTTATTTGTTTTTTTTTTTGCTCTTTAAATGAATGAATGTGTCTTTGTTTAAATGTGAAGGTCATGAAGTTTATATCTGTGGTTTATGTTGCTGTGTTGTTCACTATTTAATATTAAAACAATGGCTTTGCTCCAGCTAAATGTTATTTATGTATTTGCGCTTAATTTATGGCAGTCAATGCACGCAAAGAAAAAACATGGTTGAAGTAACCATAATCTAAGAGCAACATGTTATGGTTGAATTATATGGTTATATTCAAAGCTTATTATTTTAAACGATAATAATATGATTGTCATTGGAACATATTATTGTCTTACATTAAAATTACATAACATTTTTAAAAAATTACATTAAAATACGATCATAATTATGTTTGTAATATAAACATACTATAATATATGTAATGTGAAACATGTAAATGGTTATATGTGACAACGTATGAATATATTTATAAATAACAAAAAACAAATACATCAATATTTCCATTTAGACTTGCATACATATTTTGATATTTTCTGCTTATCTTCTTATATGTTTAATATTTTTAATTTAAAACTATCGTTTATAATAAAAAACAAATTTATTTGTTGACAACAAATTTTTATTTATTGTTTTTACGGATTTAGATGATCTGATAGCTTACACACATATTTCTGAACTGAAAAAGGGCCCAAACCAAAATGTGTATTTTTAAAACCAAACATTACTTGTTTATTTTTAGTCATACTTAAATTAATCATACCTACTGTGTTTAATAACACACTGTGTAATTTTTTAAGTCATGGCAAAATAACCATATACGGACACCACTACGTCATAAAAGACCAAAAAAAAAAAAAGACCCCTGTCTCCCAGTTTTGCCCAAAGTCCTCCAGGTTTTTTTTATGGGCCCTCAAAGATGTGGGGCCTCGATGTCATTTTTGCAAAAAAATAATCATTTACTCAAGCTCATATTTTGCAAACCGTTTGAAATTTCGATATACTCTCTGAGGCAAAGTTGTAGCTCTTGTCATAAAGAACAAAAATTGTGAACATATAAAATCAAAAAACTTCGTCTTCAAGGTCAAAATCGCAAAAAACTTTAAAAAATTCAATTTTCTTTACCTTTTTTCCCCTGTTCAGGTCCATAGGTAGCAAACCGTTCAAAATTCAAGGAAACAATCAACTACAAAAATGAACCTAAGATCTCAATAAACAACTTTCTAGAACATATGAACTTCCTAGGAATGATTCTTAAGACCGTTTAGGTAGCGCTTAGGTAGCCGGGAAATTTTTCACTTTTGCGGCTACCTAAGCGCTATCATATTTTTTTTTGCGTGTGGATAAATATTTATGTTTATAACAAATACATGTATACATGTATGTATACAATGTATATTTTTGGGGGGATTATTATATTTTTATGGGCAAAACTATATCAAGCCTTTTTCAAACAAATGTTGCATCAACGATTAAAACGATTAATTTGAATTTTAAAGTTATTTTAAGTATTTTTATAAAACGAATTATCTAAAACAGTTAATAAATATTAAGTAAAATATTTGTTTTTACAATGTAAAATAATTGCTACTTTGGTGTTTTAAATTTTTTCGTACCAAAAACTAAAGAAAATTGCAAAAAACCAACCAAACTACCAATTCTGACATAGCGAAGAAAAACCTACCAATTTTGGTGCAAATGGAGCGAAGTGATGGCAAGGCTGCTATGTATGTAAGTAAATATTGCGCATAATTTTACACTCAGAATATTTTTACAGTAACTGATTGTAGGTTATTTAAAAAGTAATTCGTATAGTTATTTTTAATTGAATAAACATTTAAAATGAAAAGCAAATAACTTTTTGACTGGTTTTAACATTCATTAAAAAATAAACTGATGATGATGAATACTGATTTTCGGTTAAAGTTATTATTTTTAGTTATTTTGTTCTATTTGTAAAAAGTATGATCTTAAATTTGTTTTCTATTATTACCACACTTAATATTCCTTTTTTTTTGATAAATTGGCCGCATTTTGATGCCTACGAGATATTAGTAAATGTACTAAGCTAACACTATTTCTTAATTCTTCCGTTTTGTACACATACATATGTATCTTTATATGTATCATATGTATCTTTATATGTATGTACCATTCCGTTCTAGCATTTTTCATTTATTGAAAAAACTGTGTAAATTTTTTACTGTTTAAATTTTATCTTTTGGTATACGTTTGGAATTGATTCGAAAAAAATTCTTCTATTTTCAAAACATTACTCATATTCCTGTTTATAATAATGGGTGATTTTTTTGAGGTTAGGATTTTCATGCATTAGTATTTGACAGATCACGTGAGATTTCAGACATGGTGCCAAAGAGAAAGATGCTCAGTATGCTTTGACATTTCATCATGAATAGACTTACTAACGAGCAACGCTTGCAAATCATTGAATTTTATTACCAAAATCAGTGTTCGGTTCGAAATGTTCAAATGTGACAAATTTTGTTCAGCGATGAGGCTCATTTCTGGTTGAATGGCTACGTAAATAAGCAAAATTGCCGCATTTGGAGTGAAGAGCAACCAGAAGCCGTTCAAGAACTGCCCATGCATCCCGAAAAATGCACTGTTTGGTGTGGTTTGTACGCTGGTGGAATCATTGGACCGTATTTTTTCAAAGATGCTGTTGGACGCAACGTTACGGTGAATGGCGATCGCTATCGTTCGATGCTAACAAACTTTTTGTTGCCAAAAATGGAACAACTGAACTTGGTTGACATGTGGTTTCAACAAGATGGCGCTACATGCCACACAGCTCGCGATTCTATGGCCATTTTGAGGGAAAACTTCGGAGAACAATTCATCTCAAGAAATGGACCGGTAAGTTGGCCACCAAGATCATGCGATTTGACGCCTTTAGACTATTTTTTGTGGGGCTACGTCAAGTCTAAAGTCTACAGAAATAAGCCAGCAACTATTCCAGCTTTGGAAGACAACATTTCCGAAGAAATTCGGGCTATTCCGGCCGAAATGCTCGAAAAAGTTGCCCAAAATTGGACTTTCCGAATGGACCACCTAAGACGCAGCCGCGGTCAACATTTAAATGAAATTATCTTCAAAAAGTAAATGTCATGGGCCAATCTAACGTTTCAAATAAAGAACCGATGAGATTTTGCAAGTTTTATGCGTTTTTTTTTTAAAAAAAAGTTCTCAAGCTCTTAAAAAATCACTCGTTATAATACATTTTTAGGGTTCCGTACACAAAGTGTAAAAACGTAATCCTTTTGTTTTCGCTACAATGTCTGTCTGTCTGTCCGTCTGTCAGCGCCTTTTATCTCTGGAACCGTAATAGGTAGACTCTTTAAATTTTCACAGATGATGTATAGCTGTTGCCGCTATAACAACAAATACTAAAACTTATAGGGTGTTCCGATAGAGAGGTGTTATTCACGAATATGTGTTTATTTCTTGAACTGTAGGAGGCATGGCCTCAAGATTTAAAAACAGTAATTAAAACTTAGCTCGCTATATACAGGCCTGTTCTGAAAATCACTTTTTATCAAAGTGATTTGAAATCACGTAAAAGGTGTTCTACATACAAAAAATTTTTAAATCACGTGATTTTAAATCGGTTAGGAAAGTGTCTGTGATTTCAAATCACTTACTTATTTTTGCGAGTTCTTTGTTGTTAATTTTATAACAAACTGCTGTAATAAATAGTATGAAGTGTTCTTTTATGATTTTTGTAGTTAAATTACGTAATATTATAAGAAAAATATAAAAAATAGTGCATTTTTGAAGACTCTTCTTTTGCAGTAACATTTTATAAAAAATTGTGTTTTTCCGCTTCTTTTTAATGGTCAGCAGATTAAGTGTTTAGAAAGTACATCTAACCATGCCAAACTTAAAAATTGCAATAGTTCCGTAAGTAAAGCCTTAAAACGCCTATTTTTTATACTGCTTTCATTTTAAACCTTTTGGGGTCCACAATGTTACCCTAGACCCTTCAGAGTGCTTTTATTTTACGTATTACGTAATTTTTAATCAAAAAAAATAATAGAAATCAGCAATTTTCTTGTGGTTTTACAATTTTAAAATCACTTAAAAAAATAAAAAATTATGTGATTTACAGAACAGGGTAAAATAAAACATGTGATTTTAAAACGGTTGTGATTTAAAATCACGTGATTTTCAGAACAGGCCTGATAAACAAGTATAAAAAAATAAACCTAAAAATTAAAGGGTGTTCCGATAGTGGTGTGATTTGCATGTATAAGGCCTAAATTGTGAACCATAATAGGTAGACGCTTGAAATTTTCACAGAAGGTGTATAACTGTGGCCGCTATAGTAGCAAATTCTAAAACTTATAGGGTGTTCCGATAGAGAGGTGTTATTCACGAATATGTGCTTATTTTTTGAACTGTAGGAGGAATACACTAAAAATATGCAAGCAGTAATTAAAACTTAGTTCGCTATATAAACAAGTCTAAAAAATACACCTAAATAAACCGATAGTGGCGTGATTTGCATGTATAAGGCCTAAGTTTTGTACCATAATAGGTAAACTCTTGAAATTTTCGCAGAAGTGGTATAAATGTGGCCGCTATAGCAATAAATATTAAAACTTATAGGGTGTTCCGATAGGGAGGTGTTATTCATGAATGTGTGTTTATTTCTTGAACTGTAGGAGTCATACACTAAAAATTTACAAACAGTAATTAAAACTTTATATACAAGTCTAAAAAATAAACCTAAAAATTAAAGGGTGTTCCGATAGTGGTGTGATATGCATGTATAAGGCCTAAGTTTTGAACCATAATAGGTAGAGTCTTGAAATTTTCACAGAAGGTGTATAACTGTGGCCACTATAGCGATAAATACTACAACTTATCGGGTGTTCCGAAAATGAGGTGTTATTTGCCGTTATGTCTTTATTTCTTGAGCTATAGGAGGTAATTACTTAAAATTTGCAGACAGTAATTAACTCTATGTTCGCTTTCTATTAAATTAAACTTTAAAATTAAAGGGTGTTCCGAGAGCGACGTGCTTTGCGTGTATATGGCCTAAGTTTTGAACAATAATAAGTAGACTCTTAAAGTTTTTACAAGAGATTTATAACTATAGAAACTATAACAAATAATATAAATTAAGGGGTGATCGATCAGTGACATGTTTTTGACGTATATTACCTTATTTTTTGAACCGCAATAGGTAGGCCTGATATTTTTATAGAAAGTTTATTACCATGGCCGTTATAACAACAACTCCTAAAATTTAAAGGGTGTTCCAATAGCGATGCAATTTTCGCGAATATGACTTTGATTTTAAAAAGAAAAGGGTGCCCCATAAGACATGAAAAAATTAGCAACTTGAGCTTTTAAATGCGTACTAGACATAGTACGGAACCCTACGTGTGTGAGACTAACTCGCACTTGACTGATTTATTATATATACATATGTACGCTCATTAACAATAACGTTAACAATATAATTGTAAAAAATATTAAAAAAATATATTTAAAACACTTAACTAATAATTCCACTATCCCACCAAACCAAATGTTCGATTTGTTCTGAAGTCAGACTTGGCGTAAGGAATTCGTTAAGACATTTCGGTAGTTTGTCGGATATCAGACTTGTCGTAACGAATTCGGTAAGACATTTCGGTAGTTTGTCTGAAAATTCAAAAAATAACGAATTTGTTAAGACATTTCGGTTGTTTGTCTGAACAAATAAAAAAATATGTATATAAGACTTTGATTTATATGTAAGAAAATAAAAATCGAATTTGTATTAAAGAAAAAGAATAATAGTAGATGGAAACAAATTTTATAAATATAACGAAGATGCACAATTGAAATTGAATTGATTACGCCTTCAATACCAAATCATTAACTAATCGTAATATTCACTTAACTTTCAGAGAATGAAGTTCTAGCTTATACTGAGGTACTGACAGAAAATATGTCGTTGCGATTTTGTACCTACATGTCGTTGCGATTTCGTACCTATATTTTGTTACGATTTCGTAACTATATATCGTAACGATTTCGTTACTACATATCGTTGCGAAGTCGTGTCAACCAATTCATATAAAAATCGTTACGATTTCGGTAATATTTCGGTTCCGAAATCGGAAGATTTTTCGAACAGTCGTTACGAATTCTTTACGAAATCGGAACATTTGGTTTGGTGGGATAGTATATAAAAAATTGTTTCATATGTATGTATGTAAATGTATATTGTGAGTATATGTGTATCAATGTAAAAAACACAATGTTTCTAAAGTCCTTTTCAAACTATTATACTGAGTATTAAGACTTGTCAAATACTTGAATCCAATGAGAAAGTGTGATAGAGTAAAAGCAGTATGTTATCAAAATCTGAAACAATACGGAAAGAAATTTGACATCCCATAATACCAAACCATTATTAGACAATTTTCTAAACGATAACATTTTTCATTTTATCAGGGTTCTGTTTTTTTTAAAGCAAAGAACCAAGCTGATTGAGTCGCAGCCGATAGTTCGCCGCCGCCGATGAAATGTTTTCTTTTTCCTGCACCTGCTTTAAATTGCCATCAGTCTTAACGCCTACGTATGTACTTTGTTTCTGCCATGCCTAGAAATTGTTAAATGTAAGTGTTATTTTGTTTTGTTTTGTTTTTAATTTTTTTATTAACCGAAAACTTGAACGGCCAAACAAACTTAAGACCCGACACCTCTGTCGTCCACATAAAATTGCTCAGCCGTTCAATGTCTCGTCTCGGCTTGTTCCATTGCTGATATTTTTTATTTTATTTGAAGTGTGATAGTGTGAAAACGAAATGTTATGTTACGTAGATTTTTTGACAATCACACAATTCTCATTCTCATATCTATCTCACAAAATCCAATGAAAAACTTATACTCAGTATTATAGTGTGAATGGGGCTTAAATAAATATTTTAAGATAAAAAAAAATTGTCAAGGGTAAAAGTAGTAAAAACAAAGGAAAAATCATTTATTTTTACGGAATTTGTAGGTAAATTATTTTACAGTTAAAAAAAAACAGAAACAACAGAAAAATCAAATTTTACCGAATTCGTAGTTACATTTTTTTTTTTTACATTTAAAAAAAAAAAACAAAAACAACGGAAAAATCAGTTATTGAGGGAATATGTTTTTTATTTTTTGTCAGTTAAAATAAAAGAAAAGTCAGTAATTTTTACTGGTTTTAGCCGGTTGATATTTTTAGATTTACAAATAAGAAACATTTTCATTTGATTTAAACGAATAATGAGTAGACCGGTTTTTAACCGAATTTTCATTTGTTTTAAATGGAATTTTCAGTAGTTTTAACGTATAATTTGAGTGTATAATTTTGTTTGATAAATAACAAGAGCTAGTTGGATAATCAACTAACCGCATAAATTGGATTTGATCTTAACTAAATATGAAATACAGAAATAACATATTAATACTTTAAATTAATTTGTTAAAGGCAAAATAAGTTAAAAGGCTTATTGTATATGCAAGATAAAATAACAATCAATAAAAGTAATAATAAATAAATATATAAATAAAAATAAAATAAATTTTTGCTAACGCAAAGTATGACTACATAAAATTGAACTCAATTAAAAAAGGTTTTTAAATTTTCATAAATAAAATCATTTAATACTCGAACATACAAAAACAAAACAAAGTCTAATTACACAAATTTTATACATTTCAATTGCATTTGTCTATCTGTCATTTTCATAAATCCTTTTATTTAATTATTCTTTATATTATTCATTGCTATAAACAAATTTTTGTTGCAGGAAGTTTATGTGCACACATATTTATTAAAAATTATATATAATGCTAGTTGTGCCCACACACGTTGTGTGCGTCCTGCCAATATTTTGTTCGATTTTGCTTTGAAAGTAATTTACACGAAATTTTAGGATTCTTATATATTTACTTTATATAAAGGTACCCATCCCTGGATAAAATTCTAAAATTCTAAAATTAAAGTCGGCGTACTTTCACTGTTTTTTCTCCACTTTCTCTTGGAAATAAAATATTTTTGGAAAAGAGGTTCCTATATTGGAATCAGAATACTAAGGTACCTCCTCACAAAATTTTGTTAAAATCCATCCAGTAGTTTTTACGCCATGCGCACACAAAAAGAAAGAAGACAGATGGACAGAAAATGAGTTAATTTTTTATTATATGTAAGATATTTAATTTCAGTATTTCATCTGTACTAAAGCATCTGTACAAATCTATCTGGAGATTATTTTCTATCTTTACTTATATTATATTCATTTTTTAATCTAATTATTTTTTAAATTTTTTAATCTGTTTGCATAAATGCCCAAAGAAGTTGAAGTTTTATTTTGAACCCATAACACATAAAACTGATTTTTAATTTGACTCGTTTTTTGTTATTGTAAAATAGAAAAATTTTCAAATACAATTTATGCCATAAACACAACTAGGACGAACGACGTTCCGGAAATTCGTCGAAAAAAAAATAAAATACATTTGTTTATATGAAAGTAAACACAATCAGTGCGTCGACGAAATTCGTCGTGACTAATGAATTATGCGATAGCTTTATTTTTGCTTCTTATGACGTCGAAAGACGACGAAATTGGTGCAGAGTGCTCGTTATTCTTTTCAATGTCTTTTTATTTAAAGTATTGTTTTCAGCATACAATCAAAATAAAAATTTTTCTAGTTGTATAATATTTTTTTTGGTTGGTTCAGCTTCAGGTCTTAGTATAAATAAAAAACTTAAAATTATTTTTATTTAGCATACAATTATTTTTTGATATTACTTTTGTATTAATTATTTTAATCTTGAGTCACATGGGTCCGCCAAAAGTAATAGTACCCAACAGTCAAATAGACGATTTGATGCACACGGCCGCAACGTAGCACAGTGTAAGAGAGGGTGCGGAAAAAATTTTGCAAGCTTTTGTTTGACGTGGTTTAACGGCAAGAAGTTACGCTCTACTGGGTAGAAGATTTTAGGACAATAATGAAAAAATGTAAACATTTTTTATAAGATTTTTTTTTAAATTAGCAGAATACCTAAAAGTCGATTTTGGATCACCCTGTTCTCTGTGATTTAGTTGAAATAGAGTAGTGATTTTTTGGCTCTCCAGATACAGTATTTACTACCAAATGAGTAATATAACTTTGAAATCTGTAACCATTAAAAAAATTTTTTTGGCCAGCCTTCTTAAACTATGTGCTGCAAGAGGTGAATAGGTTAGTCTCTGGAGGAACTCTGGTTATAATTATTTTAGTGAATATAAGAGATGAACACGAATAAATCGCAACTAGGCACTACTGAGGCTCTAGAAGTTCGACACGAAATCCAGAAAATTGCTGCGATATAATCGAAGTACCTTAAGCTGGATAACTGCATTCGTAACTGATCATGGAAACTTCAGGTATCATCTGGCCAAGATGATACGACCGAAGGGACCCACAATGTTAATAAAAAACTCTTTCTTCATTTCAATGGTGTTTTTATGAATGGTTTTCATTAAATTTTATTTAAAATAATCAGTTTCGTCAATAGATAATGGGTACTAAACATTTTGTTTATCAAAGAAAAATATTGTCAAAACTTTTTTGTGACGATAATTTGACTATAATATTAACAAACAACAACAAATCTATTATTGATTTTATATTTAGAAAAATAATAAAAAATAACTCACACCATACAACACACAAATCCAACCAACTAATTGTAGTTGAACATCTAGCACAAGCATCGGTGGTTCAGTGGTAGAATGCTCGCCTGCCACGCGGGCGGCCCGGGTTCGATTCCCGGCCGATGCAATACATTTTTTTTTGCATTTTCATTCAAAAATATGTTTTTATGATGTATCAATCAATTTGTATAATTTATGATTATAAATGTAAAAAATGTGTAATTGTATGGTACAGGTTGAAATATGACAGAAAAGTCGTTCGTTTTTGAAATGGCTAGTAATCACCAGCTATGTTGGTAAGAGTTGTGCGTGCGGTGGGTCCTATCAAGTCCGTTAGGTTTCAGCATTTTATTTCGTGGACGGTTAATCACTGAAATTTTGCATACGACAGTTTTGTCCGAAATAATGAGTCGAGTACGACAGTTTGGCGTGGATTTAGTCGAAACTCCAACATTGGCAAACATAAAGTTGTATCCGCGCAAAACAATACAACACTTCGTATACGTTTTGAGTAGCAGAAGACCACCACCAGGACCATCATGAGTAACTCGAATTTCTGAAAAGGTAAATGTTGTTAGACAAGCTATTGAGGGCAATCCTAAAGCGTATCGCTGATCGAGGATGGAACTTCTTACACTTTTTACACGTATGAATTGTTTTATTTATTTGTTTATGAATTTATTTATTTGTTTTGTATTTTTGAATATTTTTACTACTTTACATTATTGTAGGTAATTTTTATAATTAAGTTAGGGATCGTATTGTTCATATGATTAAAACTAAAAATTTCATTGCACAGTGGTGCAGAATCTAATTATTTTGGAAATAAGGGAGTATCTGAGTTTAAGTTTTAACGCTGAGCACCATTCACTTACCATGGGTGGCGGTGTGTGACCCCAAAGTTAAGAATCTTGTACCTGAAAATTTTTTACAGCTTGGCATTTCTTTGTTTTTGTTCGGTTGTTAAATTGTTATTATTGAATTTCTATTATGTTATAGCCTTAGTTACTAGTGCTAATTTCCTTTTAGTTATAATTTTAATTATAATTAATATAAATAAAATTAATAAATAAATATTATTCGATCGTAAAAGCTCTGGTTAAGAACTACAAAATAATGCTTCTATATATAATAATGAAATTTTTTGTAGATATATAATGAGTTAACGAAAATCAAAGCGTATACAAATTTGCATCAAGAAGGTTAGAATTATAATTACCATTATAATGAACAAAAATTCCAATATTGTAATTTGTTAGTCTTTTGCCCATTAAGTCTATGTATGAACTAGGGCTAATAAAATACTTTCAGCAATCATTGACAGCTTTTTTATAACAGTCTTCTTTTCCCGATTACTGCTTTGAGATTTTAAAACGTGTAGGCTAAACTAGATGTAATATAGGGTGATTCAACTAGAGATACCTTTTTCAATAGTCTTTTTTTTGACAGATCACGTGTCAGTAGTATCATGCTGTCATTTTATATATTTTTTATATTATTTGGCATTTCATAATGGAAAAACGAAAATTCATAATGGAAAAACGAAAATTCGAGGCAAATTTTGTGTAGCGATGAGGCCCATATCTGGCTCAATTAGACGAAGAGCAACCTGAAGAGATTCAGGAGCTGCCGCTGCATCCAGAAAAAACAACGGTTTGATGTGTCTTTAAAAATGATGTAGGTGTGAACCTAACCGTCAATGGCGACCGTTATCGTGCCATGATAACCGACTATTTGATGCCCGAAATTGCAGCTTGTGATTTCGTCGACATTTGGTTTCAGCAAGACGGCACCACTTCCCACACAACGCATCAATGAGTGGATTTATTGAGAGAACATTTCGGTAAGCACATAATTTCACGTTTTGGGCCGGTCGATTGGCCACCAAGATCGTGTGATATCACACCGTGATATCACTTTTTCCTGTGGGGATATGTAAAGTCTAAAGTTTATGCGAACAAACCCGCTTCGATTCAGTCCTTGGAGGAAAACATCACGCGTGTCA
This sequence comes from Phasia obesa, assembly GCA_949628195.1. Taxonomy (NCBI): domain Eukaryota; kingdom Metazoa; phylum Arthropoda; class Insecta; order Diptera; family Tachinidae; genus Phasia; species Phasia obesa. The sequence goes on along the minus strand of OX451216.1, from coordinate 21,288,841 downwards.
TTCGGCAGTTACCAGTCGGAATGCTTAAACGAGTCATCGAAAATTGAACTCAACGGATGGACCATCTGCGACGTAGCAACGTCCAATATTTTATAGACATAATCTTCAAAAGATAAATGCCAAAGAATGTTCTTTTAAATGATAATAAAAATTCTCCATTAAATTTTCTGTTTTTTTCTTTAAAAAAGTAGAGAACCTCGCAATGGATCACGCGTTATAAATAAAAATGAAAGACGTCCAGGTCGAATAAAAATTATATTTTTTATACGAATTTTAAACTTTTGGAATTCGTAATCGTCTAGTTTTTAATTGACAAAAGGCATGTCATTGCAATATTTCTATAATATTTGGAATTTTGTCTGCTTACTATGATTTATTATAATTAAACACAATATTTTGAAAAAAAAAAACTGAACTTACTATGCCCATACCCAATTTTGGGTCAATAAGACTAATCTTTACAAATTACAGAATTATTTCCAAAATATTTTAATATTACCCCCTGTGCATTGTAGGTAACTTGCACGTTAATAAACAGCAAAACTTCCAACTTGTTAACAGAACACAATTGGTCCATATTATGAACCGTTTTCTTTATTTACTATTACCCATAACATTTTAGAATAAAAATTCTATTTATATGTTGGGGGAAAAGCTGGTTCATATGTGTTTCACTAGTTACATAGGCTAGATCTTCAGGAAACCTTATGCTTACTGACTGATCCCACTATAAAAAGTTGATAATTTTAAAAACTTAAAGAGTGTCTCCATAAAATGAACATGATTTATTTGTATGGGCACCAATTTTAAATCATAACAAAGTGCGTGTCATTACAGGTCATAGTAGCAAGAAGAAATGAAATAAGTAAAAGTGCTATATTCGGCCGTGCCGAATCTTCTATACCCTTCACCACGGTGATATCATTTATACAGACATGTACAGCATTAACCATGTTTTTGTTTCTTTACATGAATTAAAATAAGTAGTATGAGAAAAAACTCATTATTCATGCTTTAAAGAAATAAAAGTCAGCGGCTACGCAGCTAAATGAAAACAAATTTCGTTGGCTACAATTGTCGCCGTTTAGCTACTTACTGATATTGAAGACGACAGCTACATGGTAAACTCTGACATTGTTGTAGAAATAACAATTTTGCTTTTATAAAATTAAATAACTTTTTCAAAAAATAATAAATATTTCCTCCAAAACTTTTTGTTTGTATACGAATTTGTAATATTTAATTTTTTATAGGCCGATAGCAATTGTTGCTAGTGCTTTAGTTTCTAAGATTTATTATAATTTTAATTATAATAAATAAATAAATAAAAAATAATTTTTTTTTGTTGAATAAAATAAAATTGTCGCATACAAAAATAGAAATTAGCCTAAGTTGACTACAGCCACAAAGTTGGTCGTGTAGCCATGTAGCTTTGCTGGCTTCAAAATAATCGTTTACCTATAAACGTGTTTATTTTATTTTTGACAGTTTGTAGTCGGTATTCTGATGCTGTCTGTGTGTTTAACGCATCTAGGTTTTAAAACAGAGATTTCGTATATTTCAGAATCAAATTATTTAAAAATATATGTTACTCTATATACATATATTCTTAATATTAAAAATATATTATGTTACACTAAAGATTTTTATTTTGATAGAAATATTGAAAATTTTTTTTTTATATTTTTGTAAAAATTTTTGCAAAAAATTTTTTTTTATTTTTCTGTAAAATTTTCTTTCGGAAAATGTGTTATATTTTTTTTAACTTTTAAAATTTTTTTTTTTAATTTTATTTAAAATTTTTTTTTTAATTTAGGAACTTTCTGCAATCTATATTGAGATAGAATGGTCAGACTAAAGCAAAAAAATTCTTTAACCAAATTTCCTTATATTGACCCACCTCCATGTGCCTTTTAACTGCTACTGTTTACCAGAGGGCACCCCGTGGGTCCATTGGCCATCTCTATGTGTATTGCTTTCTATAAAGGTCTTTAATACAAATCAAAGCAGAAAAACCCTACCAAAGTAAAAACAAATAAAAATCGCCTCTCTCAGGGGGTTATTGATCCCCCGAGATCTGTATGAACTCCTTGCGATCTACCTGAAGCGTTCTAATATTTATTTGACAAAAAAAAGCAAAATGTAAGGATTCCAAGCCGAAAAAAATGAAAAAGTGAAAAAATATAGTTGGGCGTGTTTTTTGGCTAGCAGCCTCCAAAGTAATGATCCGATGTTGCTGAATTGCAATCCGAAAATTTTCGAAACTATGCCTGACAGATTGATGTGCTTAAATTTTTTGAATCTCTTCTGGTGCCTTGGTAAATGACATTACTACCCGAACACGGACAGACGGAATCGCTCAATCAACTTCTCTATATATAAGTATCCTGAATATATATACCTTATGGGTCGAAAATGAATATTGTAGAAATTACACAAGGAATGACAAACTTATATATACCCTTTCCATCTGTGGTGAAGGGTATAAAAATGAACTTGAAAATTAAATGGTATACCCATAGTTCAAGTAATTTTTATTTATACAAGTCTGTTCAAAAGAAAAGGGATTTTTGAATTTTCACATTCGAAAAATTAAAAAAAAAATCTTTCAAAAAATACTCAAAAAAAGAAATTTTGAAAAATGTTAAAAAAATATTACAAAAAATTTGAAAAAAAAATTTACAACAAATTTTTAAAAACAAAAAAAAAATTACAAAAAAATTTTACCAACAATTTTTCAACAAATATTTGTAACAAATTAAAAAAATATGTTTACAAACAATTTTCCAAAAAATTAAAAAAATATAAAAATTTTTACAAAAATTTTACAAAAAATTTTTAAAATATATTTTACAAAAAATTAAGGAAAAAATTTTATAAAAAATTTTCACAAAAAAATTATCAAAAAAAAATTACAAATAATTTTCAAGCTAATTTTCAAAGAAACATAATTACCCTCTTATGTTTCTTTGAAAATTTGCTTGAAAATTTTTTGTAATTTTTTTGTGAAAGTTACTTTGGTGAGGGGTATATAATATTCGGCATGGCTGAATATAGCACTCTTACTTGTTTTTTTAATAACTACTGCTTATATCTTTTTTTTTTAATTTTTTGTTTAGATTTGATGATTTTGATATATTTAGATTATTCCAATATATCAACAATGTAAAGTGAACTTGGCGAGGATTTTATTATGTTGCAGAGTCCAAATCATTTATAATAATAATGACCCACTAACATTATCACCCTAATGAAATTGCATATGCTTGCCATCATTTAAGCATTAACGTTGGTACTTTTGAAGCTACAAATTCACGTTTTAAATGGTAATAAATCTACCTGGAACCTAAGTGTGTTTAAGTGCATATTTTTGTTCACGTATTAACATTCACTCGATATTCTAAGCACTTTTCACAACTACTTTTTATTTCTTTCTAGACGTGTAGTGGAAGTTTAAGCAATTCATTTCATTTTGCCTTTTCATATTCAATTTCTAAAACGTTTTATATCCTTTAAGGAAATGTTGCCTCAACATCTTAAGTTATCAATATATTTTTGCATCTTCTTTAGCTCGTTATTTTTTTTTACATTGAACATTACAAAAGTAAAACTTTCAATTTATTGAAATCACATTTTAGCCTGCTAAGAGAAGGAGGAAAAAAGTTGAAAAAAAAAACTATGAATGTGCTTTTAGCCACATGTTTAAGTATCGCATTTCAACAAGGTTTTTCTACTTCTTTTCTTTTAAAGATCTTCAGGATAAAATGGATTCGTAGAAATAAGAAAGAGTTTTTTTTTTCCTTTTCATTTTGAATTATGAAATCATAACATTTATCTTTCAATAACATGCATAATGAATAAAATATATTTAAATTAGCTTTAGTCAAAAAATAGATTTTTACGATTACATTCTTGAAACTTTTTCCTTGGGTTTCTATACTAGAGATTTTTTTCTCTTAAGTGATAAGAAAATAAAAATGGCTTAAAAAAGTTTGCTAAGATTATGAAGTATAAATTAATTTGCCATCATACTAATTGAAATATAGTAAAGGATTTTTGAATTAACAATTTTTCAGGCTTAAGTTCATTATTATGAAGAGATAAGGAAAAAGATTTTTTTATTAGAAAGTTAAAAAGTTTGAATGAAGAAAAACAATCAAATGCTAATTTAACATTAAAACTAACGTCCCATAGTTAAGAGTAGAAATTATTAAGAAAGTTAAGCAAATATTTGTTCAAGTTAGTGTGGTTGCGGAAGTGTAATCGTTGTAGTAATTTTATTGAATAATAATTAACTTACTTTTTAATTAAAATAAAGTATAACATATTTGTTTTATATTTTATTTTTTGTATCTTCAAGTATAACAATAATTACTCATATCTGAAATCTGTTCTATATATAAAATAAAACAGTAACTACTTTCCTGTCTGTCTGTCTCTTTCTTTGTGTTCGCATCACGTTAAAACTACTGGATGGATTTTAACAAAATTTTGTGAGGAGATAACTTAGTATCCTGGTTCTAATATAGGCTACTTTTTTTCGGCAAAAATATTTTATTTCCCAGAGAAAGTGGAGAAAAATCAGTGAAAGTACGCCGATTTTTTACCGAATGTACTGCATACCACAGTGCAACACGGAAAAAAATAACCATATACGGACACCACTATGTGATAAAAAACCAAAAAAAAGACCCCTGTCTCCCAGTTTTGCCCAAAGTCCTTCAGGTTTTTCTTTATGGGCCCTCAAAGATGTGGGGCCTCGATGTCATTTTTGCAAAAAAATGATCATTTACTCAAGCTCATATTTGGCAAACCGTTTGGAATTTTGATATACTCTCTGGGGCAAAGTTATAGCTCTTGTCATAAAGAACAAAAATTGTGAACATATAAAATCAAAAAAACTTCATCTTCAAGGTCAAAATCGCAAAAAACTTTAAAAAATTCAATTTTTTTTTAACTTTTTTCCCCTGTTCAGGTCCATAGGTAGCAAACCGTTCAAAATTCAAGGAAACAATCAAATACAAAAATGAACCTAAGATCTCAATAAACAACTCACTTACGGGAGAAGGCTTTATAGTATCTCAATGTTGAAGTAAAGAAAAAACAAATGAAATTAAAAAATTTTCGGGAAATTTTTTACTTTTGCGGCTACCTAAGCGCTACCTTAACGGTGTTAAGAATCATTCCTAGGAAGTTCATATGTTCTAGAAAATTGTTTACTGAGATCTTAGGTTCATTTTTGTAGTTGATTGTTCCTTGAATTTTGAACGGTTTGAACGGTTCTTTACTCGTAAAACTATTTTCTTTGACCTACGAAATTTTTTTCAAATTTTCGCAAAGCAAAAAAAAAATATAAGAAAATAAAACAAATTGTATGTCAAATTTTTGGCATTGTTCATTTTGCTCCGACAAATAGTTGAGAATAAAAGTAAGAAAACAAAACTTTAACATAACTACGAAATCACAAATAAAACCATTTGTCTATTTTAGTTCTTTTCATGTAATCTTGATTTATTTTTGTAAAAAAAATCTTCGGGGCAATAAATTTAATTTCGGCACGGTTCTTTGTGCACAAGTGTAAGTATGTATTTTACAAGTGAAATAATTTGTGCAGGAAAATTTAAAAAAGGCTCGGTAAAGTAATAAGAAAACTTCTTATTCTGTACTTAAATGCAATAAAATGCTGAAAGCAGCTACGCTGCATTTCTTAGGCTTTTGCAACAGTAACTTTATATTGGGTAAAAGAAGAGTTGTGAGTCAGCAGACACTAAAAGACTTTTTTTATTTTCTATTTCTAGAAAATAAAAAAAGAGCTAGTTCCTATACGTATTTCACTGGTTGCTAAGGCCAGATCATCAGAAGAGAAGCCAAAAATACTCTATAAGTAATAAAACTCAAACAAAACACAATGAGAAGTGTATACGCTAATAGAATAATGTTACAGAGTATTAAAGCTTCAACAAAACACCAATAAACAAAATACGTTTTTATTTTTCCTTAACGTCCTTCTAATTACAATTGGAATCACTTAATGCAGACGTAGGGTGTAATGAATTGCTTACAGAAGTTAATTTCGTTCTTGTTTTGTGTTATTTGCTGATTTAATACTAACATTATGTTAGTGTTAATGTTTATCATTTTATGTCTAATGTAGACTGGGGGTAATGAAACTTCATCACATGTGGACAACGAAGCAGTTGGTGCAGATATGAAACTCGATGTCCACACGTGATGAATTTTCATCAAAACCTCTAATATAACGTCGGCAGAGTAACTGTCAATTTTTGTTGAATATCAATACATATTTTAAGACGAATCATTTTTAATTTATCACCGCGAGGCATAGTAAAACTGGAAAAAATCGAAGGAGTTATGGTAGCTTAAAGAAATTTTTGGCACATATCTCTCTTGGCCTACTATTTTCAAAAATGAATTAACATTTTTAAAAATCCGTTTATTTTTCCGGTGCGGGGACAATTAAATACCCAAAATTCCCCAAATTCAGTAATTATTTTTTTAAATTTTAATCTATCTGTTCATATACAAAATGAGAAAGCGTTATAGTTTTTTTTAATAAAATGTAACCAATCTCTAATTATTTAGGGTTGCCGTATACCTTTTTTGAATATAACATTATTTTAACACTCTATCACTCATTAACAGCGATTTGTTTGATTTTTGTATTTAAGATGTTATCAGAAAAATCAAATACACGTGTTTTTGGATTTCTTTAGATGTTTATTATTTGAAGAGAAATTTACCATTTTGTCTGATGAAGCCTACAGGCAATATACCTGATTTCCCAAATAAAACACATCAAAATCGAAAAAAGTGTTAAAAAATAACGTCGCACAATAAAAGACTTACCTATTTAATTTATCAAGTTATAACATAAAAGAACAATTTTTTATTAGGGTTCCGTACACAAAGTGTAAAAACGAAACCCTATTGTTTTCGCTACAATGTCTGTCCGTCTGTCCGTCTGTCCGTCTGTCCGTCTGTCAGCGCCTTTTATCTCTGGAACCGTAATAGGTAGACTCTTGAAATTTTCACAGATGATGTATAGTTGTTGCCGCTATAGCAACAAATACTAAAACTTATAGGGTGTTCCAATAGAGAGGTGTTATTTACGAAAATGTGTTTATTTCTTGAACTGTAGGGGGGATACACTTGAAATTTACAAACGGTTATTAAAACTTAGTTCACTATATAAACAAGTATAAAAAAATAAAACTAAAAATTAAAGGGTGTTCCGATAGTGGTATGAAATGCATGTATAAGGCATAAGTTTTGAACCATACTAGGTAGACTCTTGAAATTTTCACAGAAGGTGTATAGCGATGGCCACTACAACAAAAAAAGTTAAAACTTATAGGGTGTTCCGATAGAGAGGTGTTATTCACGAATATGTGTGTATTTCTTGAACTGTAGGAGGCATACACTAAAAATTTACAAACTGTAATAAAAACGTAGTTCGCCTTATATACAAGTCTAAAAAATAAACCTAAAAATTAAAGGGTGTTCCGATAGTGGTGTTATTTTGATTTATAAGGCCTAAGTTTTTAATTATAATAGGTAGAATCTTGAAATTTTTACAGAAGGTGTATAATTTTGGCGGCTATAGCAAAAAATAATAAAATTTATAGGGTGTTCCGATAGAGAGGTGTTATTCACAAATATGTGTTTATTTCTTGAACTGTAGGAGGCATACACTAAAAATTGTAAGAAGTAATTAAAACTTAGTTCGCTATATAAACAAGTATAAAAAAATAAACCTAAAAATAAAAGGGTGTTCCGATAGTAGTGTGATTTGAATGTATAAGGCCTAAGTTTTGAACCGTAATAGGTAGGCGCTTGAAATTTTCACAGAAAGTATATAACTGTGTCCGTTATACTAGCAAATACTAAAACTTATAGGGTGTTCCGATAGAGAGGTGTTATTCACGAATATATGCTTATTTCATGAACTGTAGGAGGAATTCACTAAAAATATGCAAGCACTAAATTAAAATTAGTTCGCTATATAAACAAGTCTGAAAAAATAAACCTAAAAATTAAAGGGTGTTCCGATAGTGGAGTGATTTGCATGTATAAGGCCTAAGTTTTGAACCATAATAGGTAGACTCTTGAAAATTTTACCAGAGGTGTATAACTATGGCCGCTATAGTAAAAAATATTAAAACTTATAGGGTGTTCCGATAGAGAGGTGTTATTTACGAATATGTGTTTATTTTTTACAAACAGTAATTAAAACTTAGTTCGCTTTATAAACAAGTCTAAAAAAATAAACCTAAAAATTAAAGGGTGTTCCGATAGTGGTGTGCTTTGTATGTGTAAGGCCTAAGTTTTGAACCATAATAGGTAGACTCTTAAAAATTTTACCAACAGTGTATTACTGCGGCCACAATAGCAAAAAATACTAAAACGTAGGGTGTTCCGAAAGTGACGTGTTATTTATGTTTATGTCTTTTTTTTTTTGAGCTGTAAGAGGAAACCACTTACAATTTGCAGACTGTAATTAAAACTATGTTTGTTTTATAAACAAGTATACAAAATAGAACAAATATTAAAGGGTGTTCCAATAGTGACGTGATTTGCATGTATATATCCTAAGTTTTGAATGAATAGGTGGAATCTTGAAATTTTTACAGGAGCTGTATAACTATGTCCACTATAACAAATAATAAAAATTAAAGGGTTTTGCGCCAGTGACGTGATTTGCATGTATAAAGCCTTATTTCTTGAACCGTAACAGGTAGACTCTTTAAATTTTGTACAGAAGATGTGTTGCCACGGCCGATATGACAATTACTAAAAATTAAAGGGTGTTCCGACAGTGACATGTTTTTCATTTATAGTGACTTATTTTTTAATCGCAATAAGTAGACTCTTAATATATTTATAGAAAGTAAGTTGCCATGGCCACTATAATGAATAATAAAATTAAAGGGTGTTCCGACAGTGATATGATTTTATAAACCGTAATAGATACCCTCTTGAAATGTTTACAGTAGATGTGTTACTTCGGCCGCTATAACAAATACTTAAAATTGAAGTGTGTCCATTAGTAACGTGTTTTTCACGAATATTACCTTATTTTTTAACAGCAATAGGTAGGCTCCTGATATTTTAATAGAAAGTGTATTACCATTACATATTAAAATTTAAAGGGTGTTCTAATTATGATGCAATTTTCGCGAATATTACTTTAATTTTAAAATTAAAGGGTGTCCCATAAGACATAAAGAAATAAACAACTCGAATTTTTAAATTATACTGAACATAGTACGGAACCCTAAGTGTGTGAGTGTAACTCGCACTTGACTAATTTATTATTTTTTAAAAATCGCAGTCAATCGTCACTTTTCATAACTACCGACAGTCAAAAATCTAATCTCACTTTACATCAAGTAGTGTGGCCTAATTGGTGTTTTTGAATGAAGATCAGTGTGTAAACCACGAGATGCAGTGACCGATTATGTTAAAGAAATTATTTCTATTAATTTTGAGTCATGTGAATGGTATGTTGCCTACAGTCTACACTAAGCTACAGAGGGTTAAACTTTTTAGTATTTTTATTTTTTAAAGTTTTGAAAATACTCACAACCATTGGTATTCAAATAACATTATATGAATAGGGCTGCCACGAAATCAAGTTGAAATTACGTAATTTCGCATACATTTTTCCATTGTGAACAAGACTGCAAACTAAAATAAAATTATAAAGGCTCATAAGCACATTACATTAGGCCCAGATAGAACAACGTAGGCGAATAAAATAAATACCACTGGACCTAACTTAGGTTTAAACAGTTGCCTTCTATACATATAAAATATAACTTAACTTAAGTTTAAATTTTTAGAGGGCGTAAACCGAAAAAGAGTATTCCACTTTTTCAGATGGAAATAAATGGATTTACTCTATAGAGAGGTACGATAGAATTTATACCGATGAACTGATAGAGGTTGAATTAGGGCTTATCCTAAATTGTAAATTTATGGGGACACTTTTGCAATTACCTGGGAGAGAATGTTTTTTCCCTTACATGTTCTGAATTACTTGCTAACGGCTGAAAAATATTTTCAGTCAATGAAAGAAAACATACAGTAAAAAAAGCAGTAAACAAACACTTTTAACTTGTGATACAATACGTTTGTAAACTTAACGAGTTTGATGGAAAAATTGGGATCAGCTACAGCTTTTTGTAAGCTTCTCTTGATGTGGTTAGAATTTTTCAACCAAAAAAATTGTCTGTAAAATATTTCTTGTAAGCAACGGCAAATAGGAAATAAAGTGTCATTATAATCAGACTAGCCATTAAAAGTCTTATATTTATTATAATTTTTTTGATGCCGAAACTTATACTGCACCTAGGGATATGTCATGACACTTGGTAAATTTCCGTATAAGTCCCATACTTTAGCATTTCTTAGGCTAGAACTGATTCTGAAGATCATGTGACTCCATTTTATATCCATCTATTGAACTGAAGGCGAAAATTTAAAGCTCCATTAGGTCCATTTAAGGAAACTAATAACGAAAATTTTCGAAAAAAGTTCACCAGGTTAACGAAATTTTTTTGTGTATAGTGAAATCCAAATCATGTGTTAATATTAAGATACTATTTACATTAATACAATCCTTCAATTACCTATAGCCAAAGTATTTTATTAATGTTTTAGATCACTTTGTATTTTAACATAACACATATCGATTTTCATTTATTTTTTCATATTTTTTTTGATAAAGGTGACATTTTACTTTTGAAAATTTAAATTTTATTAGTCGAACTATTTATATTGCATACATAGGAAATTTATAGTCAAGCTCATGATATAATAATACAAGGTAGTTCCATTTCAAAAATGTTTAAAGTTTGCCGGAATTATTGAAGTATGTTTTTATGTAAACTTGTGTTGCCACAAGTAGAAACAAAAAAAAATTATTTTGGAAATTATTTAAAAAAAATGTGTAATTTACATAAATAACATTAAATAAAAACGTACTTTGGTTTAATAATGAAACTTATGAGGAATAAATCTTGTTGTAAATTATGATTTCCTAATCTTTTATAGGTACACTTTTATATTGAGAAAAAAAATTATATTACAATCTTATTTAAGCTGCATGCTTGCTAATTGACCTTATGAAAAATTCCAAAAAAAAAAAAAAACAAAAATTAAAAATCGCCAAATGAATAGTTACCGTAAAAAAATGGAAATTTGGAAACAAAATAAAAAAAAGTTGAATACAGGCAGTGAGTGCATTGATTTTTTTTAATTGTAATAAATCTTAACAATTCTGTAGTTTTAGGTAGACAACGTAACTACTTAGCTAGTTTTTAGGACATAAACCGTTGTATTTACACTCTTATTGATGAATTTCTTGATATGTATTCACTCCTATCACATTAGGCGTTGTCGACATAATACGACGACCTTTCTCTAAATTAAATTGTTATTCCCTTTGTCGACATCCATACTTATCGATGAATTTTTAATTTTATTTGGTATTTTGTAAGAATATGTGACGTTGAATTTTTCTTGTACCGACGCCGATTTCATCACCTTGGTTTTTAACAACGACTGAAGTGCCAACAAAATTTAAAATAGAAAAGGTTTAAATAACAAGTTTGACCCAATACGGAAAATTAGTTGAAGAAATGGAAAATCTCGACGTGACAGAAAAAAACTTAAATGAGATTCTTATTTGAAATCATTCCAAAACATTAAATTTTTTTAAATGAATATTTCTCTACAGAACAGTGTTATCGATAAGCAGTCGACGTTGTCATAAGAGCATTAGGAAATATAAAATTATAATCAAATTGAAGTTGACATCAATATAAATGTCCGGTCAAAAGTGCCAACGATGTCGCCGTCGCCAAGTAGAATAAGGGTGAATATAAAACCGCTCAAATATGGTATCAACATATTTCATTAAAACGTTTTGGATAATTGTCCATTTGAAAAATTTAAAAAAATTACGAAAAGTACTTAATATTTTGGGATTAATTTTTATATAAAATATATTTTATATAAAATATACTGCATGCGGATTTCTTGGGTTATTTTTCATTTTTGCTTTTAAGCAATTTTGCATAGAGTTATTTTGCATGCAGTCCCCTCATTCATAACAAAATTAACCAAACTTTTTAACTTTAAGTTCCTATGATATGGAAATTGTCAATTTTTTTGATACTCCTGACAGATTAGCTTCCCATCTAAGTTAAAAAATATATTTTCTGTAATTCTCGTAGCTAAATCTATCGCTAAAATTATAAAAGTGCACAAACAAATTATGAGTGTTGTTTTAAGAATACTCTTAATTTGTTGGTGCATTTTTAAAATTTTAGCGATAGATTTAGCTACGAGAATTACAGAATATGGATACAGGGGTGCCTTTGGTAATAAGAAAATGGAAACTTATAGACTTTTGTCAGATGTAGCGAAATTAAAAAATATTATTTGAAAATTTTTGAAAAGTTTATTACTACGGTATGGAAAACAATTTTCATTATATGAATTTTCGTTTGATTATTTATACACATAAACTTAAGGCTTGTTTTTTTTTGAATTTTTAAAATTTCAAATAAAGAAAAAAACGCAAAATGGGATTTCATAAAGTATGTGATATGGTAGCACAAATTGAAATAATTCCCGCAAACGTCAGAACGTTAATATGGCGACAAAAAGAGAGAATGGAATTACCTTCTATTATTATATCATGGTCAAGCTTATGCTATGTTTCCTCTACAACTTGAATTACTTCATTCGCTCTTTGAATTACTGTTTTGAATTATACCGTTTCCACTACACATTCTTAATTCGATTTGATATTTGTTTTCTGTTGTAGAGAAAATTTATTTAAATTTATTTTAAATATTTTTTTGTTGACAATTTTTTTTTATTTGTTGCAGTTGAGCAAGAAGTGACTAACTCCACTTTGTTAAAATCGAATTTTTTAATTAAAACTTTTAAAAATAAATAAATCAAAGTTAAGAATATAATTTCAATAATTTACCTCAATATTTACCAGTTGGATCACAAAGTTAAGGAGTTAAGGTAGCGGAAAGAGAAATAACTACAATAATCTGCTAAAATTCACCTACTTAAACTAGCGATTTTTCATACAGCAAATACACATTATAACTAACCTTTTCTGTAATATAAAGTTTAAAAATTTGAACTCTAAATTTCTCATGTAATATGCATTCACGCATTTGATGACATACTTGCGTTTATATTAAAATATTACAATAAAATAAAAAAAAAAACATTTTGTATTTTTCATTACATTTTTCTATTTTTCATTTTATAGACTTAATCGAATTTTACTTTTAAAGGTAAATTTTTTTTATGATTTTATTTTTTGATTTTGTTACAATTTAATTTTTCTTTGCTCTTTTTTTATTCATTTTCACAACTATTTCGATTAAGTTCCGAAAAAAATTAGAGAAGACATTAATTTCTTCGTACTTCAGAAGATAATTCAAACTGAATTACGTACAAATGAGATAATTCGCTCTCAAAAATTTGTATGACGAATTAAGTAATTCAGTTTGTAATTGGGGGTTGAATTACGAATGAGAGAGCGAATTACGAATAAAGGCTGTAGTGGAAACACGGTATTTTTAGACACCACCTAATTTGTAATTTAAATTATTCTTTCTTAGAGAGAAAAACACGAACTTAAGCTTGACTATAAATTTCATATGTAGGTGATATTTTACTATTTCAAATGACATATAACCTAACAAACGTGTTTACTTACCTTAAGTATATAAGTTTAATGTTACACATATCGCACTTGTTCCTCTAAAGAGAGTCAATTCATAATTTTTTTAATTTTCACTTTTTGCAAGAAATCAATTTACAGTGGTCATATCTACACATTGTAAACTTTTTACATAATTTTCTCTACTCTTTTGCTAAAAAAAAATACAGCTTAATTACCCGTCTTGGTATGAAAGTATATTAAAAAAAATCTGTTTTTTGCCTTTATTGAAATTTTATAAATTTTAATTTGACTCTCTTTAGATGAACATGTGCGATATGTAAAATCAAAAATATGAGTAATAATTAAACAAATTCTTAATGTTAGTTATCTGCTTAATTATTTTAAAGCGAAATATGTTGTTATTAAAATATTTTTTATTTTAATCCATTACATTACTTTCAATTCAATTTAATTCTCAATAACTAATAATTTTGGTCTTACGACTTCTTCAAATCATTACTGCATAAATCTAAATTGGATTTCCTGTTTTTAAAATTTTTTGCTGGGTTATTTCCGCTTTATGTTGAAATTCAAGTGAAATGCTATCAATTATGAAATCAAAATTAATAAGTATGCAAATTTACTTATGCTGAATATGAAACTTAATTTGTGAATTTATTTATGCTGAATATGAAACCGATGATAAACAGGAAATTGGCGTGAAATAAACAAAACATCAACCAACATAACCATATCAACATAGCAACATCGTGCAGAATGTGCAAAATGAACAAATCGAATAGAGCACTTGATGGGACTACATTAAGAATATACAGTGGGGAGCAGAAGTGAGAACGTGTTTGTATTTTCTCCTTCTGTAGGCGTATAAAAATAGTACTAATGAAGCGATTTAATCTTTTCCCTATATGCAACTCAACTAACTTTAATGCAAACAGTAGTAGTTGATATTTGGATTATTTTTATTAAAAATAACTGACTTTTTTAACATTGTGATGTCCTAGGGTGTAGTCAGTTGTCTTACTGACTACTCAGAAGTTAGCTTAAAGTCAGTCAATATATAGTTAGCTATAAACTGAATATATATCAGTTAGTTATACAGTAAATTTGTAAAAATATGCAATAAATTTTTTCCCTGTTTATTATTATTTCCTGCATCTTTGTTTAAAGGCTTCTTAACTAAAAATGTTAATACATGAAATGCTCGAAAGTCACTATGATATTTTCTACTAAATAACATTAAGATCATAATTTAATCATAATTTAAGAACAAAAAAAAAAAAAAAACGCAAGGGATGTGACACAAATTTTATATTTTAAAATTTTAAAAAAGAAATGAAAAATATTTATAAATCAAATCAAAAAACTACTTATTCAAAGAAAAATCTAAATAAACTTTTGCGTACTCAATTTTGCACTTTCTGGTAACATTTAAAATATTATGTATTTTTAGTACTTGTGGTCCATAGGTATTTATTTTGTAATTCATTATTTATGTATTTGAGCATACTATCAACCAATTTTTGTATAATTTCTTCTGGATTTTTCTCCCACAACCAGCTACACACGTTGCCACAACTCGATTAAGTAAGGCGGGGCTCTTCGATATATTCCCGATCGTCTTTTTACAATTGATCACAAATTCTTTGCGGAGGTCTCAGCAATGAATTGAAAATTTTTCCAAGTCCGACTTTCCTCAATGATTTTTTAGATGTGTTTCGGATCTCCAAACTGTTTAAACACAAGTTCTGTCTTTGGATATCCGCTTATATCTAAAAAATCAAGACGATGGGTAGGCAATATGTTGAAATAGTCTTCCTTTCGCATCAGGCCATACATTTTTTGCAATGGACCAACAAGCCACCATGTAAAACAACACCACTATATGATGTTGCCTCCGACGTGCATGACCATTTGTTTAATATGGTGCCGTTAAATTGTCCCCTGCTGTCGGCGCCAGTTATGCTGTTTACTATCAGACTGATATTGGTTTAATTTGGACTCATTGGACCATATTACGCTCTTCCAGTTATTAACAGCTCAAACTTTCTGAAGCAAAGCGAATTGAAACATTTTTATGTAACAATGCAGATTTAGGCTTCTTAAGAGTTGCGAGGTATCCAGTGTTTTGTATCGCTTTCTTGCTATCCATCGTCTAATATTTTTATTTATTGCTATGTAAGCTCTCTTTGCCGTTAAAGACTTGACAGCTTTTATCTTTCTCATCAAAAGGCATTCGTCCTTTTTAGAACGACATTGGCCAGGCCATCACCGTCATCGACAAGACGATATATGCCTTATTGAATATAAGAAGGTTATATGAACTGGCCACTGAGATCTTGATTTGACCTCGTTAGTCTGTTTCTTGTTGGGTTTTCGTAAGTAGGAAATAAGTCAGAGTAAAACAGTGGCCCTCTGTCAATTTTAAAATGATTTATGCGCCAGAGAAATGGAAAATTGTATATTTCGAAAGGCCTGTCAAGTGGATAAAAAATTTCGATTATATCATACATTGTTTTTTTTTTTAAATTTAAAGAAAGGAAGCGCTTATTGAAGACCCTTTTTCTGTTAGGTTACATGTTCTATACTTATGATTTAATTACTTACCATATTTCTTTAAACATAAAAAAATACATATGTATGTACATATATTCATGGAGACGTTCACATATACATATAACTATCGTTCTTAAGTGTGCAGAACATACGCATTAAACATGTATCGTACATGGCAACTTGTTATATTGTAAAAATAATGATAAATATCCGGTGCATTTGTCTTCCTTTATAAGAAAACAAAAACAACAAATTTTATTGTTAAAGCAATATGTTATATTAATTTAAAAGCTGCATTTGTGTGTATAATATATATAGTTTTATTTGTGTGTGTGTGTTTGGGACAAGTAAAATTTTGTTAGGGAAGATAAAAACAAATTGTGAGACAACAAAAGTTTATATGCAACAATTTTATACATAAATGGTAAATGCATATAAGGAAGTATCTTCTCTTTTGTAAAGTAGTGCTGACAAAGTATTGAGTAGTGAATACCGAGTATCGAGTATTTTATTTATTCTTCGAGTGCTTTATACTCAAAAGTAGTTATTCGATAGTTTTAGAAAGGTATTTTTATAAATTAAATATAATATTTTACGACTACGACGATGAACTTTCGTCGCTGTTATATACTATTGAGTACCCAATTGAAAAGTATTGAATATTATAGAGTAAATAAAAGTAGTAGAAGTTGCCAGCACCATTGTATAGTAAATGAAAAATATATTGCTTACGTGTTTCTGCCGTTGTTTTTAATGTATATGTACCATGTTATGGTGAACTTCTAAAAGACCTCGATCGAAAGCAGGCTCCTCGTTTGTCTCTCAGTACTGAAAGACCTGATTAAATAAGTCGATCGGAGAAAAATAAACCTTATAAAGAACTACTTATTTTCATAGTTGAATCTAAGCTGACTAAAAATATATTTTTCGCTGATTTGTGTACTTTAAATACAAGCCAGGCTTCCATGTCAATATGTTATTTTATATGTTATTTTATAACAGGCTGGTTTTTGTGTTCTACGGTAGACTGCAGGAAACCAAAACGGACAGACAATGCAGAAATAAGTTATCTCTATGTTATATCCTGAGCAAGTAAATGTAATGAACACCCTTTATTAAAAATCACACATACGTAAATTTCTACAACGAAGAATTTGTTTATAAGAAACTCAACGGACGTTTCACAGAATTTTTTTTTTCACCAATTAAGAGTTTCAATCCGTTTTAAATTAAAGTCCAATTAATTTTTTTTAATTGTTTCAAATATATAATTATTTAGAACAGACGAACAAAAAATTCCTTATTAAACAATTTGTTGAATCAATTATTTATTTAATTAAATTTTAATCTGAAACCAATTAAAACCTTTAGTTAGTGAAAATATTTTTTTTCTGCCTAAGGTTAATTTCTGAGTTAACTTTTGTGAAAATGGAACCGATGCAAGAAGAATGGGTCTCCATTATAACGACTTTGCAGAAGTTGTCAAGACGAGGAAGAGGAGAAAACTGTTGAACCTCCTTTGTCATTGTTCTGCGTTAGAATATCAACGCCTCCAGCATCTTAGACAACGGTGCTTTGAGAGCCTCTCTTGTGTTTCACTATTGAAACCGAGCAGGATTAACTCCTTTCTGAGGAGCTGTTGACGGTTTTCCAACCCGCTCCCACTTGGCAAGGTATAGATACTTTCGTCGACAACCTGGCTCGCCCAATCTGCCCTCCGTGGCCACACTTTCTTTTCTTCATCTCTAATCTGTATCTGCTGCTTGAAACTGTCTGTGTTTTGTCCTATTTTTCTCAACGCTTTCTCTTTTTTCTACCTCTACCTCTCCCCTTCATTTTTCCTTATCCCTCTTCTTTTGCAGGTGGCACAAAGGGACCAATACTTTTAGCCAAGTGAGCTGCAATGGAGCTGCCTGCTTAAGCTAACCTAACCTTTGTGGAAATGAGCGATGTGACTGCTCAGTAATTGCGAGGAACTAAAAACATGTTAAAAGGTTCAGGCAGAAGGGTGTATATAAACTTTAATATTTTTTTTAGAAACAAGGCTTTAAAATGTAAGAAATGGTAAAATATGTTAAATACTAGCTGTGCTCACATACGTTGTGGGCAAATATATTTGTTCGATTTTGCTTTAAAAGTAATCCATACCAAACTTGAAGACTCTCGTATTTACTTGATATAAAGTTACCCATCCCTGGATAAAATTATAAAATAGTTGACTGAAATAGTCGGTTAAGTAAACCAATATGCCATACTAATATTTCCTTAAATATTTTATTACTAAAAACTGTTTAAATATATTTCGAAACTAAAAAAAAAAAATTTCCCTTTTTTACGTCGCTTGGATTGGAGGATACGAAGAGAAGAGTTAACCTTTTTGAAACTATCTAGCTATAGACAAGAAGCTTATAATAATCAATAAGATTTCATAACCGATAGTTACACAAGAAAAAAAAAAAATAAAATAAAAAAAAAAAAAAAAAAATACAAACAATGTGTAGCAACACTTACAACTATAATTTCATCAGCAGCAAAAGCAATTACCATACTAAGAGCAACCTTAGTAGCTGCGGAAGAAGTAAAAACAAACCCACAGCAACAATATTAAATCTTTAGCACGTTGACAATATGGGTTTCCACACCACTAGGTGACAAATTGCCATCATAAACTTGTAAACCATGTATGTAAAGGATCTCTATGAATTCCTGTTCGAATCACTTTTCTGTTGTTGTTTGCATAATAATTATTGCTGCTGTTCTTGCTGATGGTGCCATGAATGGCGACAGAAAGGTTGCAAGTGGAAATTATTTTATTGTCTTGCTGTTGTTAATTGATAATCAAGAAAAATTACACATTTACACACACGTAAACACCATCCCCCACCATCATGTTTTTGTTAGTGATTCTTCTACAAATATTAGGTTAATTTTAAAATCATGAACTAAGAAATTTGTTAGAAGCAAAAGTCTTAAAGAGACAATAAAGCTCAGTAGTTTTTCGGCGATTTTAAATTTGTACGAAAAATTTTCGATAAAATTTGTACGAAAAATTTTTGATAAAATTTGTACGAAAAATTTTCGATAAAATTTGTACGAAAAATTTTCGATAAAATTTGTACGAAAAATTTTCGATAAAATTTGTACGAAAAATTTTCGATAAAATTTGTACGAAAAATTTTCGATAAAATTTGTACGAAAAATTTTCGATAAAATTTGTACGAAAAATTTTCGATAAAATTTGTACGAAAAATTTTCGATAAAATTTGTACGAAAAATTTTCGATAAAATTTGTACGAAAAATTTTCGATAAAATTTGTACGAAAAATTTTCGATAAAATTTGTACGAAAAATTTTCGATAAAATTTGTACGAAAAATTTTCGATAAAATTTGTACGAAAAATTTTCGATAAAATTTGTACGAAAAATTTTCGATAAAATTTGTACGAAAAATTTTCGATAAAATTTGTACGAAAAATTTTCGATAAAATTTGTACGAAAAATTTTCGATAAAATTTGTACGAAAAATTTTCGATAAAATTTGTACGAAAAATTTTCGATAAAATTTGTACGAAAAATTTTCGATAAAATTTGTACGAAAAATTTTCGATAAAATTTGTACGAAAAATTTTCGATAAAATTTGTACGAAAAATTTTCGATAAAATTTGTACGAAAAATTTTCGATAAAATTTGGACGAAATATTTTCGATAAAATTTGTACGATTAATTTTCTATTTCTATAAAATTTGTACGATTAATTTTCTATTTCTATAAAATTTGTACGATTAATTTTCTATTTCTATAAAATTTGTACGATTAATTTTCTATTTCTATAAAATTTGTACGATTAATTTTCTATTTCTATAAAATTTGTACGATTAATTTTCTATTTCTATAAAATTTGTACGATTAATTTTCTATTTCTATAAAATTTGTACGATTAATTTTCTATTTCTATAAAATTTGTACGATTTACGAAAAATTTTCTGTGAAATTTGTACGAAAAATTTTCTGTGAAATTTGTACGAAAAATTTTCTGTGAAATTTGTACGAAAAATTTTCTGTGAAATTTGTAGAAAAATTTTCTGTGAAATATGTACGAAAAATTTTCTGTGAAATTTGTACGAAAAATTTTCTGTGAAATTTGTACGAAAAATATTCTGTGAAATTTGTACGAAAAATTTTCTGTGAAATTTGTACGAAAAATTTTCTGTGAAATTTGTACGAAAAATTTTCTGTGAAATTTGTACGAAAAATTTTCTGTGAAATTTGTACGAAAAATATTCTGTGAAATTTGTACGAAAAATTTTCTGTGAAATTTGTACGAAAAATTTTCTGTGAAATTTGTACGAAAAATTTTCTGTGAAATTTGTACGAAAAATTTTCTGTGAAATTTGTACGAAAAATTTTCTGTGAAATTTGTACGAAAAATTTTCTGTAAAATTTGTACGAAAAATTTTCTGTGAAATTTGTACGAAAAATTTTCTGTGAAATTTGTACGAAAAATTTTCTGTGAAATTTGTACGAAAATTTTCTGTGAAATTTGTACGAAAAATTTTCTGTGAAATTTGTACGAAAAATTTTCTGTGAAATTTGTACGAAAAATTTTCTGTGAAATTTGTACGAAAAATTTTCTGTGAAATTTGTACGAAAAATTTTCTATAAAATTTGTACGAAAAATTTTCTATAAAATTTGTACGAAAAATTTTCTATAAAATTTGTACGAAAAATTTTCTATAAAATTTGTACGAAAAATTTTCTATAAAATTTGTACGATTAATTTTCTATTTCTATAAAATTTGTACGATTAATTTTCTATTTCTATAAAATTTGTACGATTAATTTTCTATTTCTATAAAATTTGTACGATTAATTTTCTATTTCTATAAAATTTGTACGATTAATTTTCTATTTCTATAAAATTTGTACGATTAATTTTCTATTTCTATAAAATTTGTACGATTAATTTTCTATTTCTATAAAATTTGTACGATTAATTTTCTATTTCTATAAAATTTGTACGATTAATTTTCTATTTCTATAAAATTTGTACGATTAATTTTCTATTTCTATAAAATTTGTACGATTTACGAAAAATTTTCTGTGAAATTTGTACGAAAAATTTTCTGTGAAATTTGTACGAAAAATTTTCTGTGAAATTTGTACGAAAAATTTTCTGTGAAATTTGTAGAAAAATTTTCTGTGAAATATGTACGAAAAATTTTCTGTGAAATTTGTACGAAAAATTTTCTGTGAAATTTGTACGAAAAATATTCTGTGAAATTTGTACGAAAAATTTTCTGTGAAATTTGTACGAAAAATTTTCTGTGAAATTTGTACGAAAAATTTTCTGTGAAATTTGTACGAAAAATTTTCTGTGAAATTTGTACGAAAAATTTTCTGTGAAATTTGTACGAAAAATTTTCTGTGAAATTTGTACGAAAAATATTCTGTGAAATTTGTACGAAAAATTTTCTGTGAAATTTGTACGAAAAATTTTCTGTGAAATTTGTACGAAAAATTTTCTGTGAAATTTGTACGAAAAATTTTCTGTGAAATTTGTACGAAAAATTTTCTGTGAAATTTGTACGAAAAATTTTCTGTGAAATTTGTACGAAAAATTTTCTGTGAAATTTGTACGAAAAATTTTCTGTGAAATTTGTACGAAAAATTTTCTGTGAAATTTGTACGAAAAATTTTCTGTGAAATTTGTACGAAAAATTTTCTGTGAAATTTGTACGAAAAATTTTCTGTGAAATTTGTACGAAAAATTTTCTGTGAAATTTGTACGAAAAATTTTCTGTGAAATTTGTACGAAAAATTTTCTGTGAAATTTGTACGAAAAATTTTCTGTGAAATTTGTACGAAAAATTTTCTGTGAAATTTGTACGAAAAATTTTCTGTGAAATTTGTACGAAAAATTTTCTGTGAAATTTGTACGAAAAATTTTCTATAAAATTTGTACGAAAAATTTTCTATAAAATTTGTACGAAAAATTTTCTATAAAATTTGTACGAAAAATTTTCTATAAAATTTGTACGAAAAATTTTCTATAAAATTTGTACGAAAAATTTTCTATAAAATATGTACGAAAAATTTTCTATAAAATTTGTACGAAAAATTGTCTGTAAAATTTGTACGAAAAATTGTCTGTAAAATTTGTACGAAAAATTGTCTGTAAAATTTGTACGAAAAATTCTCTGTAAAATTTGTACGAAAAATTGTCTGTAAAATTTGTACGAAAAATTGTCTGTAAAATTTGTACGAAAAATTGTCTGTCAAATTTGAAAAATACTCTATAAAATTTTTACAAAAAATTATCGATAAAAGTTTTACAAAATATTTCAATAATATTTTTAGAAAACAATTTCGATAAAATTTTTAAACAATTATTGTGAATTTGGGAAACATAACAGAGTAAGGGAATATTAAACATTACTATGGTGAAGGGTATATAAGATTCGATATGGCTGAATATAGCACTCATACTTGTTATTTCTACAAACGCCAACATGATGAATTTTAATTTTTTAAAAATAAAGGCAAAAATGTCAAACCTGATTTTCAATAGAGCTGCATAATGGCCTTAACATGTAAAAAATCAATCCCTTGGCTTCTCTTTTTCTTGTTAAAGTATTACAAATTTAGTGTAAATTCGTACAAAGTACTTTTGATCTGCATTAGCTTTGGTTACTGTGAAGTGTTACGAGGTTGAGCATTCATATACATTTTATAGCTGTTCTGCTCCATATAAAGATGTGTGAGTATGTGTGGTCACACACAAATAGATCTGTCACGTTTTATATAATACGGGTAAAATTTCTGCAATGCGCCATTTTATTTATTCGTTTCGTTTGGTTTGATTTTGGTTTAGCTTCACTTTCCTTCTAATAGTTTGTGTGTGTGTGTGTGTGTGTTTGTATTCTGCTTATTATGTATGCCAGAGGAGGTCAAAACATGTATAAGGTTGTACTACTGTAAATTTAAGTTCAAGTAAATGAGCTTTTATATGCATGTGTATTAATGTCAATGCCAAAAGGCAAATGTGCACTGATTTTACAAACTTGACTCTTATAATCGTAATCTTGTATAGCAGGGCAGAATGAAAGTGCGTTTTAAACAATATAAACATTTTAATTTTGGATAGATATTAATTTGTAAATTTATTTACCTTTAATAAATAAAAAGAAATAATCTATACATTTTGAAAGCTATATACTATATTACTCTATCTCTACATGCAGTAAACCTGTACATGAAATGTTTTTTGTAAATGTTGTTGCTGGTGCAGATTGTAAGCAATTTTTTTAAAATTAATGCATGAATTTTAAAAAAAAATTTTTTGAGGAGGTACCCTTATGACCCGGATCTAACAAATGATTTTTCTTCTGCAAAAATTTCTCATTTCCTAGAGAATATAGAGAGAAAGTAGTAAAAGTCCGCAATTTTACCGATTATTATACAGAACAGAATAATTTTAGAATTTCATATAGACTTTGGAATTTTATATAAAGAATATTTTCCTGAGTAATTACATAGGGATGGCTACCTTTATTTGTATATAAAGTGAAAATATAAATCATATCTGAAGAACTAAAAAGTAAGAGTATTAAAATTTTGCGTCTGGCACAGCTAATTTAATATGAAAATCCCCTCTCAATTGTATCTAAGAAAGTATCTGTTTTTTTTTAATATACATTTTTTATTATACATCTGTAAATAGATATTTTAATGGAAATATTACATTAATAATAAAAGATAAAAATATGTATATTTAAATCAAAAACTAATTATTTTCTGTTTGGGGTTGCCCCTGCCAACTATGCCCAAAAACTATACAGCTCTTCAGCTCCATATACCAAAGGCACATAGTAAAATTCATTCCGATATGTCAAACGGTATGACTTGTAGCGACTCCACAAAAATAGTGGCAACAGACATCATAGCGAAAATGTGTGATCCGTATGGTAAAGTAAAAAACCTATTTCTTTACAAAATTATATCTTTTAAGAAAAAATGTATTAAAGACCTACGTTTTGGAAATACAAAAAAAAGTAATAAAATACACAGAAAAAAATTTTTTTTCACCAATTAAAGGTTTTAATTGGTTTCAGACGAAAATTTAATTAAATAATTTATTGATTTAATTATTTGTTTAATTGGGCTCTAATTAATTCATCTAATAAGGATTTAAATTATGATCTCTGGAATGATTTATGGCAAGGTAATACCAATATTAAACTATTTAAAAATTAGAAAGATATAGAATTTAAATTTAAAAAAACTATTGAATTTTTGAAATTTTAAACGACTTCAAAATAGATTGATGGGCACCAATTCTAAACTAAAAGTGTAAGAAGTAATCTTTTAGAATGAGATTTAAACCAAATAAAAGATGCGCCAAAATTAGGAGAAAAAAAAAAGAAAAGACTATGTGAATGTCAAGCTTCTCCGTATTACTGTTCATAAGCAAAGATAGGGCTACATAGATCAAATAACATCACCTATTGGAACACCCTTTAATTTATAATTATAAATTAAAGTCCTGTTGATATAGATGATTTGGCCACAAAGATTCTTTGTAAATTTCAACTGTCTGTCTATAATGGTCAAAGAGTTTGAACATATATATATATAATTACATGCACTATTGGGACACCCTTTAATTTATAATTCAAAATATTTATAATTGCTATTATACCAGAGAAAGTAGTGGACATTCAGCCTAATTTCCAAGTGTTTGTCTTTAACAGTTAAAAAGATAGGGCCATAAAGATCAAATTATACCATTTATAGGGACACCCTTTAATTTCTAAATTCAAATTGTATACTTTGTATACTTGTAAATTTCAGCTGTCTGTCTATAACAGTTTGGCCACATACATTAAATTACATTAACTATGGGGACACCCTTTTATTTCTAAATTCAAATTATATACCTTTTGTTATAGCGGACTTAGCAATACAGGTTCTTTGTAAATTTCAAAGGTCTGTGTACAACTGTTCAAAAGTATGGCCATAATGTATATGACCATAATTTTGAACAAATTAAATGAACTATTGGAGCACCCTTTAATTTATAATTTTGAATATTTATACTTTTTATTTACGGTCACAGTAATGTACAATTTTCAAGCTTTTGTCTAAAACGGTTCAAAAAGATAGGCCCATATCAGTCAAATTGCATCACCTATGGCGACACTCTTTAAATTTTAAATTGAGTTTTATACTTCTTTCTATTGTTGGGAGCTATAGTGGACACGCTTTTTTTTAATTTTAAATTGTTGCCCTTCACGATTCTTAATACACGTAAAAAACATGTATGTTTTATGGGGACACCCTTTAAATTTTTAAAATAATGTTTTTAAAAGGGGACCAAACTGTAAGCATTTAAATTAGGTTCAAAAATAACTGTGTTCTGCGGACACATACATAAAAAAGCAATATTCAGAAGAATTTATAACCTCATTCTTTTTTGAAGTCGGTTAAAAAAGTAGCTTTAATTGCTTATAAGGTATAAAATATTAAAGTAAAATATTAAAAACAAGAGAGAAGCTTTAGGTGGTGGTAGACTTCGTTCTCACCAACTGACAATTAATGATTGAATACAGTTTTTCTCGTATTCTTGTATCTTAGTTGGTTGGTTAAATATATGATGCTTACAACCAAATACTATGCAAAGTAGATAGATACGAAGAGTGCTGATGACGGACGTAGCTGTCTAGAAAATGCATTCCATTCTAAAATAATTTTATTCCAATTTTACTTGAATATTAATCACCAAATTTGTAATTTAAATTATTTCTCTCTTAGAGAGAATAAAACGAACTTAAGATTGACTTCAAATTTAATTTGTATTTAAAAAAACTATATTAGCAAAATCAGATTTTGTTAAACTTAACAGACTTAAAATAGGCCATTGTTTATTTTCCCATGAACACTTAATTAAAAATGGTTCTCATATTTTTAATGAATGTGATCTTTTACAAACAAAATGAGCAAAGTATATATATGATATTGAAATGCTTTCAAAAGAACATGAATATATATTGGGTTATATACCTTGATTTAAATCTGGAATCTATAAGTTTATTTATAATTAAATTAGATTTAAAAATAAATAAAAAATGAAATATATTTGAATCAATTAAAAAATTAATTGAACTTAAATTTAAAACCAATTGAAATCTTTAATTGGTACAATAATTTTTTTCTGTGTAAGAGTGTATTGAGAACTAACGCATAATAACTTTTTAATCATTTTGTCAGGCTTGAGTTGGAATTATTTTGATTATTTTTAGGAAATATTATATTCCACAGTATGTGATTATTTTTTAAAGATAACACCCATTTTTCAATTTTTGACACTTCCAGAATTCTATCTACTTAGTAATGATTTGCTAAATCATCAATTAAACCAACCAATTTAGGAGAAATATGCGGGGAAACTCATTCAAAGTTTGCATTAACAAATGGTTTAATTAATTTCAGATACAAATTCAATTAATTTTTAGTTGATTCAATTACACACTTAATTATGCAAGAACAAAATAATATTTTAAATCGGTGCAGCAGTAGGCTACTAGGTAGTGTGCTAGTCTATAAGTCTAGGGGTTGTGGTTTCGATTCCTTTCAAAGACTCAGGGTTCTTTGCTACAACGTGTAAAAGTCTGCTTTGCGATGATCGGTGAGTGAAGTTAGAATATAATTTGCAGTTGTATTATAAAATTAAAAAATAAAATAATTCTTGCAAAAAAAAACCGACTTCAAAACAGATAGTTGGGTACCAGTTCTAAACTGAAAATGTAAGAAGTAATCTGTAAGAACTATATATAAACCAAATAAAAGATAAACAAAATGCGCCGGAAGAGAAGAAAGGACTATATGAAATTCAAGCATCTCCTTATTACTGTTCAAAAGTTAAGCTATTTTCACCAACATCCGTCTTTTATGGGGACACCATTTAATTTTAAATTTTTATAGCTGTAATAGCGAACATAGTAATACAAATTATGTGTAAATTTTAGCTGTCTATCAAAAACGGCTCAAAAGATAAGGCATACATCAAATTTCTTTAACTATAGGGACATCCTTTCATTTCCAATTTTATAATTCTTATAGCGGACATAACAATACACTCTCTATGTAAATATCAAGTCTCTATCTAGAACGGTTACGTCATATATGAGGACACCCTTTAAGTTTTTTGTACTTTTTATTGTAGACATAGTGATATTCGCTTTGTTAAAATTTCAAATGTTTACCTATAAGCATTCAAAAGATAAGGTCATATAGATCAAATATCATTAAATTTAGGTACACCCTTTAATTTCCAACTTTATACTTTTTACTATACCGGAAATAGTAACATACGTTCTTCTTAAATATCAAAAGTCTGTCTATAACGGTTTCAAAGATAGAGCAACATAAAGCAAATAACATCACCTATTGGGACACCCTTTATTTTACAATTTTAAATAAAAGACTTATTGTTATAGAGGACTTGGACACAAAGTTTTTTTTTTGTAAATTTCAACTGTGTGTCTATAACGGTTCAAAGGTTTAGTCGTATACAGAAAATTACAGAACTATTGGGACACCCTTTAATTCATAATTCTAAATATTTATACTTGCTAGTATACCAGACAAAGTAGTGAAAATTCTATCTAATTTGAAAGTGTTTGTCTATAACGGTTCAAAAGATAGGGCCATATAGTTCAAATTACATCAATTATAGGTACACCCTTTAATTTATAAATTAAAATTATATACTTGTTATAGCGGACTTAGAAATACAGGTTTGTTGTAAATTTCGGCTGTCTGTCTATAACGGTTCAAAAGCTTGGCCACATAAAATTATATTAGCTATTGGGACACCCCTTTATTTCCAAATTCAAGTTTTATTATTTTTGTAATAGCGGACTTAGTAATACGGGTTCTTCATAAATTTAACGGTCGGTGTATAACTGTTCAAAAGTATGGGCATACACATCAAATTTAATGAACTTTTGGAGCACCCTTTAATTTATAAATTTGAATATTTATATTTATGACATTCTGTCAAACTTTCAAGGTTTTGTCTAACGGTTCAAAAGATAGGCCCATAAAAGTCAAATTACGTCACCTATCGGGACACCCTTTAAATTCTAAGTTTATTTTTTTATTACTTTTTTTTGGTGGGAGCTATACTGTTACGCAATTTTTTAAAAATTTAAATTGGTGCCCTTTAGGCTTCTTAATACACGAAAAAAATGTATGTTCTATGGGGACACCCTTTAATTTTTAAAATAATGAACTGTTTTTAAAACGGCATAACCTTTCAAATAAAGAAAAAATTGGTAAAATCGGTTCAGAAAAGGCTGATTTCTGCGGGCATAAACATAAAAAAGCAACATTCAGACGAATTGATACCTCCTTCATTTTTTGAAGTCGCTTAATAATGAAAAATATTCTAACTAAATAAAAATTTAAGAAATTTAAGTTTTTAAGTTGTTTTTGTGTACTAAAATAAAATATGCAAAATAAAAGCCAGCGGTTATGATGTTGTATTTTTTTTTAATAAAATCTTTCCATATTAAATGTACAAGCGCTATTAAATGTTTTACACGCTGACGTCATGTTGCAAAGAAATAGAAAAATCTGCTGAATGAAAATCCCTTTAATAAATTTACCTTATCTTTCGGTATGAATGAAAATTAAAATACATAACAGGTGTCCATGCAAAAACTCATACACCTCACTTATTTGCCATTCATTAAGTTTATTGCAGCCAGTGACTATAACACAGTTACACAGTCACATTTGTTCAAACAGAATAAAGCTAAATGTAAGGGAATATATGCAAAATAAAACAACAAACACACAACATAGTGAAAATGGGAAATATTGCCCGCCAATATTGAAAGAAAGCAAATTAAAATTAATGTGTTTGTTTGTTTTATATATTTTTTCTTTATAAATTTGTAACTTAAAGACTTGTCTTCCGGTTATGTGAAACAATAGGATAACGTATTATTTAAACAAAGCATACACATATTATAATTGGCCTATGGAGTATTTGAGTAAAAGTCTATAAATTTGGTGAACTTTTTTTTCCTATTAAAAAAATATAACCAGAACAAAAATTGGCAAAATAGTGACGAAGTGATTGGCATCTCTCATTTCAAGAATACTATATTGCTCTACAGGTGATTTTCCATTAAGAAAACTTAAATTTTTAATTTTTCTTTTTCAATTGTTTATAAATTTTCAAAAAAGCAAAAAACAAATTTTTTTAATTTAACATGTAAATTTTTTTTGCGCCACTGTGTAAATAATTTATTAAGCCGAATTTTATGTATTATCTTCCATGCCTAATCTTTATGTCTAATGACTCACTTGTCTAAATAGCACTACATCCATACTTTTTCAGTAATACATGCAATTTTTTTTATTCTCTGAACTACTGTCTTGAATATTTTGAAGACAGTAAATAGGACAATTATAGGAGAATTACTAAAATATTTTGTACAGAATAAAAATTCGAAAAGAAAAAATCAAAAAATTTAAATGAATTTAAATGAATTGTGTTAATTTCTGTGTGGTCGTCTATACTACGGAGACAATCATCATTTTTGACAACTAATACGTATTCTTTTATTGTCATGTCAGTACTGTCAAATGCAAACGATAGAGGGTGGTGTAGCTTAAGTGGTTAGCACGTTGACTACTAAGCAATGGCCACGAGTTCAAATCTCATCCGTGGCAACATCAATTTTTCTGATATGTATTAATTTTTCTTTATAATAATGCATATCATAGCGCCCTCCTTCGCCGGTATTATCACATAGCACTAAATCACGGGCGAAGTAAAATAATTATAAATTGGCTATGCTAGCTTCAAATTAATTCGCCTAAACCAGAGGCGCTGCAATACTGTTCTAAAATAATCATAACGTGCAATTGCAGTGTTGCCAGAATCGAAGCTTTACTATCACTAACCATCTGTCTTATCTACTACTATCCCTTTCCAAAGGAAGAACCACAGTTAATGTAGGCATTATCTGCCTGAGTGATACTTCTCTTTATAAAAAAAGGGACTAATACTTCCTAAGCCTCTTAAACAAATTTCGATGTGGTAAAAAAAAACTGAAAGAAGATTCTCATTAAGCAGGTTAAATCCTTAATCCGAAGAGGATATTTTTATTTATTTTTATCCAATGACCTTTCCATATCTTCAGCACAGTAACAGCAGATTTAGTGAAAAGTATAAAAAATAAAATTTAAAATATAAAATGAAAATGAAAATATTACGTCAACCACATAAGAGGCGCCTTCAGTCCGTCTTACCATCCACTTGCAGACTTTTTTAGAATCAGGTAGAGAACAGTCTCCTGCAGTTTTGTTTTAACAATAAAACAAATTGAGAAAAACATTTACTTACTTTGAAAATAAATTTTAAGTATTTCCAAATTTTAAGTTAAAAGTAGATGTGTGAAGGCACACTAAATTGCAGTGTGAAAAATATACTGATTCTCCCCTCTAACGTGCATCTGTACTCGTGCATAAATTATTATCTTTACACATTTCTTATGTTATCAACTATGACAAAGAATACTTATGACAAAAAGAGTTGCAAAATGAGCCACCACATAAAAAACTCTTTGGGGAATTTTATAACAGAAACATCACACTTACAACGCAAACATAAATGTAGGAGATTCAAACGTAAGATTTTCCACACAAAACGCACTACCTAACCTAACAAAATAAATATTACACTATAAATTTAACTAACAACTAAGAACTTGTATGAATATTGGCTCAGGATAAATAAGACAGAGAGAGAGAGATAGAGAGAGAGGGAGAAAAAGGACTAAATTAGATATACACCCAGTTCTTTTTTACACGGTCTTTTTTTACTCGGTTTGAAAATAAAAAAAAATATTTTTTTACACGATTTTATTTCATTTAGCACGATTCAAAATCATCTGGGCTTAGATTTTTTTTGTAAAATTTAAGTTTTGCAAAGTATTTTTATATAAAAAATTTAGAGGAATTGCCTTTTTGTGCATACAAGCATTTTTACTTGTTAGAGCAATTGAAATGTGCTAATATTTTGTGAACTATCAATGCATCTATAAAAGAAGACGTCGAGAATTACAAATAAAAAACTACAACGTAAAGCCATTTCTTTAAAAAAACAAAATTGAAATTTTAGATCGCCTTCGAAATGGAGAAGGCTCAACATTTTACTTGGAAAAATGTTCGGTTTAAGTGAAGTCACAGTGAGAACTATAAAAAATGAATATTCAATTAGGCAATCGTTGATTTCTGGAACGAAATTATCTATTAAGTCTACATCATACACTACAACATGTACATGCATATATGTATGTGTAAAAATATACATGATTTCTTGTTCTTAATAAAATTCTCGCTTTTCACTCATTTTAATAGGTTTTAGAGATAAGGAACCAATCACCTATTTTTGTATATGCTCAATGTCTTTTTTTACATGGATTTTTCTGGAACCAATCTACCGTGTAAAAACAGAATTAGGTGTATACTAATATTGTATATGTATATATACATACATACATACTCGAAATTATCTTCTTGATATTTTCGGGAATTTTGTTAGTATGGATGGAGTTATACTATTTTAAGATATTTTATGTGATCATGGTATTTATTATACAAGGAAAATATATAATAACGTGTAGCATTATAAATTTCAAATCTGGAGTGTTAATACTTGTTATGAGTCTGCATTAAATTTTGGCAAAAAACCACCCTATTGCAGAATTTCATTAAGAAAAATAAAAACGTAGGTTGTTTTTTGATGTTTTGTTAAAGCTTTAATATTTTGTAATAGGCTTCATTTAACAGAACTCTCATTCTGTTTATAGAAATTGCTTACTTATAGAAAATTTTGGTCTTTCTAAAATTAGGAAAAAGGTTTCCTGACGATCTGGTCTAAACAACCAGTTAAATAAGTATAGAAACTAGATTTTCCTCCAATAATTGTGTTAGCATAACATTAAATAACTAATATTTAAATAACCAAAATTTTATAAAAAACATTTTCATTATTGTGCGTTGTTGGACACAATTGTTTTTTTACATCAATTAAAGGTTTTAATTGGTTTCAGATACAAACTTGATTAATATTTTTTTAATTGATACAGTTATATAATTAATTAAATAATATAATATTTTAATAAAATATATAATTGAATTAATTAAAAATTTAATTAAAGCCGTACCCGAGACTAATTAAAACCATTAATCGGTGAAAAAAAAATTTTTGTGTGAAACCTTTATTATAAAGTGAATATTTAGTTTTATTTATCTAAATAACCGAAAGATTTCAAAATGTATACGGTTCATTTTGTTAAGTGTAGATAAAAACAATAAACGAAACGAAAAATGTGTTTTATTTTTTAATATTTTCAATATTGTTTACTCAACAAAGTTTGGTTTGATACTAGATTAGTGTTAACTAAAAACGAATGTTGGGAGTAAAACAAATAAACAAAAAAGTAACTTTCATTGCTAACCGAAGGTTGGCTGAAGTAACAACAGCACACATATAAGGAGGTAAATATTAAAAGTAAAAATATTCAACAAGAGGGAAGCTTAAGGTAGTGGTAGACTTCGTTCTCACCAACTGACGATTGATAATTGAATACAAGTTTTCTCGTATTCCTTTATCTGGGTTTGGTTGGTTAAATAGATGATGCTTACAACTAAACACTACCCCAAGTAGATTAGACACAAGAGTGCTGATGACGGACGTGGCTGTCTAGAAAATGTGCATTCCGCTCGTGCTAGTGTCTAAAAATTAAATTTTCCTAATTTTTCTTTAATATTATCACCTAATTTGTAATTTAATTAATTCTTTTTTAGAGAGAATAAAAACGAACTTAAGCTTGATTATAAAATTTCATTGTATGTAATACATAAACAGTTCGACTAATAATAATTAAAATTTTCAAGACCCTAGTAAAAGGTTTTTTGTTCAATGAATACTTTAATCAAGTCCGTTACCATCCCTAGCTACTTTTTAAAAATTAGAAAATGGCAAGTAGTCGAAAGGAGGTAATAGAGAGAGTATACTAAATATTGTTACTCATATGGCACTGAGCCACCTCAGGCTTCTTAATATTACGACCGCCCAATATCCTTCTATGCAGTTTATTGACTATTTCTAGGTTGGACTCCTCTTTTAGGCGACCAAATTTTCAGCATCCTTTGTCCTGGTACTACTACAGTTGAGCTCAGTACTTAATTTATCCCATTGTATTTATCAAGCCTTTTTTTTTCGTTTCGGTAATTGTTTTTTTACGTAAGAAATAATAAGCAGATGAATCCAGTCTAGATTTTGCACACTAGTATGAAGGTTACTTGTGCAAATTTTCAAGACTCTAGATATTATAGTTCTCTAGGTACACAATAATAATTTTTCCCTTTGTTTGGGAGCTAACACTCCCACTGTCCCAACCCATTTTGTGCTTCGCTATGCACATTCGTATGAGGGTTATTTGTGTAAAGTTTAAAAACTCTACCTATTATAGTTCTCTGGGTGGACGATAATAATTTTTTACATTGTATGGGAGGTACCACGCCTATTGTCTCTATCCAGTCAGTGTTTTGTTAAACTATGCACATTCTTATTAGGGTTACTTGTGACTCAAGACTCGCCCTAAAGACTAGACCTTTTGCAGACCTCCAGGTAGACGATAATAACTGTTCACTTTGTATGGGAGTACCACGTCCACTATTCCAATCCAGACTATGTTTTGCTAAACTATGTATATTAGTAATGGTGCAAAATTTGAAAAGTTGGCGTAAAAGAGGGCATTGTAATTTTTTTTTTCGTAAAAACCTATGTTGGGTTATTATGAAGATTTAAAATCGGTGCAGCCATTTTTAAGAGATGCGATTACCAACAAACGAGAATTGATTTTATTTATATAAGAAGAAGATATACATATGTATGTAAAACCATGTATGTTAATTGTTGTTTTTAGAAAATATCCCTGAGGATAAACAATAAAGTTAGTCGAAGTATCGGATATATAAATTCATTTAAAAAACAAAAGTCTAGTTTTTTCAAATTTAGTTAGAACTAGACCTCAAGCCGAACTAACTTACTTCAATCGTAATTAAAAAATAATAATATAATAAAAAATTTAAATAATATGTTTTAATACATATTTTTTACTAGATTCTTTTAAATTTTTTCATAAATTTATTTTTTCCTACTTAAAGTATTTTAATGAAGCTTGATTCTGATCCAATAATTGTTTATATTGCATTTATATAAGATATTATGGAAATTCGTATGAATTTTATATTAAGTTATCTAAAATATAAAAAGAATGAAACTCCTGACACCACATGGAATTCACAATTGAAAGAAATTATAGTCATATTTATATGTAAATACACACGATATGCTGCTGCTGTTTTCAAAAATTTTATATATTTATTTATATTTATAATGTTGTATCTAAATACAAATTTCAAGGTAATCCAAAATAAATTTAATTTTAAACTATTTTCTCTTTCAACCACAACGCAGCTTCTGTATGTAAAAAAGTATATTGAGATTGTAAAAAAAAAAAACACAGTTCTACAAGAAGTGTTAAAAATAACAAGAACAAGAAGTATATGTTCTTATAAATAAAATGAAAACACTAACATCAGCAATCCAAGTCAAGTGATCCAGCAGAAAAACCGAAAATAACTGACGATGAACCAAGGACAGCTGATGTTTATACAGAAATACTGAAAGTCCAACGTTTCTGATGAACAGGCGTGCAGGCAGTTAGCCAGACAGTTGAAGAATTTTTTTTAATACCTGCTACATGCAAGCACATTTAGATGTTTACTTAAACAATCTGCTTTTACGGCAACAGTATTTAAAGTTGCTTGTTAAGAACCCGTAAGTTATACAGACACAGTCACGTTTGTATCCATGTTTTTCATTTGTAACCCATTGTTGGCACCTTGCACACTTGTTATAATTTCTGCCTTGTTGTGTGTAGATTTGTTTTCAAGTAAAAACATAAACGGGTACGTGTAGAACAAACAAAATTATTATTCGTATTTAAAGCTTTTTACTACATTATTAAGTTTTATAGCAATCATAAGAACAGTTGATTTCGTGTACCTTAAAACATTTTAATTCTGTTATAGAGTGAAAATTAAATTATCGCCAGCATTTTCTTTTCTAAAAATACTTTTAAGGTAAAATATATAATCGGCTGATTATTGGAATATTAATGACCCAGACCATATTACACAGAAATAAATTTTTGCACCAATTAAAGATTTTAATTAATTTGAGAAATAGTTTAAATTAATTTTTTAATTGATTCAAGTATATTCTAAATTAATTGAATCAACAAAACATTAAATAAAAAATGTATCTGAAATGTAATAAAACCTTTTGGAGCACAATTTTTTTTCTGTGTATTTAGTAAGTAAAATTTTTTTAATTTTGATAGAAAAATAAAACAATATTTTATATTTAAATCTTCTTGGAAATTATGGAAAATTTTATAAATTTTAATTAGAATTTTAAAACTTTTTGTTTTTAAACTGTTTATTTTATCCTAAATCCTGTTTAAAGAAAAATTAAAGTAATTCAGTTGCTGCAACTCAAATTAAAAGGAAATTGTGAGTTCCCATTTTGTAATGTTGTAAATTATATTTTGTTACTTTAATAAAAATACAAAAATAATCCGAAAATAATTTTATATTTTTTCAACCACAATTGATGTTTCTGTATTCAAAAAAGTACATTGAAAGTGCAAAAAAAACAAAAAACAATGCATGAAGTATTAAAACTAACTACAAGGATAAAAATAACACAAACAAACTGAAAACACAAACATATTACCAGCAATCCAAGACAAGTGATCCAGCAGAAAAACCGAAAATAACTGACAGTAAACCAAGGACAGCTGATGTTTTTCAGCTTAATTTAAAATACAACACATAATGAAAGTTCCTACATGTACATGAAGGATTAAAAAAAAAAAAAAAAATGTATCATCCGCATTTAAAGTCTTGTACAGAACTGTAATGTTCAATACTAACCTTAACAGCAGCATATTAATAATATTAAAGCTTTAGTAGCAGTAATAAATATAAAGTACAAATTAAATAATCGTCAGGATTTAAGATTTCTAGAAATATGAGTAAAGGATCCCTTACAAGAATTCTTCCCAATCCAGTAGAAACAGTGCCCTGTTGTAAAATCTTGTTTGTTTTTTAAAGGGATTACATTTTTTAAATCCTCTTTAAAGAGAACATGAGAAACTCGCTATTAAGAGAAGTTGTGGTCACATTTATTTCTTTGTACTACATGCTGTTACTGTTTTTAAGAAATATAAAGTTTTCTACTTATATATTCTTAAGTAAATAAAAATTTCCACATAATCCAAAAATAATTTCATTTCATGTTATTTTCTCTTTCGACCACAATTGATGTTTCTGTATTCAATAAAAACTACATCGAAAAAGCAAAAACAAAGTAACAAGAAAAAAATAAAAAAATAAAGTATACACAAACATGAAACTACTAATACAAAATAGGTGATGCAGCAAGACTACTGAAAATATCTAACCACAAACGAACAACAGCTGATGTTGTTTTTTTTCAACTTAATGCTAAATAGAAACACTGAAAGTCCAACCTTTCTGATGTACAGACATATACATGAAGGTGTTAGTTCAGACTTTTACACAAATTTTAACAATACTTGTTACATGTAAACACATTCATATGCGTACTAAAACAATCTTCAAATGGTGTTTAAACTTGAATACGAAGAATCCTTTAGGTCATACAGACACAGTCACGTTTGAACAACCTTTTGCTATGTTCTTTTTTATACCCTTCAACGCAGGTATATAATTATAAGTTTGCCATTTCGTATGTAATTTCTACAATATTCATTTCCGACCCCATAAAGTATATATATTCTGGATCCTTATACATAGAGAAGTTGATTAAGCGATGTCCGTCTGTCCGTCTGTCCGTGTTAGTGTGGTAATGTCATTTGCCAAGGCACCAAAAGAGATACAAAAAATTTAAGCACATCAATCTGTCAGGCATAGCTTCGAAAATTTTGGTATTGCAACTCAGCAACATCGGATCATTCCTTTGGAGGCTACGGGCCAAAACCACGCCCACCTATATTTTTTTACGTTTTTTTTTTAATTTTTTTCGGCTTTAGTGATTCTGTTTTGCCTTTTTTTTGTCAAATAAATATTAGACTGCGACAGGTAGATCGCAAGGAGTGCATACAGATCTCGGGGGATCAATAACCCCCTGCGAGGGGCGATTTTTGTTTGTTTTTAGATTGGTAGGGTTTTTCTCCTTTGATTTGTATTAGAGACCTTAATAGAAAGCAATACGCATACAGGTAGCCAATGGACCCACAGGGTACCCACTGATAAATAGGAGCAGTTAAAAGGACCCCCATGTGTCAATATGGGGAAATTCTTTTTTTTTGTAAGGATTTCTTTTTGCTTTAGTCTGACCATTCTAAATTAATATAGATTGCAGAAAGGTCCTAAATTTAACAAAAAAACTTCAATAAAATTTAAAAAAAAAAAATGTTTGAAAAAATTTTTTTACAATTTTTACAAAAAAATTTACAAAGCATTTTAAAAAGATTTTTTACAGAAAAATATTCGAAAAAAAATTTTTAAAAATTTTCCAAAAAATTTTCGAATTAAATTTTACAAAAAATTTTTAAAAAAATATTTTTACAAAAAATTTTTGCACACAATTTTCGAAAAATTAAAACAAAAATTTCAATATTTCTTTGAAAATGAAAATCATGACTGTAACATAACATATATTTAATATTAAGAATATACATATGTATGCATGTGTGTATATAGAGTAACATATTTTTTTATACCATTCACCACAGGTGGAGACGGTATATATAAGTTTGTCATTCCGTGTGTAATTTCTACAATATTCATTTCCAACCCCATAAAGTATATATATTCTGGATCCTTATACATAGAGAAGTTGATTAAGCGATGTCCGTCTGTCCGTCTGTCCGTCAGACAGAAGCCAGCAAAGCTACATGGCTACACGACCACCGTTGTGGCTGTCGTCAACATAGGCTAATTTCTATTTTATTCAACAAAAGAAAATGTCACAAAATTGTAAATTACATATTCATATACAAACAAAAAGTTTTGGAGGAAATATTTATAAGTTTTTGAAAAAATTATTTAATTTTATAAAAGCAAAATAAGTATTTCTACAACAATGTCAGAGTTACCGATGTAGCTGTCGGCTTCAATATCATTAAGTAGCTGACAACACAGCGACAATTGTAGCAAACGGAATTTGTTTTCATTTGTCTTCTATTTTTTAACTCATGAATAATGATTTTTTCTCATACGAATTTATTTAAGTAAAGAGTCAACAATATGGATAATGCTGTACATGTCTGTATAAATAAAATCACCGTGGTGAAGGGTATAGAAGATACAGCACGGCCGAATATAGCACTTTTACTTGTTTAATTTGTTTTCGGTTTTAATAATTATCTTTTGCTTTTTTTTTGTTATATAGATATAAGGCGATGACAGGTAGATCGCAAGGAGGGCATACAGATATCAGGGGATCTATTAATCCCTTCGAGGGCAGATTTTGTGTTTATTTTGAAGTTGGTATGGTTTTTATGTTTTGATTTGTATTAAAGGTCTTTGTAGAAAAAACAATACATATAGGGGTAGCTAATAGATCCACATGGTGTCATTTGGTAACCAGCAGCAATCAATAGGCCCAATAGGGGCGGGTCAATATGAGCAAATTTTTGTTAAAGACTTTTTTGCTTTAGTGTGACCATTCTAACGCAATGCAGATTGCAGGAAGTTCCTAAATTTTACAAAAAACTTTTCTAAAAAATAAAAACAATATTTTTCTAAAATTTATTCACAACAATTTTTTTTACTAAACACTTTAACAAAAAATTTTTTACAAAAAAATTTTTTTACAAAAAAATTTTATAAAAAATTAAAAAAAAAAATTTTATAAAAAAGATTCAAAAAAATTTGCAAAAAAAATTCTCCAAAAAGTTTTACAAAATTTTACAAAAAAAAAAAAAATTTATAAAAATTTTCAGACACATAAGAGTGTAACATAATAACTAGCATTACTATGGTGAAGCGTATATAAGATTCGGCATTGCCTAATATCATTATTACTTCTTTCTCTTGCTTTTATATCCTATTGGCCGCCCTTTATTCACTTGTTACCTATGTTTTGTTGTCTATGTTTTTGTTTTTAGGAGAATCTTAAACCTGTACTTAAAAAATAAAAGAAATAAAATAACATCCGTATTTAAAACCTTGAACACGATTATGATGTTCAATTGATACTGTAACAACAGCATTTTATCTACTGCAGTAGTTTAATCCATATATTAGTAATATTTTATATAAAAATAAAAATATGGAGCTTTCTGGCTTTTCCTAAAATATAAAGCTGAAACAGGCGATCTGCTGACTATTGTAATTTTGTTTAATAAGATTATCTTCTTTTTTTTTGGGTATCAGAATAATAAATCATTGTGTATGACAAACAGGAGCATTTCTGTACATGAAATATTTTTTGAAAATTTTGTTCGTCTATATCGCTCTTTATGAATCCGAATGTTTTATCTTTAATATTTTTTTATTTATTACACACTGTGTAATTTTTTAAGTCATGGCAAAATAACTATATACGGACACCACTACGTCATAAAAGACCAAAAAAAAGACCCCTGTCTCCCAGTTTTGCACAAAGTCATCCAGGTTTTTTTTTATGGTCCCTCAAAGATGTGGGGCCTCGATGTCATTTTTGCAAAAAAATGATCATTTACTCAATCTCATATTTTGCAAACCGTTTGGAATTTTGATATACTCTCTGAGGTAAAATTGTAGCTCTTGTCATAAAGAACAAAATGTGTTAACATATAAAATAAAAAAAAACTTCATCTTCAAGGTCAAAATCGCAAGAAACTTTAAAAAATTCAATTTTTTTTACCTTTTTTCCCCTGTTCAGGTCCATAGGTAGCAAACCGTTCAAAATTCAAGGAAACAATCAACTACAAAAATGAACCTAAGATCTCAACAAAGAACTTTCTAGAACATATGAACAATGTGAAACATGTAATCACATTATATTATAGTATGTTTATATTATGAACATAATTATAGTCGTATTTTACAATGTTATTTTTATGTAAGAAAATATTATGTTCCAATAACAACAATATTATAATGGTTTAAAATAATATGGTTTGAATATAACCATATAATTCAACCATAACATGTTTCTCTTAGATTGTGGTTACCTCAACCATGTTTTTTCTTTGCGTGTACGTAGAGCAGATTCATGCCAACCAGTAATTTTTAATTATAATTATTTAACAATCATCATTCTACACTTCTTAAAAATTAACATAAATAAGTCTTTTTTTATGGAAACATAACCCATATACTACTACTACACGTACTACAACATACGACATCCTATACAAAGTTACAAAAACGAATTTCCTTTTTTTTAGAATTAAATTCCCATTGGGAAAACCTACTGAACATTACTATGATGCTTTAAATAATGTCGATGGCAGTTAGAAAAAAAAAAAAACATTTTAAATAAGATAGGCAGACTATCAAATGATTTGGGGACGGAATTTTATTTTCATAAAAAATACTGCTAAACCCAATTTGCAACAAATAAGCAGGAAACTTTTTCGTTTTATTTTTGTAAAGGAAAAAAGAGCAGCATCATTCGCTCGTTTGCGTGTTGCCTGTCTAATTTGCAAAATTATAAAAATGTGTTTTAATGTGCAAAGTTAAATTTAAATTCCCTTAGTAATATCAGCATGCTCTTCGTACATACCTACACTAACAAGTGTACACTCAACACAAAGCACTCATTTATATTTTCATAACAATAATACTAATATAGCTTAAAATATAAATAAAGGGGCAGCCTTAGAAGGTTTTTTGAAAATTATTGAAAAATAAATTTTCATGAAAGCATGTGTAGTTTTTTATTAGATTTATTTTTTTATAAATATATTAAATGTTGCAATATAATTCCAAATTTATTATATTTAATTTACCATGCACAGTTGCGAAGATTTTCAGTTGAGGTAGCGAATGATTCATTGTATTTGGTGGCAATCAAACCCACTGCGCTCACACGGTAACAAAAAACATGGTCACAGGAAGCATATAATAAAGTATGTTGGAAATGAAAAAATTTTTAGTTGTTTGCAACATTACTTTGGTCACCATAAACAAGGTTTGATCAAGATATCATCATTGGATGGTTACGGCACCCAAAACAGTCCAAATGTTTGGTATTCACTATGGAATTTTTAAAGCACAACCAAAGCTTTATCAATATTCAAAAATAATATATTATTTTTAACCATAATATATTAATAATAAACAAAATACATATCTTAATTTTATTTATTTGTTACCAAAAAATGTTTGTTTTTAGAGTTATTTATGCAAAAATTTACTCGCTTATGCATTTGTTTGTTGTGGCATCAAAATAAACTAATAATATATTTGAATGTAATAAATTTATTAAAAAAAGAAAATTTGCAAACAGTTATTTACAATTGCAGTACGACGAACACTGTTGTAAAATCAAGTGCCACAAGCAATAATAAACCCAGCCACTCACTGCGTATACGTTGTGTAGTGAGTTTGTTTTAATTAAATATTAATCATACGTACAGTTGTTTAATATTGCCTTTATACACTTGGCTTGTGCACAGAGTGGATGAAAACAAACGTTTGGTTTGAACTATAGAATTTTTAAACCACAACCAAAGTTTTGTAAATATTCAAAAATAACATATTATTTTTAACCATAATATATTAATAATAAACAAAATATGTTAATTTTATTCATAAGTAACCAAAAAATGTTTGTTTTTATTCATTGGGTTTGACAAATTTGGTTCATTAATACAATGGAAATAATAAACAAAAAAAAAAAAAAATTGTTAGAGGAAATGTCTCATCACTGCTAGAAAGCTCGTTGACCATAGTTGTGATCAACGTTGGGCTAACAAAGTCAATAAAAAGGCTCTAGGAAATTGTACCTAAAAAAGTTGGCGTTGAAGCCAAACGACCTAATTCTCTTATCGGTAACTACATTTAATTAAGTGCAATCGATTAAGAATGGTAAAGGATGAAGTGTGAGTTGCTAGATTTTGTCGTATTCCCGGTCGGTAATATTGCCGGTATAAGTTGTTTAAGGTTGTCTTGGCCTTGTATAAGGAAAAGATGGAAGGTCCAAAATCTTAAGAAGCTTGTGTTTTATTCCATTTATAATACTCATTTTTTTGTTCTCTACATACATACTCGTACATACATATTTTAAAAATAAACTAAAAATAGATAAAAATAAAAAAATGTTCCCATATGATATTTTATGGTTTTTAACCATACTATAATCGTTTAGTTTACCCATAATATTATAATGTTTTAAAAAATTGTAGATATAATAATATGGTTTGACCCTAATCATATAATATAAATTTATAGAGCAACATATTCTCTTAGATTATGTTTTTTCTTTGCTACTTACTACTTAATAGTCTAATGGGGCGTATCAGATTGATTTATTCTGATATCCATTGTTGGTTGATTCATGAAAAATTAAGCTGATTGATATCCGTTTAAGGACACAAAACTTGGAAGGAATGTTTTCTTATTAAAAAAGTTTAAAGAATATTTGTTTTAAAAGCAGCAACTAAATGGTTTTTTTTTTTAAATTTTGTAAACAACTTTTACACAACCTTCGTTGGATTGCTGTAACAAATACTTATAATTTAATAATGATAATTTGCATCAACGTTTTTAACTACATATTTATACACATACATATTCGTATTCTTACACTCAATTTCTTTTTCCTATTTATATTAATAGAACATTCTATTTAAATATTCGTGAGAGTACCAACCTAATGAAAGAAGATAGCAAATGAAATTAAAGATTAAAATTAGCATAACCTCGTACCCAACATTATTTTTGGTATAAAGATTAATTAATATTAAAAAGCAGAAATTAAATTGAATTAACAATATTTAAAATATTAAGTAAAAGAAATAAGGAGTATTATTTATTCTCTCTGGTGTTCCTTTTAGATGCATGAGAACTTAAAATAATCAGAAATATTGTTGGAATAAAATTTTGTTTAATAATATCTGGTAGATAATTTTATGGAATTTTTTAATATGATTTCTGACACATGTCCGTCTTATCTATTAGTTACATGCTCCACTCGAGCAGTCCAATTTTATTTTAATTTTTCCAATAAATGATGGCATCAATGGTGGCTTGATTATTGGCTTCTAATGCTTCAAGAGTTGCTGATTTGTCAGCATAAACTAATAACTTTTCATAGCTTTATAAAAATTAAGCCAGAGGCGTTAAATCGCAGAAACGAGGGGGCTAGTGAACAGGATCACTTCTGGCAATAGAGTTGTAATCAAATTGCAATAAATCGATTGTTAGGCGTTCTGTAAGGCAACTTTCACCATTTTCTTGTAATACTGATGACGTTAAACTGACTAATTTCTGAAAACAAA
The DNA here is from genome assembly GCA_949628195.1 of Phasia obesa. Classification (NCBI taxonomy): domain Eukaryota; kingdom Metazoa; phylum Arthropoda; class Insecta; order Diptera; family Tachinidae; genus Phasia; species Phasia obesa. Next base: position 21,244,911 of record OX451216.1, on the reverse strand, counting down.
AATTTAGACAGTAAAAACAAACAAACAAACAACAAATCAAACAAGATTGAAGCTTTAGGTTTTAGTAGACTTCGTTCTCGCCAAGAGAAGATAGATTATTGAATACAATTTTCTCATATTATATTATCTTAATTTGGGTGCCTCGGTGGGCTCGTAGGTGGGTTCGATTCCCAGCGAAGATTATGGAAAATTTCACTATAGGTTGGCAAGAAGACCAAGAAGGGGCTTGGATATAATCTGGGTGCCTAAAAATTCTTAACTGCGTTAGTGACAGGTAACAGACTCTCAAGTGTTATATGGCCAAGTTAAAAATCACGGTAAGACGATACTTGCTGACTGTGCTTGAAAAAGGCTAACATAAAAAACAGCTTTGGAAAACGGACTGGCACATATTATATGGAGACTCTGTGGAGACCTTAGTCTTAAGCAAATTTTAGCAATTACCATAGACTCTTAGATGAGGAAGAATGTCGACATGTATCAGTAACCAGTCTGAAATCACTACAGTCGAGAGTAAAAGGCTAGTGACAGCACGAGGATCAATGTCAGTAAGGTATTCATAAATTTCCAGTCGGATACCAGAAATCATTCAGGAACAAAGAGGGTCGAAATTGGTGGTCTGCTTTGGTAACCCCCTACAAAATAAATAATATAATCTGATTTGGATTGTTTAAACAGATGAAGCCCACAAGTAAACAATACACAATGTAGGTAGATGATAAGAATACTGAAGACGGATGTAGCGATCTAGAAAATAGGAAAACTTCAGCTAGTTTCTAATATAAAATTTTTCCTTTTTTGTGTTAAAATTAACCACCTTATTTGTAAAAAATATTCTTTTAACTTAGAGAGAATAAAAAGAACTGAAGTCTGCCTTCAAAAATTGATTGGTATATTAATAAAGAGTTCGACTAATAAAATTTAAATATTTAATATTAAATTATTAAAGGCTAAATTCATAAAGAATATTTTCAGTTTATAAAAGGTTCATTAAACAAATCTTGTATGAAAATTTGTTTTATAAACCGTTTATAAATCATAAATATTTCTTATGAATAAGGCTCTAATTGTAGAGTTATTTAATTATTTAATTGCTTATTTTATATCAAATATAATTTTTTACTTTTAATGAATAAAATTGTGTTCATTTCATTTCTATATTTCAGTTAAATAGAATCCAAAGCAAAAGCTATAAAATTTTTCTAAATTCAACATCACACAATTGCCCCTTGTTGTAGTATTAGTTAAAAAAAAAAAACTAAAACTAAAAAATAAAAACTCGTAAATTTTAATTTTAAAATGCGCATTTTTATGTTGATTTAAAAACCAGCTATAAATATGAAAACTTAATCAAATATTGCAACTAAAACAGTGCGAGTGTTGAACTTATATACGCTAATTGAAAATAAAGGACAAATTTTCTAACATATAACTACATACAATCGAATAAATGCTTGTTTGTGAGTTATTTTGTGGTTGTAAAATGTTATTAAATCGTAAAATTTATTTTACCGAACAGATGTGACAGTCATTATAGTAAAAAGTTCAATTATGAATCAAGTGTTTATCATATCAAATAGCACTCACAAAATATGTAAAATAAATACATAAACCTGAACGAGTTATTTATGCAAAAATTTCCTCGCTTATGCATTTGCGTGTTGTGGCATCAAAATAAACTAATAAAATATTTGAATGTAATAAATTTATTTAAAAAAGAAAATATGCAAACATTTATTTACAATTGCAGTACGACGAACATTGTTGTAAAATCAAGTGCCACAAGCAATAATAAACCCAGCCCCTCACTGCGTATACGTTGTGTAGTGAGTTTGTTTTAATTAAATATTAATCATACGTACAGTTGTTTAATATTGACTTTATACACTTGGCTTGTGCACAGAGTGGAAGAAAGCAAGCATGTGCATTGTGGTTTCCTTTGTGGGCTTTTGTAAGGCAGAGTGACAGTCAATATTTATGTTTCATGTACCTGTAGTAAATAGCGGGTTCCATTAATAATTTTGGCGCCTCTAAAAAAAATTTAACATTAAAGTTGACTACTGTTTATTGTTAATGTTTGTTCGAGAGTCAGCATACGATGTATGTTTGTATTTGTGGGTACAATTAACAAATCTTTAATTATTTATTACATCTATTAAGAAAATTTGTTTATTTACTATTTAATTTTTTAAGAGAAGTATTTTTCTACAAAATTGTTGTGGGGTTTCAATAAATTTTTAAATATTTAGGAATGAGCAGAATCGATCTAAAGATTTGTCATTGCTTAAAACCAGTTATAAAAAAATATACCAATAGATTTGTATTAAAGAGCTCTTTCAGAATGTATGGTGGTCTTAAAAAATCGATCTCATCGCCATAGTTATGGGTTGTTTTTGAAAGAAAAAAGTTCGATTTGGAACTCTTAAAAAGAGATTTTTTATTTAATTCTCAAAATAACTGTTTAAAGTAATTCTTTGATGTCGATAACTGTTATTTACGGTTATTTACATGGTGGTTAATATTTAGTGCAATGCAATGTATTTTTGTTTGCTGCGTATTTAAAACCATCATATTGTAGAAGGGCAATAAGGAAATATTATTATATTAAATTTGGCCTAAGCAGTCAGTGAAATAAATATAAGAACTAGCTTTTCCTCAACAAATAAGTTGTACGATTATTATAAGTAAAATGTTATGGATAATAAGCAACTGTTAAATGTATAGCTCACCTTTGGTATATTGCAATATGATAATTAATGAAAGATATTAATTACCAGCACAGTTTAACTTTAGGAAATGTTTTATGGAAGCAAGTATAAGTTGTGTTAAACTGTATGTTCAGAATAATTGGTGAATGTTACCTAAAGTTTAATTACTGTCTAGTGTAGAATCGAAATGAAAATAGGTTTAGGTTAAGCAAACTACACACTGTGTAATTTTTTAAGTCATGGCAAAATAACCATATACGGACACCACTACGTCAAAAAAGACCAAAAAAAAAGACCACTGTCTCCCAGTTTTGCCCAAAGTCCTACAGGTTTTTTTATGGGCCCTCAAAGATGTGGGGCCTCGATATCATTTTTGCAAAAAATTATGATTTACTCAAGCTCATATTTTGCAAACCGTTTGAAATTTTGATATACTCTCTGAGGCAAAGTTGTAGCTCTTGTCATAAAGAACAAAAATTGTTAACATATAAAATAAAAAAAACTTCATCTTCAAGGTCAAAATCTAGAACATATGAACTTCCTAGGAATGATTCTTAACACCGTTTAGGTAGCGCTTATGTAGCCGAAATGAATTTAAAAATTTTCGGGAAATTTTTCACTTTTGCGGCTACCTAAGCGCTACCTAAACGGTGTTAAGAATCATTTCTAGGAAGTTCATATGTTCTAGATTTTGACCTTGAAGATGAAGTTTTTTTTATTTTATATGTTAACAATTTTTGTTCTTTATGACAAGAGCTCCAACTTTGCCTCAGAGAGTATATCAAAATTTCAAACGGTTTGCAAAATATGAGCTTGAGTAAATGATCATTTTTTTTGCAAAAATGTCATCGAGGCCTCACATCTTTGAGGGCCCATAAAAAAAAACCTGGACGACTTTGGTCAAAACTGGGAGACAGGGGTCTTTGTTTTTTGGTCTTTTATCACGTAGTGGTGTCCGTATATGATTATTTTTTTCCTTGTTGCACTGTGCTAGTGACCAAGGTGTCTCGCTTAATATGCAAAATGGATCTTTCACTACGCGTTATATTTGTCAAAACTTTCTTTAAGTATATCTAAGTTTTACATTACTTTAGGGTTTCTTTTTAGAGATACTTTTGACAGCCTTAATTTTACACAGGGTTTATCTTATAATTGTCTAATTGTTATTTCGTTAAGAGTTCGATTTCATAACAATAATTGCAATTAAATATGAATGATGCTTAAAGACTTAATAATTCAGAAATAGGAACCAATAATTTAAATTTAGTACACAGAAAATATGTTTTGCACTAATCAAAGATTTTGGTTAATTTTAGATACACATTTAATTAAATCCTTAATTAAATCCATTATTTAGTTACTCTCTTTGAATTAAGTATATATTTGAATCAATTAATAAATTAATTACATTTGTATCTGAAAGTAATGAAAACTATTAATTTGTGCTTATTTATTTAAATTTATTTATTTTAAAATATGTTTCGTTTTACTAAAAAAAAAAACGATAAAATAAAGTAGTGGCTTTCCGTTTAGCATGTTTTAAAAGATTTTAAAATAATTATATTAAAATAATAGCTTAGTAACACATACCGCTGTCTCTATGGAATGGCACATTAACATGCACATCATTAAATTTTAATATAGACTTAACTGTGCATATGGAATTCTGTATGGATGGACATATTTGTTCTTGTGCATGAACAAGAAAACCTCGTAGGTGGGAGAGTAAGTGTGTGAAATAAAAAAGGAGATAAGCAAGAAAAACTCGTAAGAGATGGATTACAATAGTTAATGTCTAAAGCCTCTAGAAAGGTAAAATCCTCTCGGTAAAAAGTACAAAAGGTCGCATGAATATAATCGAGCTATGGTAATTTTGGTATCTGGAAACTTTAAATGGCCAAGATGAAAATCAAAGCATTCGATACCTGCGGACTGAGATGGAAACTCACAATTTGTGTAAATATCCAACGCTGTCTAAAATTAGGAATAGAACCAGAGGTTGGATAGGAAGGAATTTGCCCTATACAAATGTTAGGAATTGCACACTGGGATAGGGAAAAAAGCTCTTAGTTACCAAACGATAGTCTAAAATTACTACAGTCAAGAGTAAACTCTACTAACAGCATACAAATTAATAAATTTAATTGTAAATTACCTAACGGGTACTAGAAATCATACACAAATAAAACACATTCATATCAAAATTCTACATTTAATAATAATAACATCAAATTGAAAATGTAAATGTTTTAAAGCCATACAAAATATTCAAATTTAAACAAACGTCTAGGGATCTGTATATAAATTTCACATTCGAGTAGTTGATAGTAGTAAATCCAATCAACAATTTCACCCAACATCCTGTAAATACTCTGAATACAAAAAAAAAAAAAACTTAAAAAACACATCACGTTTCTTTTATTTACTACAAGAAGTACTACTTACTACCTAGGAACTTCTGGATGTTGTACTTTAAAACATTCACTTTTTTCGCGAAGTAAAAAGTTTTTAATTTTGGGTATTTTTGCCGAAAAACTTTTTTTTATAAACGGAAAAACAAAGGAAAATATTCGTTAACTAAAAAACCTACTCTACCTATCTAAAGCGAAAAAAAAAACTGGAGAGACCAAATGCATTATAACGATGAAACTTTTTTGCAAGTGCTTAAGGCATGTGGGCGGCCACAAATGTTCACTAACTTCAACACATTCCACCACAAAAAACAGTTGTAAACAACACCAACAGAAGGATGTAGAGCATGCTTTATATATTTCACTTTTGAAGCCTTTAGTGTTTGTAGTTGTGTTTGAAGATAAAGCGAAATAATAATATTAGTTAATAACATGTTTTCAAATTAGAGAAAATTATAATTCCCAAAATTTATTTTTATACAGCAAAAGAAATTTAAATAAATAATATATTTATATCTTTTATTACTGCAACAATAAAGTTGTTTTTTAAAGCTTATAATACTTTGCGTAAAATTACTTTGGCTAAGTTCTTATTTAGTCAAGAAAATTTTTCAACTTCAAGGAATTTTTAGCCTATGCTAATGAGCTAAATTAGGCTCTTAGCAAAATAGAGAATAGCTTACCCCATAACCATATATTTCGATTATTAATAATTAAATTAAGTGCTATTCCGAAAATGTTTGAAAAACTAGTAATCAGATTTCAACAATTATATCACCTAGCCAACATGGTCTTGGAAATATTCTTCATCTTTCAACTCTAATAAATTTTGGATTCTCGCAAAGAAAACAAACTGATGCTGTATATACTGATTTTAGTAAAGCTTTTGATAAAGTCGTCCCAAATGCGACAATTTTGTTTGTTTACATACCCATTGAGCCAGAAATGGGTCTTATCGCTGAACAAAATTTGCCTCGAAAACGTCGGATCTTCTTGGAACTTTTCAAGAGCACATAGAGCGAAGCAATTCAGGCGTAAGTCTTTCCATTATGAAATGCCAAACAATACTAAACAAAAATAACATGACAGCATGACACGACTCACACGTGATCTATCAAAAGAAGGCTATTGAAAAAAGTATATTTGAATCAATTAAAAAATTATTTGAACTTTAATTTAAACCTAATTAAAGCTTTTAATTGAAGCAAAAATTTTTTTGTGTATATAACATTTTGTACCTTGACTGATAAAAAAAAAATTAGAAAATGGATTATAAAATTTAAAAATGGATTAAAACATTTAATTTTGAATTAATTTTTATTTAGTAGAAAAATATTTTATTATTCATATGGCTTTTGATTGTTTGATACGATTGTTTGGTTTCAAAGAACAAAAAATTTTTTTAATTTTTGTATTCTAAAAAATTATTGTTCAAAAATATATTTTTTTCTTAATAAAACCATTTATAAAGAAATATGGAGCCTGAACTTAAGCTTAAGTTTTATCACAGTCTGCCTTTTAGTTTAAATAATATGAATAAAATTAACACTATGTTCATCTTTGATATGCAACGTTTAAACTTTTTTTGCTGCTTTTATATTTAGTAACTTTTTGTTTTGTATTAGTATTTTAACTAACCAAAGCTCTACGATAACTATGGTAACTTTTTTGATTGATTGGTTTGTTTTTAAGTCAAGCAAAATACCATACAATTATGTTTTACACATGAAGTGACTTGACAGGTTTCTCTTGGTGCAGAGAATTTGTTTTCAATTTTAGTGTGCATTTACAGGTTTATTTAAACGATTGCACGATTTAATTTAAAAAATATTTCAAGGATTAAAACTGATCAACGTAAAGGATTGAAAAGGAATGAAAACATTTTTTTTTTTGTTAAATATGTTAGCTTGAACCTAAAATTTGTTTTAAAATGACAACAGATATAAAAGCAATACATTTTTTTTTGTGGGTTTGGCAAAATGGGAAATGACGAAGAATGACGTCATCAGACGTCATTTTTCGTCGTAAATTTTTTTATAGTGAACTACATTTTCCAATGAGGTACAGATATTTCCTGAAATACCCATGTCCGGATACTATCTGGGTTATATAATAGTTAACTTCGCCTTGCTCTCTGTTTTGCCACATTTTTATATCAGGGATCAGTGGATATATCCAGCCATCTCTTCCATTTCGACACCGTATTTGCTGTATAAGTATGTATCGCCTAGTAAGAAGCAGCAGTTCAGTTTTTTGCATGGCCATAGGAATCCAGCCAGCACTTAGCACTTAGAATCATAGTTTGGCGTAATCTCCGTTAAGCCTCCTCCATGTTTCTCGATTTAATTACGGCCGCAATGTCGTCCGCATATCCCACGAGGAAGGTATCTTTTGGCACCTCCATTTTGAGGATCTTGTTTTTGAGTAACTTTTGAGTAACTTGTTTTCTTCTTATGCCTTGGTTTATGTTCCAGAGCAATACTCTGTTTTAGAGATAATCTCTTATAATTTTCATACGTTAATTCGGCATATTGAAAATTAAGTCCAGGGCTTGTATCTCAACCGCCCATCTCAGATTGTTGAAGGTATTTTTAATATCTGAAGTCGCTAGCAGAATGCTAGGTCTCCAATAGTGGTTTCCGTGTTGGAAACTAGTGCTGGCAATTTCTACTACTTTCAATTACTCGATACAACTCAATACTTTTCAATTGGGTAGTCAATAGTACTCAACACTTTCGTTTACATACTATCAGATGAAATTTATCGTCGTAGTTGTCAAATATTTTTTTATATAAATTTATTTCGAAAAATACTACCGTAAAAGTATCGATTAACTACTTTTGTGTATTGAGTACCCAAAAAAATGATCGAGTATCGAGTACTCGGTACCCACTACTCAATACTTTGCCAGCCCTTTGCCAGCACTTCTACTGTATTTATCACTTCTTTCAGGTCTTCTAATTTCGATCTTTAAAGTCGAAATCCAATTTGCCTTCTGGAGAGTTTTTGTTTGTTTTTAAGCTGGTAAGGTTTTTCTGCTTTGATTTGTATTAAAGGCCTTTATAGAAAGCAATACATTTAGAGGTAACCAATAGACCCACAGGCTACCCACTGGTAACTAGAAGTAATCAAAAGGCACATTAGGGGGTGTCAAAAAAATTTTCAAACTAATTTTAAAAAAATTTTACAAAAAATTTTCCAATAAATTTAAAAAAAAATTACAAAAATTTTACAAAAAAATAAAAAAAAAATTAAAATATCTCAAAAAATTAAAAAAAAAATTAATATAATATAATATAATTCAATATAAGATTTTATTACAATCGAAAAATTATGGTTTCTTACCATGAATATTTTGATATTGCCCCACTGTGCAGTGTATTTTTCTATGTGATTTTTCTTTTTTGTTTAAAAACAGGATAGTTAACAAAAGATAGAACATCCTAACTGACATGAACTTTTAGAATCTATATGTTATTGGTATTATTGGTATGAACTGCTGTTTCCATTGGAATCCTTTGTTTTATTTTAATAAAAATAAATATTTAGCTTTCGTATGAATGTAAAATTTTTTCGTTATTCATAATCCACCAAATAGTATTTTGAGCTATGGAATTCGTATTTTAGTTTTGCTCTTTTGTTAAATAAATTGTTTGTAAACAAAAAAAAAAAAAAAAGAAAAAAAATTAAACAAACAATTGGAAAATGACTAAATCTATTGTGGAATTCGCTTTGCTGATCTGAAAGTTAAATCAAAAATGATAAATTTCTATAAAATAAGACTTAAAACAAATATACATATTTTTAAGACACAAAAAAAAAAAATAAATTCACAAGCTTTATTTAATAATAAATAACAAAAATTTAATTTCATTTTACTTTGTCTAATTCGAATTCACTGAAACCCATCAGACATTTTTCAACCATTGGTTTCTTCAGATCATGTGTTTAATAAAATTGTTTTCTGTTTGCTTAGCAATAGTTCCTATTTTTAACCGACTTCAAAAAAAGAAGGAGGTTATCAATTCGTCTGTGTGTTGCTTTTTTTTTTTTTTTTTTTTTTTTTTTGTATGTTTGTGCCTTCAGAACTCGGTCATTTCTGAACCGATTTTAAAAATTTTTGCGCCATTAGAAAGGTTATGGCTACAGATGGGTCCCATTTTAAAAACAGTTTAAAAGTTTAAAAATTAAAGGGTGTCCCCATACAACATACATGTTTTTTACGTGTATTATGAACTTTATAGGTCACCCATTTAAAATTAGAAAAAAGTGCGTATAACTATAGCTCCCAATAACAAAAAGTAATTACAAAATAAAATTAAAAATTAAAGGGTGACCCCATAGGTGACGTAATTTCACCTTTATGGTCCTATCTTTTGAACCGTTATAGACAAACACTTGAAAGTTGCACAGAATGTTCGTTACTATGTCTGTTATAATAAGTATAAATATTTAAAATTAAAAATTAAAGGGAGTCCCATTAGTTGGTTTATTTTGATATATATATGTCCAAACTTTTGAACCGTTATAGACAGACAGTTGAAATTTACAAAGAACTTGTATTGCTAAGTCCGCTAAAATAACAAGTGTAAAATATGAATTTGGAAATTAAAGGGTGTCCCAATAGTTAATGTAAAAGTGATATATATGGCCAAACTTTTCAACTGTTACATATAGACAGTTGAAATGTACAAAGAACCTATATTGCTTAGTCCGCTATTACAACAAGTATACAATTTGGATAAATTAAAGGGTGTCCCCATTATTGATGTAATTTGACCATTATGTCCTCATCTTTGGAACCGTTATAGACAAACACTTGAAAAATAGACAGAATGTTCACTACTATGTCCGGTATAACAACAAGTATAAATATTTAAAATTGGAAATTAAAGGGTGTCCCAATAGTTGATGTAATTTGATGTATATGGACACAAAGTTAAATTTTACAAAGAATCTGTATGACAAAGTTCTCTTTAACAAGTATTTATATTAAAATTTGAATTTAAAGGGTGTCCCAATAGGTGACGTCATTTGATATATATGACCCTATCTTTTAAATAGTTATTGACAAACACTTAACAACTAGACAGCATGTCCATTACTATGTGTATTAAAATAAGTATAAATATTTAAAATTATAAATTACAGGGTGTCGCAATAGTTTATGTAATTTGATGTATATGACCAAACTTTTAAACCGTTACAGACAGACGGTTGAAATTTACAATGAACCTGTATTGCTACGACCGCTATAACAAGTATAAAATTTGAACTCGGAAATTACAGGGTGTCGAAATAGTTAGTGTAATTTTATGTATATAGCCAAACTTTTGATCCGCTGTATACAGACAGTCGTTTGGCATTGGTTTGACCTGGGGTCTTGTGCCCCTATATACTCCGGAAGTACTGCTCCCCCGGTAGAAAATCGACTGATATTTGTTTTAGATTATTGAATTCAAAAATTAGTTTTTTTATCTGAATTGACAGTTTGTGCAATGACATTTAAAAAATCCCGCTACAATCTTCCTCGAATATAATATAATCATTGTATAATTACGGTAATTACCGTCTTAAAGAAACATGATATAAGTTTGTCTGTTTTGAAGTCGGTTTTTTTTTGCAAGAATTATTATTTAATATAACTTAAACCTCCTTTACCTTGTAATATCACAATCTTAAAAATAATATCGAAATTCTGCTTTTATTTGCAGTTGTTGCTTCTTTCCAGTTTCTTTTTCTTTTAATTTCTTTCAAAAAAATGTTTTTTTTTTAATTCATTTTGCGAAACTGCCATTAACAAACATTTGTATTATTTGTCACTAACGACAGTTTAATGGCCATATTAATTTAAGTGTCCCAAAAACTTTTTACCAGCTTCGTGTAGAAAACTTTGACTTGAACAAAAGTGAAACAAGAAAAAAATAAATTTAATTTTATTTACAGTTTATTTGTCATTAGTTTGAAACCCCTGCAGAGATGAAAAGTAGTGATAAAAGAATTTCAAACCTTGTGAATTTAATAAAAATATACCGGGTGGTTAAATTTTAAGCGACGATGTTGAATGTGAACCACACCTTAACGTCAAGTTTTTCAGCATTAAATTTAATATTTCTCAATTTCAGACTAACTCAATTTGAACCATGGAAAGAAACACAATGGAGCAACGCGTTGAAGTTATTCAGGCTTATTATGAATATGAGCGTTCAAATCGAAATGTATATCGTGCACTTTTTTCGGTCAAATTAATCGTACAAATGTGCGTACAATCGGAAAAATCGTGCAAAAATTTTAGCAAACTGGATCTGTAGGAGATGTGAAAACAACAGTGAATGCTCGTACAGCTCGTACTGCAGAAAATATTGCTGCTGTAGAGCCTTCCACCTCAACTCGTCATCCTGCTCAACAATTGCACCTCTCACGCTCGTCGTTGATGAACAATATGCATAAAGACTTGCATTTACACGCTTACAAGGTGCAATTGACTCAAGAACTAAAGCTTCTTGATCTTTCCAAACGTCGTCAATGGTCAGAATGGTGACAAGAATTTTCGAAGAAAATCATCTTCCAAGATGAGGCATATTTTCACCTCAGTGGATTTGTTAATAAGCAGAATTGCCGCATTTGGGTGCATGATAATCCAAGAATGATTATCGAAAAACCAATTCACCCACAAAGAGTGACTGTTTAGTGCGGTTTATGGGCTGGCGGCATCATCGGGCCGTATTTTTTCCACAATGAGGCCGGTCAGGAAGTTACTGTGAATGGTGTTCGCTGTCGTGAGATGATAACGAACTTTTTATGGCCTGAATTGGAAGATATGTATGTGGTTTCAACAGGACGGTGCCACTTGCCACACAGCTAACGAAACAATGGCTCTTTTGAGCAATAAATTCAATGGCCGTGTTATCTCACGTGGTTGGACTTCTTTCTTTGGGATTATTTGAAAGAAAAGGTGTACGTCCATAAGCCAGCATTAATTCAAGAGCTAAAGGATTTGTGGAACAAGATTAACGTGAGTACCTGCCTAGTCGGCCTAACCTCATGGTGGTCTTACCACCGAGTGAAACTTAGGCGTAGACTAGCGCCCCCATTGTGTAGTATAACAACACTTTACGATTGCCATCAATCGCTTTTTGTGTGTGATACAGTCACAATGAGTAGCAATTTATATAATATGGCAAGCCTTTCCAAGGCAAGCCTAGATCCACATTATAACCTCTTGCTTAGGGGTTTGGAGACTATCCAAACTCCGTCTGTTGAGAGTGCAACAGCACACTTGATCGACCTTGCACCTTACCTACATAAATCGATCTTAAACCACAACCACCACATGTACCCCTGAAGAGGACCTCACCAATAACCGGTCACAGAGAGGATAGGCTCTCTGTGGGGCCACCGATTCCCTTGGTACCAGTCCTTTGGGCACTGGTCGGCCTCGAAGTGGACCCGCAATGTTTATCGCAGTCCTTTTCTTCCAGATTTAGGCTCTAGGAACCCTAGCGTCTGGTGCCCCTATTTTCCCCGAGTGGACCGCGTCAAAGCATTTGCCATATTCCTGCAGTGACAATAGAACCCCCGGGGGTATAGAGCTAAGGGATGAGATAAATCGTTACACTAACGGCATTGAACCTCAATTGTGCCTCAGCGTCATTGAAAATTTGGACCATCGGATGGAGGTGTGCCGCCGAGGTCGCGGCAGCCATTTGGCCAATATTTTGTTCCATTCACAATTCAACCATACCAATATAATCAAAATAAAAAGAAATGGCAATAATTTCCTAAATAATTCCTGTTTATTCAAAATCAACATCGACGCTTAAAAATTTTTGATCCTTCAACTTTTGAAACCGTTTGCCAATTATAACGTAGGAAACATCTCAAACTGATTGTAGACTTTAACTTTGCTAGAGGAAAATTCATTGGCGTTAAATTTAACTATATCTAAGAGAAATTTACAGGTTCGCAAAATGATGTCATTGATCAATGCTCTATAGCGATCACTAATTACAACCTTTTGGCCAGAAGTGCTTAAGAAGTAGAACAATGATTCAACCATGTTTTAAAGCTTAAGTGATTTGTTGAGGGTTACATAATCTCCTTGAGCACCAAGTACATAACCACGTTTTTATTATATGTTATTACAAAATATGTAAATTTATTAGCAATTCAATTTATTATATTATATAAAAAAGGGATATCGAATAGTACTGAAAGCTATGTTGCCAGTTTGATGCCTATAGTAAAAAAAAAAAACAAACAAAATCCAGACTTCTCTTCTCACTAACCCAACCATCATCTGTCCTTAACAATTTTATCATATTTCACAAATTTTCAATCAATTATATTATTGTTTTTCTTCTACAAAAGTTAAGCAAAAATATAAATTATGCTTTTCATTTTTACAAACTTATTGTTTGTTCATTTTTAAAAGTTCATTCGAAGTTATTCAGACTTTAGCAAGTTATTGCCAAGTTTCTAAATAACATACAAAACAATTTTTTTTTCATTTACCATAGAAGAAATTAAGAACAGCAAAGGAAATAAATAAAAAAAAAAACGTATGTAATGTCGAATATAAATAACGTAACAATACTTTTAAAACTTACCGACAGTACAGCAAACATGAGGCAACCAGCCAACCCACATGTCGCCTGAGATGTTAGCAAAATAAAGAAAGAAACAAACTGGTAAAATTGTAACAAACGTCGACAGCATTTTTAAATAAAAACATTCTACCAAATAGGAAAAAAGTTGTCAATTATATTGGTTATTTTGCTGATATTATAGGTTATAGAACTTTGTAATAAGCTTAGTTATGAGAAATTAAAAAATAAAGCTTTTGTTGTATTTTTCAGTCAGTTTTTACCTTAGGCCTAGTTTACTATTCTTATTACATGAAGGACTTTCTTTGCCAAAGCGACGGAGTGTATTTAGGATCCCGCCCTGGGTTGTAATCATCGCATTCGATAGATATCCAGTAAAATCTCTCGTAATTTTTCATTTTGGTATCATGGCATTCGATCTCGAATAAAAAGTATCGTAATTTCATTTAAAAGGAGATGTTATTATTTTCTTGTTCACTTGTTGACTTATTAGTAATCTATTACAGTTCGATAAAAATAACGATTCGATACATGTCGTATGGCATAATTCGCTTATTCGACTAGTAATGAAATTGTTATTCTATACGATAGTTTACTCGATATCGAATGCGGTGATTACACGCAAAGAAAAAACATGGTTGAGGTAACCATAATCTAAGAGCAACATGTTATGGTTGAATTATATGGTTATATATAAAAATAATATTGTTGTCGTTGGAACATAATATTGTCTTACATAAAAATAACATTGTAAAATACAACCATAGTTATGTTTATAATATAAACATACTATAATATAGTATGAAACATGTAAATGGTTATATGTGACAACGTATGAATATATTTATAAATAACAAAAAACAAATACACGAATATTTCAATTTAGACTTACATACATATTTTGATATTTTCTGCTTACCTTTTTATGTGTTTGATATTATTAATTTAAAACTATCATTTACAATAAAAAACAAATTTATTTGTTGACAACAAATATGTATTTAATGTTTTTACGGTTTTAGATGAACCGATAGCTTACACACATACTTCTGTACTGAAAAAATGTCAAAACCAAAATATGTGTTTTTAAAACCAAACATTATTTGTTTATTTTTAGTCAAACTTAACATACTATGTTTAATAATAATATATTATGGTTATAATTTTTAAATATTAAAAATAATTTGGTTGTGGTTTGAATTTTAATATGTTTCAAATCAACCATCTTGCTTTTATGGTGCGTATAACCATTGAATGATTAACTGTTAACAAAAAACTTGTTTATCGTGACCAAAGTATTGTTTAAAATAACTATGATTTGTTCACAGCAAACATCTATTGTTACAGACAACATAGTGTGGTTGCAGTGACCATACAATAACCATATTTTTTCTTTGCGTGTAGGCCCCTGATTACACCCTGTGTACATAAACCTTATTTTGTTAGAAAAATATTTGCGTTTTTAATCAGATTAATTGTTTGCCAAATTGGTTATAATTTTACCGATTTTTTCGTTTTGACTCAAAATCACGAAAACATATTTATTTGTTCATCTAATGACAAGAATATGACATCAAACATTTTTTTTTAATTTTGTTGTTTTGATAATAATTATTTTTTGTTTTTTGGAAGCTTTGGACAAATATATTTTTTTTATTTTTCTTTATATATGATTTAGAAATTGGATGAAAAATTCGATATTTCTAATACATCATCAGCGATTTGGCTGAAATTTTGCATGGTGGTAGGGAAATTGTGTTATTTCAATATGTTAAATAGTCAGTCTGGGTTTCGCAATAATTTCAGAGATATTTCAACAGAAAAAATTGTCTTAAAATTTAAATTTTAACATTTCCAGATTTTTATTAATATTCTTTAACTAACTGAATCTAAACATATTTCTATAAAAATTCTAACTTTCCAGTTGTTTTTAGCTATTCAGTTCTAAATATAGAAAAATGTCGCTTTTGGCATTTTTGCGCTTGAGGCTGAAAAATATTTTAATTCCGGTTCTATAAGACCTAGGAAGTTGACTAAATGCTCAATTTAAAGAGGATTTAATGATACTATTTATGGAAATTTTTATAATTTTTTTTTAGTTTACATAGTTTTATTTTTTTTTTTTAATTTAAAATTTTATTTTTAAATATTTTTCTTAATTTTGAAAATTTTAATTATTATTAGTCGAACTGTTTATGAATTACATACAATGAAATTTATAATCAAGCTTAAGTTCGTTTTTATTCTCTCTAAGAAAGAATTAATTAAATTACAAATTAGGTATAATATTAAAGAAAAATTGGGAAAATTAAATTTTTAGACACCAGCACGAGTGGAATGCACATTTTCTAGACAGCCACGTCCGCCATCAGCACTACTTGTATCTAATCTACTTAGGGTAGCGTTTAGTTGTAAGCATCATCTATTTAACCAACCAAATCCAGATAAAGGAATACGAGAAAACTTGTATTCAATTATCAATCGTCGGTTGGTAAGAAGGAAGTCTACCACTACCTTAAGCTTCCTCTCTAAGGTAGTGGTAGACTTCCTCTCTAAGGTACTGTAACTTTCTATGACTGTAACTTTCTGTGATCTTCGCTAGGCTCAGGTATTATAATAACCAGTCTGGTGAAGTACTGAAGGCGTAGAATGCCATTAATGTTAAAATTAATTAACGCAACTCCTATATGGGATTATTCCATTAGCAACTTGTTACTTATTTTGTTAACACCATAAGCCTTCCTTAGGTTTAAACCAGCATTTGTTCTTGCAACATCTCCTAAGCCAAATCTAAGGGGCTTTGCTGCTTCAACGTCTTCTACTCAACTACTTATGTTTATAGTGGGCATAAATGCATTTTTAAATGTTCAATAAATAAATTGCCTGTTTGCTCAGTTTTTTTTTTCTTTCATGCCATAATAAAAAAATCCAATTATGGTCTATCGTCAAGGCCTTTGTAGTTTTTTTTTTCCAGGGATGCAATTCTTCGATATTATAGTAGCTCTCTTAGCGGATTTGTGATTTTATTTAGTCGGTTTTGAAGTTGAGGAGATCTGCGTGATTGCCACTCTCGTGGAAACCTTTTTTTTTGCAGTCAGGAACCATATGAGTAAATCCGATTATGTTATTATTTTGCGGATATTCTAATGTCCAAAAATTAAAAAAAAACAGGTTTTATACCTTTTTCTAAAATTTGTTTTAACTTTAAAAGTTATTCTCGTACGTCTTAGTTATAATAATATACACATTCCTCTTAGAGCTTTCTACACAATCCGTACTCACTCGTTAAGAGTTAATACCCCACAACTATGAGAATTAATGTTAATGTTTCCTACACAATATGTTTCTGTGTTTACAAATTGGCACCGAAATGAAGGTGTCTGATTGCATGAATTGTGTTTTTCCTTCTGATTAAATATCTTGCTGATGTGATGTGACAAAAACAGAACAGTAAATCTTAGATTTAGTGCGACCACAAAAAAATACATATACACACATAGAAGTTGCACAAAAAAAAACCATTATGACCATAATGGTTGGGCATGCTGAAAGTGGACGAATAAATACCAAGAGTAATTGATGCATTTGTGTGCATCATTTGGCATCATCTATAATTGGCTATAGAAAAATTGAACCCAATGATTTATGGTGAAAATAGCTTAATATTTCGTATTGAAAAAAAAAATGAGAATAAAATTTGTTTATGCTGCCTTCTAAATTTAATAATTTGAAAACTTTTTACAATTGCCTGTACAGTTCATATTTTTAAATCTTAAACGGAAACAAAAATTTTAATAAATTCTGTAAAATGGGCCGTAGCATTGAAGAAAATTAGGTTATTATACTGCTAACAAACATTTTAGTCAAATCTTCAGACGTTTTTCGTAAACAAAAATAACACTGGTAAACAAGGTTTTTGTAACACAGATCCGAATAGCATTTTTTTATGTGTTTAACTTCCTGATAACGAAATGTTACCATCATATTTTACCATAATATCACATTATTTCTCTACTTGAAGATCAACAAACTTTACTTAATTTAATCTAGTAACCAATGTATTTATTGTACTAGTATAGTATGAATTGTATTTTAACGTTTTTTTTTATATATTAAATAAACCTCAACACATTAAAATTTTTGTACGAAAATGGCATCAAAGCAGCGAAGACTTTGTACAAATTCACCAGATAAGTTTTGTTATATTTGCGGACGTTATGTATTAAACTCTCAAGGTAGGCATATGAATGAAGGTGTAAAAAAGCATATTTTTTGTATTTTGGATACAATATAGAGGACCAAGATAAACAATGGTACTTGTGTGAGCTGATTAAAAAATTTTGTTAAAATCCCTCTAGTAGTTTTTACTTCATGCAAACTTAAATAGAAAGACAGGAAATGAGTTACAGTTTTATTATATGTGTGTACATTAAATTTAAAATTCCCAACAATTTTATAAATCAAACAAAAAAAAAATTTATAGAATTTTATTTGAGCCCTTGATTATGAAAGTAGTATAAGTCATATATTTTGACATTTAAATAGTGCCAACAAATAAATATTTATTATGATTGTGAAATTTATGACCATTTTTAAAAGGAAATGTGGTTTTGAAAGGTTGAAATGACTCATACCATTTTCAAAATTAACTGCATGACTTTATAAACGACTTAAGCCATTGTTAATGCTAAAAGTCCGTATCTGTACTTTTCCATTAATATCGGTGATGGGTAAACTTTCCCTTTGTTTTAGTTATATATAAAAGCTGAAGTAATTCTTTCTTACATAATGCCGTCTCTTTTACGCAAAATTCAAGCTGTCATCTTGGCCAATAATGCCCACGGTGTTGTTTCCTGTTTGAACCTTACAAGTTCTAGGCTTCTTGTTGGTTTTACTGCAAAACTGTAAGGTAACATCGTATAAAGATAAAAAAAAATTTTGTTCGATTGAATTCTAATTCTTGCGTTTTAATCTTTCATTTTTTTTTCATTTCCTACTAGCAATGTTTAAATTTGTTTCCCAGCCTGATTCCTCTCCAGCTTTTGTTTCAACTCATCAACCATCAAGGACAATTTTTTATCAGAATTTAACATTTTATTCAAAGTCATTACCTTGCAATTAATTTTTTAGTATTTAGAGAAATAAAGCTTGTGGAAAATTGGTGGGATATAGGGTTAGTAAATCCATCATATCTTTACCTTTTTCATCCGTTATTGGTCTAATGGTTGTGTATAATGGAAGCAAATCAATATTTTTGTATATTCTTGGGCTTTCTCTTTTGGCTGAAATGTCTAACACTTTAAATACAGAATTGTCATCCAAAGAAGTTTTATAAAACATCTTATATGGAGCATTTTTTAGAAAACTGAACCATTGTATTTTTAGCCAAGACAAAACTTCTCCATTGGTGTTTCTCTTTCTATTAGTCGTTGATTATACCAAGTGTTTCATCGAAATGAAATCTTTCTGAGCCATTTGTTCTACCAAAATTGCACAGAGCCAAAAATGCCTAATAGAATCAAAAAGATTTTCTCTATGAAATGTTTTTAGGCTAAGGGGTATGCCAGCAGAAAGAAAAGAAGTTATTTTCAAAGGGATTCCTTATTATTATCATGCGGTAAATCTTTTTAATGTTATCAATAAGGAAATCCCATTAAATCAATAAGAAAACTTGTTATTCACAATTTTTTTACTAATTTTTGCAAAAAAAAAAAAAAAAAAATAGAGAAAAACTTTTTGATTCTATTAGGTTTTCTTATTATTTGTATAAAAAATAGATTTCTTATTGATTTCATTAGCCTACTTAATTGATTTTTTCAAAAACGTTTTTCTGATTGATTTCATTAAGGTTCCTATATGATCATGTGTAAATTAAGTTTTTAATTTTTTTAATAAGCTTATCTTCTTGATTATATTAGCTTTCTTGTTATTTCGTTTATAGAAATCAACATAGAAACTGTTTGTTAAAACATAAAATATAAAATATACATTTGGTTTTTCAGGTTTTATAGATTATGTGGATTCAACCCCGTCTAAACAATCCATCAGAAGAAGCTCCCCGGGCCTTTCACCCCTGGAAAAATAGAAGATAATATGAAGGCTATTTTGCCTTCACAAATGTCACAAAAAGAAAAGGTAGAAAGAAATCAAAGATTGATTAGCAAACAATTTTTAAGGAGATGCAAAAAAGCAATATACCAGTTTTTTCAGTTTTCAGTTTTTTTATTTTACAAATTTTTTTGTTAATGTTTTATAAAATATGTTTTTATAAAAAAAAACAAGATAGCCTAATAAAATCAAGAAGAAACCCTGTTTGAAAAAAAAAACAATAAGAATACCTAATAAAAATCCCAAGTTTTCATCTTGATTTTTTCAAAAAGGCTTTTCTTATTAAAATAATGACTTTCTTCTTGAAAAAAAACCATAGAGTTATCTTATAAATTTTGTTATATTTTATTATGTTTTTAGACATAGTTTTTTTCTGTGTGTGGGTTTCTTGTTTTACATAATTCTATTAAATTGTAATAATGCTCAGAGATGTATAAATAATTAAATTTTTTAATTTTGTCACATTTGGCAAAAAAGAATGACCGGATACCATAAATGTATGATCAACTGTTTTAACATTATTATCAGATGACTGCACAATTTTCAACCATATTAACCTTAAGTTAATGTTACGATTTTGTCTTGAGCATAACTGTAAGTTATGAAATACTTTTGACTGGTAATGTCTAATATGCAGGACGCAATTTTCTGTGATCCTTTTGAGGCGATTGTTTCCTCCAGTGTATACAGACTGACTTATACCACTATTAAAATATACAGTAGCTGTTTTTTGTTTACCAACCAAAACATAAACTCAATTTATTAACTTAATTTTCATGGCATACTGCGAATTACTTCAGATGATGTTATTTTATTAGGATTTGATATGAAATAGCTGATAAACTAGATTTTTAAAATGTTTGACTTATACCAGTTTCAAAATCAAGGGCTCATTTAATTTTTTACATATTTTTTTTTTTTTTTTTAATAACAAGTTTTATTGAATATAATTATTAATTGAATAAAATTAGTATGAATAAATCCTATATATACTTTAATAAAAACTAAGTTGATTTAACTATTTGTGTCGTTAATTTTCAACAAATTTTTTCGGGAATAAATTATTTTTTTGAAAAAAATGTATATAGAATTTATTAAACGAATCCTTGGCACCTTTTTTGAAGGGCCCACTGATTTTCCGAATCTGTCGAGGCCCATAAATAAAAATTATTTACCAATTTCGCCAAAACTGAAAATAGTGTTTTACTACTCTTTAATATGAGAATCGAACCTAAATTGTTTTTTCTTGTTTTTTTTTTTTCACCACTGTTTCACTGGGTCATTAGACAAAAAATTCAGCATAAAAAAGTAACAAAAATAAATTAAACAACTTAAAATAGAGTTTTATTTGTGGAAGCAAAGGTTTGTTAAAATTTCATAATTTTCAAAAGAACTTATTTAATTTAAAATAATCACACCACTTTCCTTATTTTATAATTTCATGTGTTTTAATAACAAATAAATTCTTCACTCTACACACAAAGAAAAAAACATGGTTGAGGTAACCATAACCTAAGAGAAACATATTATGATTGAGCTATATGTTTGTAGTCAAACCATATTATTATTAACATAAAAATAATATTGTTATATTAGAACCATATTATTTTCCAACTTAAAAATAACATTGTAAAATAAATATAGTGAGATATACATACATAAAGATGTATTTGTCAAAATATCTCTTATTTGTTTAGAATCAAACACACAATTATGTATTACCTTATTTTTCAAACATTCTAAATCAGAAATGACACAATTTATAATTTATTATTTTGTTGAAAGACAAACCCGCAAAATTAAATTTTAATAAAAAATAAAAAAATAAAAAGAAAAACTTTAAAGAAATCAATCATTATTTCTTTGTTTTTAGTCATACTGTGGTTACTTATGAGTAAACTTATCATAATTTGTTTATTGATAATAATATTATGGTTATAAATACAATATTATTTTTAAATACTAATAATCAGAACAATCAGATTATTCATTATGGCGTGCATGTAGGAACCTTAATAAGCCAGTCGTACGTAAGCCTCCCTTGCGAGCTACTTGTGGAGACTGGGCAAGGAATGATACCGAAAAAGGCAATTTATTTGTTACACATTTGAAGAAGGTTTTCAACCCAAATGTATGTACTGATTTAGCTGAGTTGCCATCAGTAGAGACTAGTGCCGTAGTACCCCTAAGATTTGAATTTAGCGATATTAAAAGGGCAATAGATGATTTAAACACCAAAAAAGCCCCTGGCGTTGATAAAACAAGTAACAAGATGTTAGTTGAGTTGCCCCGTATAGGTCGCAGAATTATTCTGTTTGTTTTTAATGCCATCTGACGTGTTGAGTACTTTCCCACAGAGTGGAAGGTCTCTTTGATAACTATGATTCCTAAACCAGGAAAAGACCTCACAAAAGTAGAATCATACAGACCCATAAGCCTTTTATCAAACGTGTCAAAGTTATTTGAGAGAATATTAATAACTAAGCTGAATCCAATTCTTAGCGCGAAAGTATGTATTCCGAACCATCAATTCAGCTTCAGAAAACAAACACACAGTCTAGTAAATGTAATTAAAACGACCTTTGAAGAAAAAAAAAATACTGTTCTACGCTCTTTATCGACGTTTCTCAAGCATTCGATAAGGTTTGGCACGAAGACCTAATATTTAAGCTAAAGCTGAACTTGCCCGAAAACTTGTATAAGCTCTTAAAAGATTATTTAACGAATCGCAAGTTTTTACTAAAAGAAGGTGACTTTTTAAGCTCGCCACAGCTCATTGAAGCCGGAGTTCCCCAAGTAGTATTTTGGGGCCAATTTTATATTTACTGTACACATCAGATATGCCAATTAGCACACTAGTGTCCACAAATCAATTTTTGCAGATGACACAGCTTTTTTAAGTATTCATGAAAGTGCCCAAGAAGCATCACAACTTTTACAAGACCACATACACAAAAATGCACTCACATAACTTTCACACTGCGTAGGGACTCATGCCCTCCTATTCGCATAAATAACCAAATGATACCACAGCTTTCAGATGTTAAATACCTGGGTATACATCTAGACCGTCGCCTTACTTGGAAAAGACACATTGACTTCAAGTTAACACAAATGAAATGAAAAGCAGTACAACTAAATTGGCTTATTGGCAGAAACTCCACCCTGAGCTTAGATTGTAAACTTCTACTGTACAAGTCGATCCTCAAACCAATTTGGTGTTATGGGATTCAGTTATGGGGCGCTGCCTCAGCTAGCAATGTAGAAAAAATTCAAAGGCGCCAAAATAAGATTCTACGTATAAAAAATTCGAACATCCAAAAACACCTGAACATGCCATCAGTTAAAGCAGAAATAGCGAAACAAGCAGTCACATATCTAAAGAGGCTTGAATCTCATCCAAACCCTTTAGCGCGTAACATGTTGAATGAACCTGGTTACATTCGACTAAAAATAAGAGATACTGCTTTTCTTGGCCGTACATAAGAGGGATGACCCGCAAATGATTGCAAAATCCGTGAAACAAACATTATTTTTGTCTAGCACTGGCTGGACTGAAAAAGTATATTTTATTTTAGACTTAAGATACGAGTAATTATTGTTCAAAAATATTGAAGATACAATAAATAAATTATGAAAAAAATAAATAAAAAATACTAATAAAACTTTGGTTGTGGTTTGAAAATTATATAGTTCAAACCAACCGCGTCGACTTTTCTGAGTGTAGTAACCATTTAATGATCAAATAGTAACTAAAACTTGTTTTTGCTGACCATAGTAATGATTAAAACAAATATAAAATGTTCTTCGCAACCTTATATTGTTACAGAGAACATAAGATGGTTCTTGTAACCATAACATAACTATGTTTTTTCTCTGCGTGTACATATAATGAAATGTTAACGTTTTTATTTTTTACGCACTATAATCTTTTAAAGTTAAATTAAAAAAAAAAACATGAATCCTACTTTTTCTTATAGTTTTTATGTGTTGGAACACAATGTTACTGCAAGTAACCAGTTTCTTGTATATTAAATATGTAAGGAACTGGAATTTTCTTCGTTACAATAGCTTTCATTTCACTTTATATTGCTGGCAATAAAAGAAAACACTGTAGCAACAATTATCCAACAACATGCAGCTTAAAGTTTTAATGAAAATTTGCTGTTTCTGGTTTTTTTTTCGCATTTGCCGAAATATGTCTTTAGGAAAAACTTTTGTAAATTAGTTGCTTAAGTTGTATAAAATATACAAGGTGGTAATAAACATCACTGATATTTAACTTTGTTATTTGTCTCCCAACGTCATCATCATTCTTAACGACATTTTGAATTTCCGATGGAGGCGTTGGCCGACTCCCTTAAAGGCTTTACATTAAAAAACTTTTTCAATTTAAATTCTCTCTTGACAGATCCAACTAAATTATAGCTAAAATTATAACTTAAAAGCAAGGTGTTTTAATACTGATTACATGTGTGTAAAACTTACCAATTTGTTGTCGTTGTTTTTGTATAAAAGAATTTAAGTTAAGAATATTAAATTTCAGGTACTTTTACTGCCGCTTCAATGCGATAAATAAGTTAGGTGTAAATTTGTATTTGCAAATTTTTAGGCAATAAAAGCAGGTGAAGAACGAAAGCCTCTATAACCGTTATATCTTGTTTACGGCTAGCGCTTACAAGGGATAAGATTGTATTATTAAGACTTTGTCAGCAAAAAAGGCGTTTTTAATATACGGAGTGTACGCCGAGAAGATATACTACTTTGTTTTGCTGCCATTTTGATCGGCTGTCGTGAACTAGACACCTGGCAAATTTATTATGGAAAAATATACGATAAACCAACGTATTTTAAACCTTACAACATCTCGCCCATGACAACCACGATTTTCATGAAAAAATCATAATGATTGACGAGGCACATTTTTGTTTGAATGGATATGTAAATAAACAGAATCATCATCATCAGTCACCTTTGCATCCGTAAAAGTGACAGTCTGCTGTGCAATTTGTTCAGGAGGAATCATTGGACTTTACTTCTTTGAAAATAAAAACGGCGTAACGGTAACTGTGAATGGGGAGCGATATCGTGATATGATTGCATGAACTGATTGATTTGGGCTTGATAAACAAACAAAGTAGTATACCTTCCCGGCGGACATCATGTACATAGATAAATGATGAGCAAAGGCCTCCAACCAAAAAAAGTGGTTAAAATGAAAATGCATTGATTTGCCAAATATTTAGCAAAGTGATTTTAAATTTTTACATGTTTTGTTATCTTTGTGAGATTCTGGTTGAGATTGTGTATGTGCTCACAGACCCTTAGGGGTTTGCGTGGGGCTCTTGATGATGAGAGATCAAAAATGTTTTTGGTAGCATTATTGTTTTTGTCAAATATATTTTTGAATACTGGTAACTGTCTTCTTGACTTTTGTGTTTATTAGCCCTTTTATCTAAGCCTAACCTATATTGAGCGTTTCACTTATATTGCATAATATAAAAGAAATATTTTGACGTTTTTTGTCAAATTTTTTATCTAATTTTCGACAGGTAGTCAACGCATCTAAAATGTTAAAAACAATTTGACTAACTGTTGTCATACCTTTCGGTGAAGACCGTCGTCACTGGCTGTTGTTTTGGTACGTTTGGCCAAACATCTTCACCGAAAGGTATGGCAACAGTATTTTTATTTACTGCCGAAACAAATCCAATCAATTTCATACAATTTGACTAAGTTCATGAGAATTCTGCACCAGCGCATATTGGCTTGAATGATAGCTGTTCATAAGTTCATAAGAACTTTATGCTTTAAATAAAAATATGTTAAGCCGATAGCCATTGTTGCTAGTGCTTTAGTATCAATCAATAAATAAATAAAATTTTTTTTTTAGAAAAATTATAAGCAGATAAAAGCCCACCAATTCGAGTGAAAAAGTATGGGACAAATTAATTTTGGAGATGAAATTTTAAAGTGAGTCTTAGATTCGTTTTATTCTCTCTAAGTTGAAGGAATATTTTTTTTTATTAAAAATGAGGTGATTCATTTTAAAGAAAAAATGGAAAATTTTTTTTTAGACACTGTACAGTGGGGCAGAAT
Organism: Phasia obesa; assembly: GCA_949628195.1. Classification (NCBI taxonomy): domain Eukaryota; kingdom Metazoa; phylum Arthropoda; class Insecta; order Diptera; family Tachinidae; genus Phasia; species Phasia obesa. Next base: position 21,218,979 of record OX451216.1, on the reverse strand, counting down.
CAAAATATTTTGGAAATAACCTGAGCATAGCAGAGGAGTATCTGAGCTTAAGTTTTGACGCTGGGCACCATCCACTTGTCAGTAGTGGCGCTATGTGGTATCAAATATGGGTACCTCGCACCTGCAAATCCTTTTAGAGGTTGGCATTTCATAAAATTTTTGTTTGATTTTTATAAACTAAACATGGTTAGAGGTCAAGTTAATACCTACAAACACGATGCTTTAGTCTATAAATTATGTTTAAAAGTGAGCCAGAAATAAGCTATTTAAATTTAAAGTTTTGAATTTTTTTGGTACCCTGGTCCTGTTTTTTTTTTAATTGTGTGTACAATTTTTAGCAAATTTCGTAAAATTTTGTTCGTAGTTAGCAAACAAAATTTCAAGTATTGCTGAAAAATTGCAAGATTATGTCTTTTCTGAGTTAATAGTTCTTGCAAAAAACCCGACTTCAAAACTGATAGATGGGCACCAATTCTAAACTAAAAATTTAAGAGTTAATCTGTAAGAATTATATTTAAACCAAATAAATTATGCGCCAACATTAGCGGCGAAAAAATTAAACGCTATATGAATGTCAAGTACCTCCCTATTACTGTTCAAAAGGTAAGCTATTTTCACCAGCATCCGTCTTTTATGGGGACACCACTCAAGGCTCTGTCTATTACGGTTTCAAAGATAGGGTCCCATAGATCAAATAACATCACCTATTGGGACACCCTTTAATATACAATTTTAAATTAAAGACCTGTTGTTATAAAGATCTTGGCCATAAACAATCTTTGTAAATTTCAACCGTCTCTCTCAGAAATTCACCCTTTAATTATATAACTAAATATATAATTTATAATTCCAAATATTTATACTTGTTATTACACTAGACCTAGACAGAGTAGTGGACATTCTGCCTAATTTTCAAATTTTTGTCTATAACGGTTCAAAAGACAGGCCCATAAAGGTCAAATTACGTCAGGTATGAGGACACCCTTTAAATTTTAAATTTATTTTTTTTATTACTTTTTGTTGTTGAGAGCTACATATATTGATAGGCAATTTTTTTAAATTTTAAATTGGTTTAAATCGGTTCTTAATACACGAAAAAAACATGTATGTTGTATGGGACACCCTTTAATTTATAAAATTAATATACATTCTCTTTTTAAACGGCACCAAACTGTAAGGATAACCTTTCAAAAAAAGAATATAATTTTAAAATTGCTTCAAAAATGGCTGAGTTCTGCGAGCACATACATAAAAAAGCAACATTTAGACGAATTACTAACCTCGATTTTCAATTTAAAAATACCAAAATTATTGCATTTTTGTGTATTTTAGCCTGACAAAAATTTTCTTAAGGAATATATTAAAATTATACGAAATTTCTTTCATCCTTGTAGAAGATAGAGATCCTTCAATTTTACCTATTTTACATTGTAATTTTGAATTCTGCCTATATGTTATAAAATCCCAAAACAGGGTTTGGAAAAAGAAGGATGCTGTACTAAAGCTACATATACTCCCAATTATTGCTGAAAGTATTTCATAAGCCCTAGTTTATATGTAGACTTTATGAGCAAAATACTAAGAATTCCAATTGTGGTATTTTTGCTCTTTATTTTGGGAATTGTGGAATTTCCTTTAACTAAATATTGCAGATTTTTTGCGATTTAAATTTTTATATCCACAGAAAAATTCACTTGTATCGTTCAAATTATAAAAATTTTGTTAAATCTCTACATATAATAAAATAAAGTTATTATTTTATTATATGTATAGATATCCGTCTGTCTGTCTATCTGTCTGCTTTTCATTTGTATTCGCATCACGTAAAAACTACTGTATGGATTTTAGCAAAATTTTGTGAGGAGGTACCATAGCGCCCTGATTCCAGTATAGGATACCTTTTTTCTGCAAAGGTCTCTAATTTCCAAGAGAAAGTGAAGAAAAAGTTGTGAAAAAACGCATTTCCGGTTTAAAGGTACTGAAATTGGCAAACTACGATATTTTCAACACGCGGTTGCACGCCTTCTTATTTTTGAAAACTATTGCGCACCATTAGGCGCCAATTGAATGAAGTTTGTATATAATTTGTATTTCTACTTTGTGGAATTACATAGTTATTTAAACACTTTTTACAGAGGTTTACAATAGTTTTTAGAACTTTTTATAAATTTTAGAATTTTATCCAAGGCTGTATACTAGGGGTACAACCAAAATAAGGCCCTATCACCACGCTGTAGCTGATGTTGTGCTGAAACCGAAAAATGTTTCCTCAGGTCATTTCGAAACAAAAACGTTCCGCATCGAAGCCGATTTCTGAAAGCCCTTTAAGATTTTATTTTATATTTTTTCAAAATTTTTTATTTTATAATTATTTAACTATTTACATTTCTTATTTAAAAACTATCTCTGTTAAGTGAAGTGAACGTAAGATTAAGAGTTTGAGTTGATTTGCATTGGGAGAAAATATCTTGTACGACTTTGATGGCGCGTTCCGCACAAATGTTGCTGCGTTGTGTTTTTGGAATTCTTGATTCATCTCTCACCCAATGTCTTAGAAAGCATTTCTGAGCATTAGTAAAGCCCGATAATGATTTATCTAAGGCTTCGAAGTCATTTTTATTGTAACAATGGTCTGAAAACCAATTGTTGTACCAAGGGCCACATATAAATTCGCATATTGCATATAATTTGCTACGACATTTTGGAATTAGTATGTAAGCTAGAATTGCAAGAATTGCTCTAGAATTCCATCTAGCATTACTAATCGGTGGAATAGTCTTAAAGTTTATAAATGGAAATTTATTGTGCTCCATATAGTATTTAAAAGCCTGTCCTAGTTCATATAAATATTGCATATCATCACGCCACTTTAAATTTCCAACATATAGCCGTTTTTCGTTTTGCTGATATTCGTGTTTTAATGTATTGTAATTGCTTATCAACTCTGAAACGACTTCATATGCAATATCTGGTGACGTGGTTTTTCCGTCCAATGATGCATCCATTACATATCATAGTATTAAATCCAACACATGGTGCTGACATCCAATGTACTGCGGTGGTGGTAGAGAAATTGAGACAGAGTCGGAGTCTGAATCTTGGACACTTATTTCAGATTTTGGTGCAATGTTTTCGAACGAAATATTAAAATTGTTATCAAACTTTTCAGCAGTTTTTGAAGTTTTGATACCTTTCTGATACCTACGTGGTATGGCACGAATCAAACATTCCACATTCCTTCTTATATATTTGGTAGCCAATTTTGGAATATTTAGTTTAGTCCATAAATCGAATAATTCTTGTGATATAATTTTATACCTCTCTGTTTTTGATTTTTGTTTTTCATATAACGCATTAAATCTTCCAATGACTGTTTTCTTTTAAGGTATTTGGTTCAGTTCACATAACGAAATATTGATACTTGGAATATTTTTACATTTATTTTCTGAATTTTTTAAATTTTGGGTCCACTTATCCGCGTTTTTCCGAACTACAATTTCGCTATGTTTAAAATACATTTTAAAAAGTTGAACGAAAACAAACGATTAAATGAATGCACAACAAACTTACAAATTGGAGTATTGTACAAATTTTGGATATCAAAAGTGACAGCGCCTGCTTTTATTTATCATTTAACGCGGAACCTTTTTTAACGATATCGACAATCTAAAGATGCAGTTCGTATTCTTTTTTTATGCACTCCTTTTTATGGCCATTTAGGGCCATTTTGATATTTTCAAAAATTGTAAAAAAAATTGTATCCCTATTGTATACCTTTATGTAAAGAAAAAGAATTACAATGTATTTTAAACACCTTTTAAAGAGCTATAAAATAATTTGTATAATTTTTTATAAATATTAGAATTTTATCCAGGGATGGGTACCTTTATATAAAGTAAATAAATAAACAATAACTATAAAAGTAAGAGTCTGACAATTGGTGTGGAATACTTTGAATTCAAAATCGAGCAAAATATTTTCAGTACATTAAATTTTTTTATAAATTTGGTATATTTTTATAAATTTGGTATATTTGGTATGTGGTACCCAGCTTACAACTTAAGCTTAGACACTCCTCTGCTATACTTATATCAAACTTTGGATCGAACGGTGTTGCGCTTCACAAATGTCTGAGTTATTTCCAACATATTTTAATTCTGGCCCACTGTGACCTGTTTAAACAGCACTTGCACTTTTTTGTGCTACAGCTACTACTGCCTATTACAATGTTGGGGAGAATAAGATGTTGTTGATACTTTTTGACACGGTTTTTGTTTTTAATGTCAACAGTTGCAAGAGCAATCAAATATGAATATCAAAAAATAAATACTCGTATTCATAAAAGTTGGCCTATAAAGTCAACCCCTTTTTTTGTGTTAAAAGCTAAATTGTGCTTTAAAAAAAAAAACAAAAATTACGAAAACATTCTTTAAGTTTCGATATAAACAACTTCCAACTCACTGTTACAAAAAAAAAAACATTTTAAATAATGCAGAAGGGTAAGTGTGATTTCGCTGTGCCATAAACATATCGCGTTTACACACTTATGGTCTGCATGCGTAATATTAAACAATTTTCAAGTATGTTCGTGTCAGCTGTACACACACATTATTTTGTACATTAAAAATATAATGGTACTTCTTGGACTATTAAATGAAGTCTCTTAAGAGTAATTTGGCCAAGGATATTGTTATAAAGTTAATACGTGTTAGAATTTTATTGTATAAAATGAGCAATAAACTGCAGACAATATTGCACAAGAAATTTAAGAAAAAAAACTGAAATTGAGCATCAACATATTTACAGAACCAACTGGAGATCGTTTGTTGAGGCCCTATGTTGCTTATGGGATTGAAGGATTATATCATTGGAAGTACATTATGTATGTATATACAAACTGCATACACTTTGTACATACATAATGTACTTCTACTGATATAATCATTAGTAAATGTAACTAATGATTAAAAGAAAAACTTAAAAGTTAATACTCTTATCATAATAAATAAGTATTTAATGATAAATTCCGTATATTAAGGTATTTTCCTAATAAGGGTGTTTTTCATAGAGGTATAGAATTTTAAGTTGGCATTACTTTTCAAGACGGCCACCGATTTAACAGCTGTCAAGTGATTCATTCTCAGTTTGGTTAGACTCACGCCTGAACAACGCTTGCAAATAGTGCAATTTGGGCCCAAAACGAGATTACCGTTGTTCCCGATTTTCATAAGCGAATTTTGTTTAGCGATGAAGCGCACTTCTAGTTGAATGGCTACGTCAACAAACAAAACTGCCGCATTTGGAGTGAAGGTAATCCTCAAGTGTATGTCGATACACCGTTACATCCAGAAAAACTGACTGTTTGGTGCGCTTTATGGGCTGGTGGAATCATTGGACAGTACTTTATCAAAAACGATGATGGCCAGCACGTTACAGTCAATGGTGATCCGTATAGAGCCATGATTACTAACTTTTTCATTACTGAATTGAATAACCATGATGTCCAGGAGATGTGGCTTCAACAAGACGGCGCAACATGTCGCACAGCTCGTGCCACAATAGATTTATTGATAGACACGTTTGGTGACCGCCTAATTTCACATTTTGGACCTGTGAATTGGCCTTCAAGATCTTGTGATTTAACACCGCTAGACTACTTTCTGTGGGGCTATGTAAAGTCATTGGTCTATGCGGATAAGCCACAAACGCTTGACCATTTGGAAGACAATATTCGCCGTGTTATTGCCGATATACGGCCACAGATGTTGGAAAAAGTCATCGAAAATTGGACTACATCCGCGCCAGCCGTGGCGGGCGGTCATATGCCAGAAATCATATTTAAAATGTAATATTATTCTATTAACATGCATAATTCTCATTGTGTTTTGTAGAATTTTATTACTTATAGAGTATTTTTGGCTTCTCTAAAATTAGGAAAAAGGTTTCCTGATGATCTGGCCTGAGCAACCAGTGAAATACGTATAGGGACTAGCTCTTTTCCCCCAACAAATAAATTGCATTTTTATTATAAAACGTTATGGGTAATTAGCATAATATTAAATAATTAATATTTGAATTCCCAAAAATTTTTTTAATAATAACTAAATATGCAACTGCTTGTGCAAACATTGGCAACACTTGTTTTTTTTTCGATTCTCTTGCGAGAACAAAATTAACTTGTGTATGCTTTTCATCACACCTTACGTCTGCATTCAGTGATGGCAAAAAACCATCCAATTGTAGAAGGACAGTAAGGAAAAATAAAAACGTGGTTTGTTTGTTTGTGTTTTGTTGAAGTTTTAATATTCTGTAATATTATTCTATTAACATGCATAATTCTCATTGGGTTTTGTAGAATTTTATTACTTATAGAGTATTTTTGGCTTCTCTAAAATTAGGAAAAAGGTTTCCTGATGATCTGGCCTGAGCAACCAGTGAAATACGTATAGGGACTAGCTCTTTTCCCCCAACAAATAAATTGCATTTTTATTATAAAACGTTATGGGTAATTAGCATAATATTAAATAATTAATATTTGAATTCCCAAAAATTTTTTTAATAATAACTAAATATGCAACTGCTTGTGCAAACATTGGCAACACTTGTTTTTTTTTTCGATTCTCTTGCGAGAACAAAATTAACTTGTGTATGCTTTTCATCACACCTTACGTCTGCATTCAGTGATGGCAAAAAACCATCCAATTGTAGAAGGACAGTAAGGAAAAATAAAAACGTGGTTTATTTGTTTGTGTTTTGTTGAAGTTTTAATATTCTGTAATATTATTCTATTAACATGCATAATTCTCATTGTGTTTTGTAGAATTTTATTACTTATAGAGTATTTTTGGCTTCTCTAAAATTAGGAAAAAGGTTTCCTGATGATCTGGCCTGAGCAACCAGTGAAATACGTATAGGGACTAGCTCTTTTCCCCCAACAAATAAATTGCATTTTTATTATAAAACGTTATGGGTAATTAGCATAATATTAAATAAGTAATGCCACAAGATTATCTTTCGGATAAATAAAATTCATATCAATCGAATAATCAATCCATTGTTGTTTTATTGCAACTTAAAGTTCTATACCTCTATAAAAAACACCCTTTAAAAACGTTTAAGACGAATACTTTGTGTTCCACACATAACGCTGTAGTTATAAAACAAACATATGTATAACAACAATTACAGAGAAAAAAAAATTTTGCACAAATTAAAGGTTTTATTTACTTTCAAATTAAAGTCCAATTAATTTTCTAATGCATTCAAATATATATTTGTTTAAAACAGAACAAAAATATTTTCTAATTTAACAAATAGTTGAATCAATTAATTATTTAATAAAATTTTAATATGAAACCAATTAAAACCTTTAATTGGTGAAGATATTTTTTTCTGTGTACAAGCTTTTTGCTTTCGTCCAAAAACAAAACCACATTTTTGGCTTCATAAATTATTTTTTTTGGTATTCCCTAATAATAGAAAGAAAAGTTGAAGTAGTAGTATACGTTTTACATAGTTTGTGGTTGCTCCTAACCCATAATAACTTTCATAATTGTTTTTTTTTTTTTAATATTCATAAAATACTTCTTGCATTCTTCAGAGTTCTTTCTTCTCTTGTTATTTGCTTCTTAAAGTTCTTTGGATTTTCTTCCATTTGTTATAGCCTTTTGTTGGCTTAAGTAAACAAACTTTTGTGAAACTAATTCAATTAAAAATGATTTGTACTTAAACTATTAACAAATTTTTTTTACCAATTATGGTTTAAGTGTAAACCAAAAAAGCATAAGAAAAAAAAAACTTAAGCCAAAGACTGAAGCCAAAGACTGAAGCACAAGAATTCGCTTAAAAGTTATTTATTTGTGATAATATTTATTATTTAATTAGAAAATTTTAGAACATTTTAGAACATAATAACGAGAAGAATTAAATCAGAGGTCATACATTTATAGCCACTACCAGTTGTTGTTAATAAGCCTTTTAAATTACTTTAAAAAAACTCTGTCTGTTTAGAAAAACAGTCTGTATTTCGCTAGACTATGAACATTACTCTGAGGGTGCACAGTTTCAATATTCTGCTTATTGTTGTTCTCCGGATACACGATAATAATTTATTACTTTTTATAGGAGGTAGCACGTCCTCTGCCCCAATCCAGTTTGTATTTTGGTAAAATATGCTCATTAGCATAGGGTTTACTCGTTCAAAGCTTCAAGGCTTTATCTATATTCTACAGAAACACGATAATAATTTTTTACTTAGTATGGGAGGTACCAAGCCCACTGTCCCAATTAAGTCTGAGTTTATTTAAACTATGTACGTTACTATGATGGTTACTGAAGCGAAATTCTAAGGCGCTACCTACTGCAGTTCCCTAGATATAGGATAATAATTTTTCACTGTCCCAATTTTTTTTTTTTTTTTTTTTTTTTTATATATAAGTTTATTTATTTACAATATAATTCAGTATAACAAAATGTCTCGCGCCAAAAATGGCTTAGTGAGACGAGTTGACAAAAATTATTTTATCTTAAAATTCTGTAACAATACGTTTTATAAATGTTATATAAATTTTATTTACATTTTACATCTTTTATAAAAAGAAAGCTAAAATTATTCAAGAAGCATTTCTATTCGTTCCAAAAGATAATCTTTCACGTTTTTCTTAAAGACTGATAATCGATTACACATTTTCAAAAGATCTAGAAAATTATTGTAAATTAAACTACCCGAATATTCTATTCTTAGCTTGGTTGTCTCCAATCTGCATCGTGCCATTCTAAGATTACCAGCATTTCTTGTGTTAAATCGACTTTGGTTAATAGTGAGTTTCACTGATCGATGACCAATGTTGTTAATAGATTTATATACGTAAAACAAAAGCTGTTTTTTGTACAAACCATGTATTGGTAAGATATTTTTACAATAATCATTAAACAGTGATATAGTACTGTGTCTAAGAGTTAGATTAAAAACACATTTTAAGGCTTTATTTTGAACTGACTGCAATGATTTTAGTTCGTTACTATTTTTATATGCATAAATAATTGCAAGGTACTCAAGACGGCTGTGTATAATAGATTGATAAATTAGCATTTTAGTTCTTGTGTTTAATTTTCTCTTCAATTTAAAAAGCATCCCGGAGGCTGAAGCAACTTTAGTCTTTATATATCCCATATGAGCATCCCATGACAAACTACTTTTCAAAATAACACCCAAGTATTTCATTTCTTGTTCTTCGTTTACTATCTTCCCGTTGACGAAGATAGAAAAATTATTATTTATAACTTGAGAATGAGGTCGAAAACGTAACAATTTTGTCTTTTCTGCATTCAGTACAAGTCGATTCAGTCTCGCAAATTCAAATAATAAAGATGAATCACGTTCCATTTGCGTTTTAAGTACCAAATCATATTTATAAGGATAAAAAATCGATACATCATCGGCAAACATAACAATTTTACCAACAAGTCCAATATTATTGATATCATTAATATACAACATAAAAAGAAGAGGTCCTAAGACACTACCCTGCGGCACACCGCACTTCACAGAAGCAATTGAACTCTTGTGTCCAAGAATATCAACATATTGTTTTCTGCTTGTTAAAAAACTCTCGATCAGTTTAAGTTCCGCTCCGACAACGCCGTAATATTGAAGTTTTTCAATCAAAATTTTGTAATCTACCAGGTCAAACGCTTTACTGAAATCATAAAATATACCAGCAACTCCACTATAGCCTTTATCTAGACCATCACAAACAGTGTTGACAACACTGACAACTGCCTCGTCGGTACCACTGTCCTGAACAAATCCAAATTGATTTTTGTATAATAATGATTCTTTATCTAGAAAATCTCTCAACTGGGAGTGAATTATTTTTTCAAATACTTTATCTATAATAGAAAGTAACGCTATAGGTCGGTATTTATCCACCGTATTAACGTGTGTATCTTTCGGTATAGGTATAACTTTGTGTAGTTTAAGAGCTTCTGGATAAATAGATGTTCTAATCATGCCATTGAAAATTCTAGCTAAATGTGGTGACAATACTGTACAACAGTATATTAGCAGTTTTGACGAAATATTATCATTACCAGTACTGTTTGATTTTTTTAAATTCATTATAATGTTTTCTATATCACTTGATGTAACAGCTTTTAATGAAAAACGTTTATTATGCTGATTTAAAGATCTCAATGAGTTACAACTATCATTAGGATATTTTTCAATACTTTCTCTTAGCGAGTCTACATAATTAGTAAAATAATCATTTAAAAGCGTAGATTTAACTGCATTATCTTCAACACTTATTCCATTTACATCTGTAATATTTATTGTTTTAATCTGCTTACGTCCGGTTACTTCATTTAAAAATCGCCAACATTTCTTCAAATCGCCACCACAACTCAAAATATTATCCTCATAATACTCATTTATTGACACTCTTGTTGCTTTTCTTATAACCTTGCTGATTCTCTTTAAGCTTTCATTAATAACTGCATCAGGCAAATTATTTCTCCTCTTTTTCAACAGCTTCTTCTTTAATTCAATCAAAGACCACAAGTTTTTATTTATCCATGGGGAAATTTCTTGTTTTTTACATTTATTTTCTATAGATTGACTTGAGTACCTCAAAATAGCATCATTTATCACTTTTAACAAGCAATCAGTCGCATCTGATGGGTTTTGTGAGTTGCTAATGCTTAAAAGATTTTGTTCAAGGTAGTTTTTTACCTTAGCATAATCACAGGTCATTTTTAAAATTTCAAAATAGTTCTGTTCTTCAATTTCCAACCTTAATTTACAACAAATAAGATTATGGTCAGTTAGACTGCACTCAACTGAGTCAATAGCAATTTGATTGGCTAGGTTACTAAAAACATGATCAATACATGTACCGCTTTGTGGCCTTGTAACTAGTGAATGGCAATTATTTAAACTAAAACAATGAAATAAATTTGTTAGATCTTCCGGTACACCTTCAATTAAATCAATATTTGAATCTCCCACGACAATCGATGGATTATTAGCAAAACTTAATAATTTATTTTCTAATATGTTCAAAAAGTCATCAACCTTACATTTTTGGGACCTATAATACGCCATGAACTCTAATTGCTTCCCATTTACTTTGATATTATTCAGCCGTACTTGAATCAAATCAACATAGTTGACACTCTCACAACAACCCACGGTAAAATCAAATTTATTAGCTATATATATTGAAGTACCACCATACCCGTCACCTCTGCAACAATGAATGCTATTATAATGGGGAATTTTATACATATCAGTACATTTATCCTCAAACCAAGTCTCTTGTATCGCTAGAATATCGGGCAATCTTGGTAAATTTGTAAGAAACGTTTTGAATTTATTAAATTTATTAAGCGACGAAATGCTTCTTAAATTTACTGAAACAATATTTAAATACTTATAATTAATAGATTCTAAATAGGTTTCAAAAGAATTAATAGTTTTAAAATACTGATTTTGAATCATTAAAAGGAAAAAAATAAATAAAAAAAGATGCTTTTTTTTTTTGTTATATATTATTTGTTAACAGGTGACATGAAATCAACTTGCCCTTCATCATCAGTGCTAGCCAAATCTGCTACAGCTACAGCATTTTTGTTCATAGATCTTCGCACCCTCGGTTTATTTGTACTGGCTTCATATAAAATTGCATCAACATCATCCTCATCTCTTATCAAACGGGGTTGAGATATACCACTCTTTCTCGCAAAAATCCGTCCATGATTTGGATACACAGATACAAACCCAACTGTTTTTAGGGTTCTCGCATATTTAAGCAATGACAATGTCTCTTTGCTAAGGAGATCGTTTACAAAAATTTTATTTTCTCCTCATCTTCTTTCAAAATTGGCTTTACGGCCATAAATTTGTCTTTAGATTCTTGGTGTCAAATTTACAATTACACTTCTCTTAGTAGAAATTTTTGTTGCGATTTTTCAAGTAAAAAGCATCATCTATGGTATCATTAGAAATTTCAACTCCAATATCTTTTGAAACATTTAACACAGCTTCAGCAGCCAGAATCCTTTTCATTCGGTTTTAAACCAATTACCAATGCAATGATTTTTTTTACCCTTTCATCGTTTAAAACTTTTACATTATTCTTGAGATAATTTATTTCTTGTTTTAATTGAATGTTTTCTTTTTTAACTTCATCCAATTTGTTGCTGTTAGCTACCATTCCTTTTAAAATGTCATCATATTGTTTTGATAGAAAAGTTATCGATTCATTAATGTGTGTCAGCTGATCCAGCTGATTTAGTTTGTTTTTAATAAGCGACAACTCTTTTTTTATTGTTGCATTATCTCCTCCTTCGCAAAGAGACATTTAAATTCCTCACTCTCCATTCTCCAACAACAAATTAAATTGGCGCATATCCAGTTTAGTACATTGAGAATGAAAAACTTTGTTGCATTTGTCACAGGCGATGTTTTCTTCTTTTTGTTCATCCCACTTCAGTTTTACATTGTGCACAAATTAATTTATTAATTTTTAAACTTCTTCTACTTGGCGGAGCCATATTTCACTCAAAACGAATAGTGTTTTTGTTTGAATTATATTTTAAAAAGTATTTCAAAGTTTAATATAGATTATAAACCACCGAAATTAATTTATAAAAATTCACTAGTACGGAGCTACAGAAAATAAATACTTTTTCAAAAAGGTTGCCAACTCTATTAATTCTGTATTTTGGGTAGACGGTGCGCATTAGCATAGGACTTACTCGTGCAAAGCCTTAAGGCTATATCTGTTGTAGTTTGCCAAGCAACACGATAATATTTTTTAATTTTGTAATGGGAGGTAACACGCCCACTATTCCAGTCTGTATTTCTCTAAATTATGTATATTACAAAAAGTAACTTTCATTGCTAACCGAAGGTTGGCTGAAGTAACAACAACATACATATACGGTGGTAAATATTAAAAGTAAAAAAATATTCAACAAGAGGGAAGCTTAAGGTAGTGGTAGACTTCGTTCTCACCCAACTGGACGATTGATAATTGAATACAAGATTTTCTCGTATTCCTTTATCGGGTTTGGTTGGTTAAATAGATGATGCTTACAACTAAAACACTACCATAAGTAGATTAGATACAAGAGTGCTGATGACGGACGGACGTTGCGGTCTAGAAAATGTGCATTTCGCTCGTGCTGGTGTCTAAAAATTAAATTTTCCCAATTTTTCTTTAATATTATCACCTAATTTGTAATTTAATTAATTCTTTCTTAGAGTGAATAAAAACGAACTTAAGCTTGATTATAAAATTTAAAGTTCGACTAATAATAATGAAATTTTCAAAATTATGTATTTTAATATAGAGGTTACGGATGCGAAATTTCAAAGCGCTACCTGTTACTGTTACCAAGCTACACGATGATAAATATTTACTTTGTATGGTAAGTGCCACGCCCACGTCGAATATCCAAAAAATTTAGTTCAAACCAACCATGTTGCATTTATTCGGTGTAGTAACCATTTAATAATCAAATAGTAACAAAAACTACGTTGGTGTGACCATAGTAATGATTAA